>CM012441.1:9987730-10376403 GCA_003999625.1 Oryzias javanicus | reverse complement strand
ATATCTACGGATTCCAGTTGTGACTTATTACACAGCTCAGAGTTAATCACCGTGCTTCATCTTGGTGCTCCCAAAGTCTGCTACGGACCGTGTGATTCTCTGAGTGAGTCTAACAGGAAAATTTGGAGACATTTCTAATAATAATACCTAGAACGAGGGTTTTGACTTTCATTTTGGATTTAATTAGCGGCTTAGTATATTTTGGGGCCCTACTTTTTATTGTATTTTATTTTGGAGATAAATATTTTTTTTTGATAATCTGTCTAAAGAGAAATGTGGGGGTTGTTGTTGGCATGAGAATTACAAATGGAGGAGAGTAAATACGCTGTGTGTTTTTTTGAAAAAGAAAAAGCTTTATTTGTAAATTGGTTATAATTAATCAATTTTGTTAGTTTATTTAAGATCTATTTTTGAACTGACGGGGGGAAATATTATTTCTAATTACATATAGTTTAACACCCGTTAACTAAGATATGGGATAATATTTCAGCTCTCTAAAAGCTATATAATAGCAAGGTTTGTACACAAAAGAGAAATGGTATTTAGTAACCTTGGTTGTTACTAAGTTTTGAACTCACGCTTTTAAAGATTTTTAAGATTTTTTTTCGCATGTGGATGTTCATCTGTGTTTTCTGAGCTTGAAAAGAACTCTAGAGTGGTTAAGGAGAATCCCTTAATGGATGAGACACTTTATTCCTAAAGGACTTGATTCACAGGGAAAACTCTTGAAACTTGTTAAGGTTCTGGGACGAGTGCGTGTCAGAGGACGGACTCTCAACACAAGACTCAACAAACTAACAGTACTATGTGAATGTAGAGAAAAGGTTAGTACAGCTACTGTGCCAGCAGAAGTTCTACATGCGCTCACAGGAGACACCTGGCCGCTTGTCATTGCGTCTGGTTATCAGCCTCCTGGAGAAGACACACAGACTCCTGCAGATGTTTTGCATCAGGCTTCTACTCAAGCACCCGCATCTGGCAGTTCAGCAGAGTCCATCATTCGAGCAATGGGGGACGTGTTGTCAAAAATGGAGAGACCATCGGGTGATAACATCAGCTATCGAAGACTACGAACATTTTCAGGCTCTATACCTACCCCTGTTGGAGAAGAAACGCTGGAAGTTTGGCTGGAACATGCTCATTTCATGGTAGAAGAGAGTGAATGTTCTGACAAAGAGAAACGCAGACGTATCATAGAAAGCCTCAGAGGTCCAGCTCTAGCTGTAATAAAAGCTGTGCGTGCAGCAGAGGTTGATGTGAGTCCCACTAAGTGTTTAGAGGCCATTGAGAATGCATTTGGGTCTGCTGAGTCAGGTGAGGATCTGTATTTTGAGTTCAGATTATTACAGCAGGAAAAGGATGAAAAACTTTCTGACTTCCTTAGGCGACTAGAACAGTCACTTACCAAGGTGGTTAGTAGAGGAGGGATTCCTGCTAGCCGTGTGAATGCTGCACGGGTAGAACAGCTGTTGAGAGGAGCTATATATTCAGATCTGATGCTAGTCCAGCTAAAGCTAAGAGATAGAAGACAGAGTCCACCAAAGTTTTTGGAGTTGTTAGCTGAAATTAAAAATGAAGAAGAATATGCTGCTTCTAGACTTAAGGTTGGTACCTCAGTGAAACGAGTACATGCTACTAAGCCTGCAGAGCTTGTTAGTAGTCAGCAAACAGAAATACAATCTTTGAAAGCAGACATTAAGGAGATGAAATCATTGTTAGCCACAATGGCTATCAAGCCCCATGAAAAGAAAGAATGTACCAAAGAGCCGAGTTCCGTTAACTCTGGGCCGATGACTCATAGTGAAGAAAGTTCAGAGGTCGTGGCTCTTAAGAAACAAGTGTCAGCCAGAGAAGCCCAGAGTCACAGTAACACAGCTAATGCAATGTCAGTGGAAGCTTCAAGACAACTGTGAAGAGTCAAAGACCTAAATCTGGCAGAAATCCCAAGAAAACTTCTGTTATCGCTGTGGTGAAGGAGGGCACTTTGCTGACAAATGTCAAAATGCAGAGAATCAAAGCAAAGTGATTCAAAAGCTCATCCAATCACTCAGAAAAGCTAAAGAAGATCAGTCACCTTGCAAGCGGATACAGATGCGGAAAGGGTCTGCTCTGTAAAAAGGAGTGAAGTGACTTCAGCTGCCAACAGAAACATTCCTCAGGGTTAATAGGACCCCCTTCCATCGTTCACTTACAGGTTAACGGGCAGGCATGTGATGCTGTGCTAGACAGTGGCTCCCAAGTAACAATCATTTTTGAAGACTGGTACAGAAAGCATCTGTCAGATGTGCCAATTCAGCCTGTGTCAGGTTTAGCTATTTGGGGGTTAAGTGAATCCAGCTATCCCTATCTGGGTTATGTTGTGGTGGAAGTGAAGTTCCTGAACGAGTTACGGGGTCAGATGAGTCTCTGTCAGTGTTAGCATTACTCTGTCCTGGCCCTAGAAACTCCGGATCAGATTCCTGTCATCCTCGGCACTAATGCTAGTCTTTTTAAGCGGTTGGCTAGACTATGTGAAGAGACTGCTGGTGTTAGTCTCATTCAGACCTTGGGAATTCAACCTGATGAAAGTTTTTGTGCTTCTGAAAGCAGTGAAGACGAAGAAGTCGGATGTGTGAAGTGGATGGGGCTGATTCGTTAACATTGCCAGCTGGTGGAGACTGCACAGCTATATGTAGCGTGGAGTTAGAGAAGCCACTGGAGAGAGATGTGCTGATTTTGGAAGCATCACCCATGGCTCCACTCCCAGCTGGTGTGTTGCTACAGCCACTGGTGGTGCCCAGTTCAGAGGTGAATGTAAACCATTTTCGTGTGTTGGTAAGAAATGAATCAACAAGAGACGTATTGCTTCCAGTAGGAACAATAATGGGAAACTTGAGTACTACAGATCCAAGGTTGCCAGTTCTGCAACCTCAAAATGAGTCAAAGACAGAGGAAGGTTCTTTGAGGTTTGACCCTAGCCAAGTAGATTTTGGTGACTCCCCTATTCCAGAGCACTGGAAGTCTAGACTCCGTGAAAAGTTGTCTGACAGAGCTCAGGTGTTTTCCGTACATGAATGGGATGTAGGGTTAGCAAAAGGGGTGGAGCATCAGATAAGGTTGTCAGACCCAAAACCTTTTAGAGAAAGGTCGCGGCGACTTGCACCCGCAGACATTGAAGATGTGCGCAGACATCTACATGACTTGTTAAAAACAGGGATTATTAAGGAGTCTCGAAGTCCATACGCCTCTCCAATAGTCATTGCTCGAAAGAAGAATGGAAGTGTCAGGATGTGTATCGACTATCGAACCCTTAACAGCAGGACAGTACCAGACCAATACACCACGCCTCGCATCGATGATGCGTTGGATTGCCTGTCTGGGGCAAAATGGTTTTCTGTGTTAGATTTGAGATCCGGGTATTACCAGATTCCTATGGCTGAGACAGATAAGGAAAAAACTGCTTTTATCTGCCCCTTGGGTTTCTATCAGTTTGAAAGGATGCCTCAGGGTATCACAGGAGCCCCAGCCACTTTTCAACGCCTAATGGAGAGAGTAGTAGGTGACATGAACCTCCTCCAGGTGTTGGTGTACCTGGATGATCTCATTGTTTTCGGTAGGTCGTTAGAAGAGCACGAAGAGAGACTTCTGAAAGTACTGGATAGACTGGAGGAAGCTGGACTGAAGCTCTCTTTGGACAAATGTCAGTTTTGTCAGTCCAAAGTGAAATACGTTGGACATATTGTTTCTGCAGAGGGCATTGCTACTGACCCTGAGAAGGTCAGTGCTGTCACCAACTGGCCTCAACCTACAGATTTGAAATCTTTGAGGTCTTTCTTGGGTTTTTGTGGCTATTATAGGAGGTTTGTGGCCAACTATTCTGCCATTGTAAGACCCCTCACTGAACTGACAAAGGGCTATGGGCCCTTGCAGAAAAGCAAAAAGGTCAAAGACCGAAACTCTCCCCACTACTTTAAGGAGTCAGAACCTTTTGGAGATCGGTGGGATCAAGCTTGTACCGATGCTTTCCATCAGATTATTCATCGTCTCACTCATGCACCCGTGTTAGCATTTGCTGACCCCAACAAACAGTATATACTACATACTGATGCAAGTTTGAGAGGACTTGGGGCGGTGTTATACCAGGAATACCCTCAAGGTCTTCGTCCAGTGGCTTTTGCTAGCAGGCGAGTGAGTGCAACGGAACAACGCTATCCCGTTCATCAGCTAGAGTTCCTGGCGATGAAGTGGGCAGTTGTGGATAAATTCCACGATTACCTGTACGGAGCTAAATTCACTGTCAGAACGGATAACAATCCACTGACTTATGTGCTAACAACAGCGAAGCTTAGTGCAACAGGGCATCGATGGTTGGCTGCCTTGGCAACCTATGATTTTAACATTCAGTATAGACCAGGCAAAACTAACATTGATGCTGATCTGTTGTCTAGAAACCTAAGTGATGGAGAAGTGAAAAAGGAGAAGTGGGAGGAGATCCCAGAGAGTGGAGTGAAATCCATCTGTCAAAGGGTTTGCATTTCAGAGTTGTTTAGCCCACCAGCTAGATACGTGGATCAGCTTGGTGCTGGCCCAGAATGTATTCCTGATGTTTATGCATTCCCAACTCACCTTGACTTACTTTCGTTAAGGCAGATGTCCAGAACCGAGTTGATGGCTGCACAGCAGAAAGATTACATCATTCGGAGGGTGATTGAAGCATTGCAGCAAGGAAAATGGTCAACTGACAAAGACAGTTCGTCAGAGATGATGATGTTCAAAAGAGAAAGGGAGCGCTTAGTGCTCAAAGATGGATTGCTTTACAGGATGCATAATGGAGCATCTGGAGAGCAAGTAACCCAACTTGTGTTGCCAGTTGAGTTCAGAAAGAGCGTTTTGCGTTCTTTACATGATGACATGGGTCATTTAGGAGTGGAGCGAACTGTTGATCTGCTACGAAATAGATTCTATTGGCCCAAAATGGCTGTTGATGCTGAGCAGTACGTCAAAGACTGTGGGGAATGTGTCATGCGCAAAACACCCTGTAAAAAATCTGCTCCCCTACACCAGATTGTTAGCAGTGGCCCAATGGAACTAGTTTGCATAGATTTTTTGTCTATGGAACCTGACTCAAAGGGGATCAGCAATGTTTTGGTAGTGACCGACCATTTTACGCGCTATGCTCAGGCGTTTCCCGCCAGAAACCAGAAAGCTCTCACGGTAGCGAAGATTTTGGTGGAGAAATACTTTGTGCATTATGGTCTGCCACACAGAATTCATTCAGACCAAGGAAGAGACTTTGAGAGTCGGTTGATCAAAGAACTTTTGATGATTTTGGGGGTTCGAAAATCACGCACCACGCCATATCACCCTCAAGGTGACCCACAACCGGAGAGATTCAATCGCACTCTCCTTTCAATGCTTGCTACATTGGGGCAAGACAAGAAACGTGCTTGGAGCCAACATATTCCTTATGTTGTACATGCCTATAACAGCACCAAGTGTGATGCAACTGGATACTCTCCCTATCTGTTAATGTTTGGGAGAGAAGCCAAGTTGCCTGTTGATCTTTGCTTTGGCACTACACACAGTGGATCAGGAGACCAAAGTCATTCTCGCTATGTGGAAAAGCTTAAAGGAGATCTGCAGGAAGCTTATCAACTAGCCAAGAAAGTTTCAGACAAAACACATCAGCGAAACAAAAAGATGTATGATCAAAAAGTGTGTTTTCAGACCCTTGAAACTGGAGACAGAGTGCTTCTCAGGAACCTGGGATTAAGAGGTAAACACAAACTGAAAAGCACTTGGGGCTCTGTGCCACATGTCGTGGTGGGAAAACTTCCCAACTTGCCAGTGTATCGTGTAAAGCCTGCAGATGGAAAAGGGACTTTGAAAACTGTGCATAGAGATCATATATTGCCCATCAGTCAGTCTGTTCGAATGCCTGAAGTCCACAGTTTGGAGCCTTCGCCAGCAAGACCACGAACCCGTCTTCAAAAGAGAAGTCAACATCAAGAGAGGACAGAAGAAACTTTGGATTTGTCAGAGGAGGACTCAGATTCTTCTATGGAGTATGTGAGAAGGTACAGACCCTCCAAAGAATACCTGCAAAGGTTTCCACTTGCTAACTCAAACACAGAGCGGTGTATTGAAAGTTTCAACGAAGAACAACAAGGTTCAAGTGCGCTAAGTGGCGAAGAGGAGCCAGCTTTAACACCAGAAAGGCCATTCTCCTTTGAGCACCAAAATGAAACTTCAGAAGATGAATTTCAGGAAACTTGTGTCTCTCAGCATAGCCATGAAGAGGAGTATCAATCAGAAGATGACTCTGCTGGTGTTCCTGAAACAGACTCTGAGGATGGAGAGTCTGAGGATGAACAAAGACAAAGTGAGAAGCCACCGAGTGTTTCTAAGGATGTGCCCAAGACTACAAGACAACACAGATCATCAATGTTGTCAAAGAGACAAGTGAAGCCTGTGATACGTTTGACCTATGATGAGCCTGGGAAGTCTAGGAATCAGCCCATCACCATAGTTCACAAGGGCATAACCATTAAGATTGGTTAAAAATATTGCAGTTTTATTAGGACCTTTCCTTTTGTTCGGGTTGCTGCATGAGGACATGCAGACAGTTAGAAGGGGGAGGGTGTAACCCTGGTTAAATTTTAGCATCAATATAAATCTTCTGAAAGAAAGGGAAAAAGTTTATGAATATGTTTTATATTTTCTGAAAATAATAATATTCCAAAATGTTACATAAATGTAATTTATTGTGTTTTTGTTATTTTAAATGTTCTTTGGATGAAAATGTATTTGTAATATGACAGGATTGTCAGAATGCTTTTGTTACCAGGTAGATTAGACAGAGGGCTGAATACATTTTTGTTACTCTTAATTTGATTGGAGGATGCAGAGAGAGAGAAAAGAGAGAAAGCGGAGAGATGACGTCATGAGGACGGGACGAGAGACTCACGGCAGAAAAACGTGGATGAGGAATTAATAAAACTCTTTAAGAAGTTCCAGAAACTGCTAAATATGTTGAGGACGAACGGAAAGTGAGTTCTGAATAACGTGTTTATAGTTTTATAAGTTTATAGTTTTATAAGTTTAGATGCGCTTTGTGGGTGTGAGCCTGCTAGTCAGCTCGATTTAGCTAACGTAGCATACCCGCATCGGACTGGACTTTGAGCCGCTAACGCAGCGACTGAAAACCCCGGGACCGCAGAAGAAACACCGGAATCGAGTGAGTGGGACACGCGAGCGTCTACGGATTCCAGTTTGACTCTGACAGGACCGTCAGAGTTCATCACCGTGCTTCATCTTGGTGCTGCCACACGTCTGCTACAGGACCTCGTGACATTCTCTGAGTGAGTCTAACAGGAAAAGATTGAGGAGACATCCAATCCAAAGATAACAGGCCTGCAACGAGGGTACATTTGAGTTTGACTATTTTTGATTCAATTAATGCCGGCTTAGTTATATTTTGGGGCCCATTTTATTTTATTGTATTTTATTTTGGAGATAAATATTTTTGTTTTGAAATCTGTCTGAAAGGAAAAAAAGAGTTAATGTATAACTTGTGATGAATGAGAATATAAATAGTTAAATGTTTAAGAACTGTGTGTTTATTTATGAGAAAGTGAAACGTTTTATTTGAAGGTTTGGTTATAAAAATATTGGGTTAGTTTATTTTTACAGATTTAGTGACTTACCCAAATCAGACGGGGAGGAAATATTAATTTCTAATTAAACAAGAGTTTAACACCCGTTAACTAAGAATTCAGGGATAATACCCCCACTTTTAAAGCTAATATAGCAAGGGGGTGTTACACAGGAAAGGTGTAAGAAGCAACGTGTATCATGTTTTTATGAGCCTGTATTCATCCTACCACATTTTAAAGAGTTGCTGCATCGCTGCTCAACGTTTGTCCGCTAATAACCGGCTTTAGTAGCCATTTTGGTCCAGTTATTTCACTCGCAAAACAGATTGCATTCAGACTAAGGAATGTTAGAGCAAACCAAAGTTCAGTCTGATTGGAAACAAACTGAGACCACCTCAAAAATTGGGTCTGAGAGCCGTTCCTGGTCCCGGATCAGAGTTTGTTATCACGTGTTCAAACTGAAAACTTGTTTTGGATCATTGAGGGGAAACAAACTCTGGTTCACTTCAAGCGAACTGAATATGTCCAGTCTGAATACACCCTTACTATAATCTAAAAAGTGTCATCAAAGAGAACAAGACACATTGATGGTGATGACGACCAATGTGTGGAAATACAATGAATTTTGTATGTGACATGTGACTATGCAGCGTGGTATAATGTTCTAATGTTTCTGTTTGTAGAAATCAACAGTGGGTTGAAGTTTATGAAACTGAAATCTGTCATTAACTCTTGTTTACTTGTTTGTTTGTTTGGATACATATTAAATTTACACTTGATTATCCTGCAATGAATCTGGAAACCGTCTTCTCCACTGTTCAGTACCAGGTATTTATCTCTGAGTCACATTGGTTGAGCTTTTGGCTAAAGATGTCGTGGACTGATTCTAGTTCAGTCTCAAAAATTGCAAAATGAATCAAATTGTTAATCATTACACCCCTTGCATTTCCTTGTACAATCTCATGTCTCGCGCAACCCAGTAGCAATGTGAATGCATGTGTTGCGATACTCTGTGAAAAACTCTGGCTTCAGATAACAAGGCAAATTGATTACATAAATCACCCAGGGAAGAGATCATCTGTTATGAGCTATGTCAGTGTGATTTCTCAAAAATCCAGCGTGAAGAATCCTGCACAGCAAGCTTTTTATCAAGCCATCTATTTAATTTATCGCCTAGCTTCCTGTCAAAGGCAGCTCCCAAACAACAGGCTAATAAAGCATGAGATCTCCTCAGCCGCTGCAGCTTAGCATCTTACAAATGAGGCTGCTTGTTTTCAGCCTCTGAGTAATTGCATGTGTAATGGGGACGGATGGAGAACACCGCTCTGACAATGTGTGCATCTGTTAGCAAATGCAATCCAGCTTTTTAATAAAATGAAAAAAAGAAGAATGTCAGCTTATGAGTGATAAGCTTTGTTGAAGATCTCTGCCTTGGTTTGGGATCATTTATCGAGGTCAGGAGTCGGGACTTCAACCGAAAGTTGTGACACAGCGCTGCTTCAACTGTCCTCAAATGAATTCAGTTTTATGTAAATGACTTGAATGAGCCTGGATTGAAACTAATTGTCGTCACTTAGACGGGTCTTCTGGGGGCGCCTGCAGATGAGCATGCATGTGTGTGCGCGTGCAGGTGAACTGGGGGTAAACCCTTTGACAGAAAGTAGCATCTCAGCGGGTGAATACATGAATGTTGATGTAAACACAATAAAAGCCCAGAGGTCTCCGAGGAGCTGCCACAACTCGCTGCCTGCCGTTCATGATAGCTGGCATGGGAGCGCACGTGTGGTCTGAAGCATTATGAAACACTCTCAGCTATGTCTTTGATTATCAAAAAGGGCAACAGGCCAGCTCCCAGTTTACTATTCATCGCCTGCTGGCGTGCACCCCCCCTGAGGCTGGGATCACGACCCCGACTCCTGACGCATCTCCTTAGCAAGGAGATATGCAGAACTGCTTTTCTATTCATTAAAAAATCCTTTGCACAAAAATCTGTTTGTGGAGTCAGATGTAGCTCGCTGGTGAACAGAGATGAAAGCGGCAGAAATGAGACAACGCAGAGACGAGATACTGATGTATGTGAGACAGAGATGGTGGGATAAAAGCGGAGGACGGGGGAGGCAGATACAGTGGCGTGCAGAAAAACTGAGATATTTAACAGAATGTATTAAATGAAGCGCAATGGGAATTATTTTCACGGCTTTCTAAAGTAATCCTTAGTTTTTAAGACAAGAGTGAAGACTCGCACGGTTGATAAGTTATCTGTTTTTCTGCTGTTATTGTTCTCTGGTGCATGTAATCTGTTTTATCATCTTACGTTTGGCAACGCTAAAGCATCCCCCTACTCAAAATAATTGAACTTGAAATGAAAAATGAAGACAAGGCTTCAGGCTCTTTTCTGAACTGACAGCCCTGAAGGTCAGTTAACTCTAGTTCAGCATCTGCTGGAAATACAACACGCATATTCACAACTAATTCAAGCATCACTGCTTTTGAACATCATCATTCCGGCATCTTGTTTTTTCCAGTCCTTTCTTGATTTTTAGCCACCAAAAATTCTGAAATCGCAAACTGAAATTGCAGAACAGTAAGTTCCTTTCAGCAGTTATCTTGAGGGTCTTGGCTGAGCTGGGATGGATGTGGTTTCTGAGAATCACATCATCAAGTCTCTGTCGCTTCTGTTCTACATAGAATAAATAGACCGAGCATGCACTCAGTCCTGGATCCTCTCGGCCTGAGTGCACCCTCCAAACATCCACAGCAAAATGTGTCTGACATTATGGATGTGCTGCATACTCCCTCATTCAGTCCTGTAACAACCTCACCAGGTTTTACCCGAAACATCTGCCAGATTCTCTGACTGATACCAGATTTTAACTTAAATCATCTTTTGATCTTTTTTAAAACCATTCCCAGTGATCTTTTAATTATGATTATGCTAATTTTTAAAGAAAAAATATAAAAACCTATGATGTTTACTTCAATAGAAATTGGCCTCCGAGTTGCGGGTGCAGAGCAACCCCGACCCCCTTCCCCATCACCTATATCTATGTTTACACACTCTGCCATTAGCTTCTCACCACCCAAACCTTACATTACCAGAGCAACAAAAATGGTGAGCAATATTGGAGCAATCCAGCTGTGGAATTTTGAGTCAGATGCCAGCGCAAACGAGGAAAATGAAGACGTTCATGGATCTAGTCATCTACAAGAGGACACATCAAATGAAGCGGAGCAGGCCATTTGTGGCCTGACAATTGTACTTAACAATTGAAATGGCATTTTGATTCAGTGATTTGTATAAAGATTCACAAAAATGTTACTTTAATATTAATTTTCTTTATAAAGCTGACAACTCCTGAACACATTTTCCTAATAATAAAGATTGTTGATTCCTGAAACACTGTCTCTTATTGTATCCCCATAAGTTGCTTAAAAGTAGTTTAATGACTATTTGTGACCATAACGTTTTTGCTTTAAAGTCCCACTCCAACCATATTTTTTTTTTTTTTTTTTTTTTTTTGAAATCCTTCCCAGTAGGCTTTTAATTATGACTGCGCAGTTTTAAGACAAGATCAAAATGCCTTTGTCCTTCCTTTTTAAAGACACATTTTATGCCCATTTGTGGGCGGGACTGTTGGCTCGCCACCGTCTTCTCCCCATCGCTGGGAGCTCTGTCTACGCACTCTCGTGGGACTTTATAGTCTCAAGCCAGCATCAGCAGTGCAAAATAAATGGTGAGCAAAATTAGATCAATCCAGATCTGAGCCAGTGGCCAGCTCGAATGAAGAAGATGAATGCCCAGAAGGGGGCGGAGAGATAAGAGAGTCTTTGTAACGCCCAGTCAGTAGCTACGTCATCGGCCCCATGTTTTTCTAGAATCCGGTTTTCTGACCCAAAGTGATTTGAATTAAGAAATACTCAGAAACGCAGTTTCAATCATAAATTATTGTATATATATGATATGTCCGCTATTATGTAAAAATTGCAACAAGAACATGTTAAAAACTCAAAAAAGACTATCCTTATTGGAGCGGGTCTTTAGGAGTTTTATAGAGCTACTTTGATTTTTTTTTTTTTTTTTTTCTGGTGTTTTTGAAATGTTCTTGTAGCATTTCTCTTATAATGGAGGACATATCAAGACAATTGGGATTACAATTACAGGTTTCAGAGAATTTCTTTATTCAAATTGTGGTGAATTGGAACCAAACACTCGATGGGCCACGAGCTTTCTGCTCCACTTCATTGTGAAGCATCGGCTCAAAACTGTACAGCTGGATAGCTCCAATATTGCTCGCCATTTTTGCTGCAGGTCACGGTGAGGGGTTGTAAGCTGCAGGAGAGAAAGAGAGGAAAAGCTTAATCCGCGCAAATGGTCCCGCCCACAAATACAATGTGAATTTCTAATGAAGTCCTGCTTCTCTGCACAAACTATGTCCAAGAAAACAACACAAGTTTTTAGATTTTGGCTGAAATTGGCATGATCATAACTAAAACACCACTGGGAACAATTTTACAATCGATCAAAAGATGTGTGGAGTGAGTCTTTAACCACCACATTCTTCTCTGTTATAACCCGTTCTCACATATTTCCACACTAACTGAAAAGAATTCCTTAACCAGAATATTAATCTTTTACATGTAAAAAAAAAAAAAAAAAGAATGTGCAGCCAGAAAATTGGTTGTAAATTATATTGTCGGAAACTGCACTTGATTTTCAATAATCGACACCCTCCAGCAAAATATGGAAACATAAATGTCTAATAAGGGTACTTTTTTTTTTTTACATATGTTTTTTCAGCCTTTGCATATATTGCTGCCTTATGAAAATGTGTGCACAGTTTCTCTCTGAGTGTGAGACTGCGCGTGAACGTGGCCTGTACAAATACAAGTTTGGCAGGCTGCATTCTGCTCGGCTGCTCTTCGCTGGACTTGTATGTTTTGTCTGACAGAGCGGGGCGAGCTGTCGTGACCGCAGAGTCCTTCGCGCACGCTCCCACATACACGCAATGGCTTTTTCCTTTTGCCTCCTCCAGCTTGTAGATGTGAAACCAAATCCCCAAAGAGCAGCAGATCAGGGCTTGTACAGGCACATTACATATGCATAATGAAGATAGCGGGTCACTCCAACAACCTGCTTTGTGCTTCCAAAACAGAGCGCACACCCTTCGCCGTTTATTCAACATGTGCACCTGTCTGCTGTGAAGGGCCCTGTATACTCTCTCACTATTAACATTTCTGTTATTCTCTGTCGTTTTTTCAACAGTGTCCTCTGGTTTAATCTATTTTTCCCTCATCTTTGTTTCTTGCTGCAGTTTCTTACAAACTGCAATACTTTCTTAACAAAAACAAGGACAGCACAAGCCAGAGGTTGCATCCAAAAATAGAGATGTCTTGCTTCTTTTTTGTTTTTGTTTTTAATTTTAAGGGTAGAATTCAATATTTTATGGATCTGCCTGCTTCCTTGAAATCCAGTTCAGCATTATGTGATCAGCTTCTGACATTGACTGTATACATTAACTGGACTGAGCGCTCAATCTCAAAAAGGAAGTACCCGCTGGCTCCAAGACGTCAAAATCCCATAGACTTCTGTTGGAAAACAAACATTTATTACTCAGTATTTATAGTTTTTAGAATAATCATTCTTGCTTTAATGTATCTTTTAACATGTTTTTGCTAATCCTATTTATTTTTCATGATCTTTTTATTGTATCGCAAGTTATTTGATGACCAATTCAGTACCTCAAACATTTGATTGACAAACTCTCCATAGCCCACTTTCCGTGGAACGAGTGTGGACTGCGAACAAGCTTACTCCTGATTGGCAACAGTAGTTGCCATAGAAACGTTAACTCAAACCGACTCTGATCAATCACTGTCTTCTGGCTCCAACATGGCCGTATAGACAAAAAATGGGGCTGATGTAAGGCATTTACAGTGGGTGACGTCACAGTCAATGATTCCTGTTGAAGTAACCTAATAGACGCATCCAAGAACTCAGGAGAAAAAGTTTGAATTGTAAATTCAGATTGAGTGCCTCAAACTGCTGAATGGGTCCAGATTGAGCATATGGAGCAGCTTTTGTTAAGGTGCTG
Source organism: Oryzias javanicus (assembly GCA_003999625.1). Taxonomy (NCBI): domain Eukaryota; kingdom Metazoa; phylum Chordata; class Actinopteri; order Beloniformes; family Adrianichthyidae; genus Oryzias; species Oryzias javanicus. The sequence goes on along the minus strand of CM012441.1, from coordinate 10,362,677 downwards.
TTCTTCACAGTCACGGCACAGTGCTAAGTAAACACTCCCTCTGGTGCGCCACTGCCTTCCTCAAGCCAACAGGAAAATCTACACCACCCACTCAATTTACAAATAACAGTATTTTTGCCAGACTGGGGCTGTGACAGACAGCAGTGTGGAGCCCATTGATGAGTACACGAGCAACGTTCACACAGAGAGCCTTCTACATTTAAGCTGTGAATGAACGCTGAAGCGGTTTTATTTAGTGCTTTGCTCATTTTAGCATTTTAATGAAGAGTGGATGAGATGAAGCTGTGTTTAAAACAGCAGCACATTTACTCATGTTATGCTCCGTTTATGTTCAACCTTTTTGCTTTGGTTCAAAATGACCAAGCCTGTAAAAATGAACATAAACTATAATTAAACATTTAATAGTAGTGATTATTGTACAAGTGTTTAATAATCTGAAGTTCTAATACATTTTTAAACCCTTTATTTATAAATTATGGTCTTAATGCTTAATTTATCTAAAATTACATGCCTTGAATTATTAAAATCAAATATTGTCACATGTTTTCCACAAAGTCTAGAGGGATGGATGGAGAGATGGATAGATGGACGGACGGACGGACGGATGGGTGGATGGATGGATGGATGCTCTCTAAGTCATCCTTCTGCACGAGTCATACTTATTCCTGGTTGAGATAGCAATGCCATCAAATAACCTGTAAGCACACTTTCGAAAACATTTAGAACTAAAACCACAGGAAGTTTAAGTTCTGTAATTTGTTTTGTAAACTACAAAATGGTATGAGGGCAAATATTTTCTTACTGGCATTACTAGGGACACCAACATGCATGTGGGTGTGTCTGGAAAAGTAGTAAACAAATATGAAATCTGAATTTAGTAACCATCTCTATGATTGATTACTTTTGACCAGAAAAAACAAAAAATGCACAGACCTTGCCTCAAACACAATAGTTAGAGTTTTAAGTTTTTGTAGATACAGTCAAAAAGTTTTAATCTATATTAATATTACCCTTGGAAAAGTGTGTTCAAGTGACCACTTTCAGTGAAATTATATGTAAATATGCATAGATGCATGTTTTGGGCCTCTAGAAGGTTTGAAAGGAGTCAAGCACAACTATAAGTCTGTGAAGCTAAGGCAGGGTCAGGCAGGCAAAAGTCAAACACAAGCATGGGAATTTTAGAGATCAGAATCAGGAATTCTTAGTTTAGGTGTTGGTCGGGGCAGGCGGTGGAGAATCACGGTCAGAGTCGAAGTTGGGTCAGGAAAACAAAAGATCAAGTCCCGATAGAAACACTCAGTTATGCAGACAGAGTGGCACAAACAATACTTTTCACTGAGCCTGCTTCAGTCTCAGATGGTTGATTGTCAATGGGTTTTGGGCGGGTGGTATCCGGGGATTATATCCTGAGGCTGCTGGACATGTAGCGAGTCAGTAACCTGGAGATGACTCTTGTCAATGATCAGAGGGGGAGATGAGCTCTGACTCCTAACATCCACATTCAAAGCGCTCATGTTCACGTGTTGCTATGCCAGTTTCTAGGACTGTTTTCAGGGTTTATGTTCAAAATGCGCGCCCACTGAATGTGTGGTACAATTAAAACCAGGTTGAACTTTGACCAATCAAAGTGAGATTTGGTAGTGATGCATAAATGGCGGCTAAAGTCACAGACGTGCCAACCTTCTGAAAATTGATCATGAAGGAGAAGTTAATAATTGCGGTTTGTGTCAAACCAGAATTATATCCCAGCCAGCAGAACCAAGTGAGCCCTATATGGTTTAAAAGTGGGCAGAAAATGTGGGCCCAACCTGTATTTGCCCACCTTGGCTTGAGTGGACTCTCAGTGGGTAGGCTTACTATGCTACCCAGTCACAAGTTTGCTAGCTCAATACAGAAGAGTTTACTAGCTGGCCTTGCTGGCTGGGATGATATGAAGTCTTTCACGTATTGGAATAGAGCTGTGGAAAGAAAAAAATAGACTGGAGCAAGATTTGTGAGATTTGCACCACTTTAACATTTCGCACCAAGTTTCTTCCAGCTGTAGGTGGCGGACATACACTAGTAAACAGTAGCAAAACAAAAAGTAGATGATGCCCCTTTTTGCTTGTCTAATGTGAACACCATGAAAAAAGCTCTGTCAGCTCTTCCCTCTTTAATACTTGTTCATGTTGCAGGGGAGCTGGAACTTCTCCCAGGTCTCAGCAGGCATAGGCTGGATCCAACCAGGACAGGAAGCAACCGTACGCTTAAACTCAGTCAGCTAAACTTGCAAGGTTTTGAACAGAGGGAGGAGGCGGGAACACCTGGAGAAAAATCACGGTGGCGGGCTGCAGGCAGAAACGCACCAGTTTAAACCACAAACCACCACGAAGCCATGCAAAGATCTGAAATCTATTTTGGGCTGTTGTGATTTGTCTCTGTACAGTGCAGCACTTTGAGTCTGCAGTCAAACTCCAGGCGTTCCATGCAGTGCATGCACAGCTTCTGAGACTCCTCAGAAATCCAGCCCGCTGTGGCCCCACAGGAATGCTTATAACTAATTCAATTTACATGCTGCTGCTCTTGAAACACTGCAGGTACAATGTGGCTGTATTTTTATTTATTTATTTTTTTTGGGCAGCAGATTGAAATGAATTTTTTCTGCCTCTGCAGTTATGTTCCTACAAAGGCACACGCAGCTCCCCCTGACAGCTCGCTTACACAAAAGGAAAGCACTGCGACTGGATTGTGTGTGTGTGCCGCGGTGCTCCTGTGTGAGCGCGGGAAAGGGAGATAAAGAGAGAAGAGGGGCATTGGAGTGGGAGTGTGTGACATGAGCCCTTTGCATATACGATTATTACAGCTGGTGCATAAGTGGTTATGGGTGTCATCGCCTGGCTTGTTGTGTATGAGTGTGTGCTGTCAGCCTGCGATTGCTCATGTTTCATGTCTTAAAGCACCACGTATGTGTTATTTGGTGCGTTTCGCTCCCATGGAGTGAAACCTTGTCGTATTGGAAGTGCACTGCTACATGGGTGCAGCCAACTTTCATGTACAGCCCCCGCTTCAACACACCTCCCTCCTTTTTTGTGCACCAGAAAAAACAAAAGAAAAAAGCCAGGAGGACCTCGCTGCAGAAGCTTTTTCCCACTGCTGGCAGTTGTAGACCTGTCACTAATGAAACCACACGCTTTCAGAGCACAGACGGATCACGTGGTTTTGTTTTTACTCTGGAAAAGCCTTGTAGCTGGAGCCCCACCATGTTTAAAGTGCTGCTCCCTCCACTGTCTGCTGAGCCTTGGCAGGGGCTCCTTGGATGGCGCACTGGGTTTTGCACATCCACGGCCCTTCCTCTTATCTTTGCATTAGTCTCCTCTCATGGGTGCCGGAATGAGGAGGCTTGAGGAATGAGAAAGGCGAAAAAGGCAAGATAAAGAGGGAAAGTTGGAGCAAAGCAGAGCGGATGCAATTAAAAGGCTGGGTCACAGATCGCTGTGCCAGGCGTCAGTGTGATTAATACACCAGCACTCAGCCCAGAAGCTTTTTCCCCACCGTGTGCATGCATGCATAGATGTGTGTGTGCTTTCCTCACTATGAAGTACGCAGAAGCTAGGGGGCGCCAGTGCATCTATGTCAAGCACCTGCCGACCTCCACAGTGGAGCTTAGAAAGGTTAAATGATTGGCCTCTGCCTGACAGGAAACTTTGGAGTTGAGACAAAAGAAAAGCTCACAGAAATGCACACTACGCAGATGTTCGCTTCAAAACTTCTGATTGGATAAAACGGGGTCTGAAACACGACTCACAACTTGTTGCCTCACATCCCACTTTTCCACGCATTAATGAGCACCCTCTGCCCTTGAACCTTTTTCTCTGTGTGCGTCGGTTTAGCCGACAATTTCCTCTGCAGATGCCAGCTAATTTCCGATCAGGCTCACGCAGACAGGCAAATGTCGCCCCTAGTTAACCCACTCCCTGGAGAAAACCTGCATCAAGGAAGCACCCCGAATATTCCCCTGATTGAGCTATCAGCCCTTCTCAGAGTGCTATGGTAATGAGAAATGTTTCTTTTTGAATCGCTGCACGCTGCACAAACATATAGACTGCATCTTCTTTTTTTTCTTTTATCTGGCTCCCACTCACCAGACCTTGGCTTCAAGGCTTCCCCTTCAATTTAGCGCGAGCAGAGAAAGAGCCGCGCTTTATCACAGCAATATCGCTTTTAAGGAGGGGAAGCGAGGAAAATGCCTCAAGGCTACACAGTGTCTGTTATCTCCTGGTACAATATAATTTCACATAGCCTTAAGTGAGGCACTGGAACCTCAGCTGGACTGGATGACAAAGAGGGAAATGTGAGCAAACTAGGAGACAAAGCAGGGCTTCTGGGAAACATTCATGGCTGTCGCTCAGCCGTGTAACTGTCGTAATGAAAACCCCTTCTTCACAAGTAAGACGTTTATTTTAATCCACAATACAAGACACAGGTTTTATAGAAAAGTCACACTTTGGGGTGAATAAGGCAACCGACACTGTGCTGTAATTTTAACTAATTCCTCTAGGACAACCTACGGTGGCCCTGAAGTGCAAATCCCTCCATGCAAAAAAAAAAAAAAAAATAGAAATTTTGAACTTTGAAATTGAGAAATAAAAACACATTTCCAAAAAAATGAAATGAAATGAAAATGACACATTTCAGATAACAAAAAAAATTCCAGAAATCAAAATGAAATGTTGAATGAATGAAACAGAAGAAGCAGCAAGAAAAGGTAGGCACTGTGGGACATCGCTGACAGGATAACAATCATTATTTTTTTGATATTTAGGTTTTATTCAAATGTGTCTTTAATGTCCACATATTAATGGTAGGTTTATAATTAAGACAAACCACACCCAATATCAATTTATACCAAATAACTTTTGGTTGAAATGATGAACAAACGTCATCATTCAATCAGCGACGTCCCATAGTATCTATCTTTTCCATTGTTTTTATTGCTTTATTTTTTAACATTCCATTGTGATTTCTGGAAAAAAAATATTTTATTTCTTCTATTTCCTAAGATACAATGAGACATCGATGGATGAAAATGTTGGATTCATTGATATTTCTTTTTTTTTAAAGGGGTCTTAAATTTCTGCATATTAAAAGTTTTATGTAAATTACAAAGCATATCCAGTGTCGCTTCATAGCAATTAACTTTTAAATGAAATGATGAACAAACGTCACCATCCAATCAGCGATGTCCTATATTATCTGCCTTTTCAGCTTTTTTAAATTTAAGTTTAATAATTTTTTTTTTTTTTTACATTTCACGTTGTGTGGAATTCGTTCTCCACCTTTTGACCTACCCCCCGGGGGAGTGGTGAGCTGCAGACACAGCTGCACTAAAGGAATCAATTGGACGTTTAACCCTAATCAAGGAAAGTCAGCCAAATTCAACAGCGTGCTACTTAGGTCTTGAGAAGACCTGTATACAGGTCGAAACCTTGCCGCTGTAGCTCGCTATTTTTTATTCTATTTTTGATTTATTTATTTATTTATTTATTTACTGTTTTACTCTAATTTGTCATTTAATTTTATTAATATTAAAATAATAAATACACAAAAAACTTTTAACTTTAATTTGCATCTTCTTAAATTAGAAAAGGAAGATGAAGGAGAAAAGGTGATTAAATGGATGGTGAATGGATACTGGTCAGTATCCATTTAGAAAATTAGATGCTAATGGTCACATTCTTTCTAAAATGTTGATTCTTTTTCTTCAAATTTGCTTTACCTTTTTAATAATCGTTATCTCTTAAATGTTTTAGCGTGGAGTGATTTGTTGGTGTGATTTGTGCTTCAGGGCCATAATAGCAACCTCTGACCAGCACCTGCTTTTTTTTTTTTTTTTTTAGCTTGGTGTTATTACCCTGCAGACCAGCGTTAATAGAAACTATAAGGCTTCAAAACATGCTTCCTTTCCTCTGCCCCCGCCCCAGTGACCTCCACCCCAGCTCTATGGAGAAACCAAAGAACTCACTCACTGGATAATCAGCTTTTAATTTTCTCCCCCATCCGTTTTTTCTTCTTCTATTTTATGTTGTTTCTCTCAGCTCTGCACCGACTCAGTCAACCATTTCCTCTCCGTGGCTCCTTCTCCTCACACACACACACACACTCCCTGTCGGTTGTGTTATTAGCATAAAGGTGTTTGCATCTTTCCCTGGTGATTGTTTAGCTGCTGTGTTCAGCATCTTGATTTGATTCCTTGAAAGTGCTCCAATTAGCATTGCAAACATACTCTTAGGGAGGAACAGAAATGCGTGTTAGACCTGACAGAGTTCTTCCAGGGATCAGAGGCCAAAACCAAACGGGAGCCCAGAACTTGTTCTAACTAAAGACCCGTTGCTTTATCTCAACATTTGTGGTTTTAGCCCTTGGTAATGAGGTTTTTATCCAGCTTCATATTCACGTAGATCTCAGAAAAGTTTGACAATGGTAATACGGCGGATTTCCATTTGTGATAGAAAGCGTAATCACAACAGGAGACTCTCTTCTCTCCAGTTCTGCCTCCACAGCCCAGATCATGTCTTCTAAAGCCAATGATTAGACTTAAGACAGATCTCCTTCATTATCCGACTCTCTCATCCATCTCCCTCTAATCCTGTCTTCACACCGGAGCCCCTGGAGGTAAGCGATAGGCCGTGGCCAGCCATTAGTCTCTGGGGTTGGAAAGGAGTGACGAAACTCATCCGTTAATTCCCCGTGAGGAGATCAATGCCATCGGAGAGGTTAGTTACCCACTGATTGGCATCTCAAACCCATAATTGCCCACAGCTTCATTGAGGGGCGCAGTCAAGGGTGCGTAACTCTCGATTCATTTGATTTATGTTGTATCTCTGGAATAGAGACATACTTATGACAACTGTCGTTGTTTTAAAGTTGTTAAAGAATTAGTTAGATAAAGGTTGGTCGGGTTCAGCAGCATGCACATGAGAGCTTTCTTTGTTTCCTCCACAGAGGAAAGTGAACACACCACAGGGACAAGCTGTTGTCTGCCATTACTGACATATGAAGGTAATTGCTTTTTTAACAAGAAACAGCATTTCACCAGTCACTTTGTTTAAAATATTACAGCAGTCGGTGCTTTGATCCTGGAAGACAGTTTAAAGTAAAGCAAAAAAGACTGTTTACAGCCACGCTAATTTGAATTTATCTAGATTTGTATGTATTACACAAGATAACAGTCATTCTACACTTGAGCCGTTTGATTCTTGAAACCTTTCTTTGTGAAGGTAAATGTTTTAAATCTCTAATACCTTGGTAAGTTAGTGGTTTAAGGGGTTTATTTGATAACCCTTTTACTTTGCAGACATAAAGAAAACTCTCTAATCTAATCATGAATGCAGGTAAAAGTCATCTAAGTACCATTCAGTTAATAAACAAACCCACTAAACCAGAGTCAGACTTGGCCTGACAAATTGTCTTTGACTCAAAAGCTTGTCCAAACAGTGATTGCTATTCCCAGATGAGGCCTGAACATGGTTGATTACTTTGTTTCAATTCTGGAATAATTGATTCAGAGGTTGAGACTTCTGGCCATAAACTTTTACTTTTTGCTTTAAAAGCTCTTCATGGTCTTGCTGCAGTTTACTTACCAGAGCTTTTAACTATTAGTTAACGTTTTTAAAGTCTACCGACCAGTTTAATGTGTACAGGTCATATCTGAAAACACTTGGGTGACCGTGCTTTTTCGGTTGCTGGGCCCCATTATGGAAATACATTTGTGCATACAACCAGATCTATACAGTTTTACGTATCAACTAAAGAATTTCCTTGTTCAAATGACTTAATCCACAGTAGTTGGAGGCATCATATTTTTTTCAACATGATTTTATGAATTCTCACCTGTCTCATTATTGCCTGTTGTAATTTTTTTTTTTTTGCTCATTTTTAAAAGTTTGCATCTTTATTTTTGTTATAGAAACACTTTGGTATTCTGATGCCATTTCAAAATCCTATAGAAATGAAGTTTCATTTATTCCCTCGGCAACTGGCGTAACTGCCTGTCCAGTGTGAACGCCATGGATATCACATGCTAGTGGGTTCATAGCTTTAGGTGTCATAGCTACACAGTGTTCTTAATTCAAAACCTATAGCACCTACAGGGGCTGTTTTAAGCATTTCCTGCAACAACATCTAAATAGTGCAGTGGTTAACTCTTCTCACACCCAAAAGGCCTTGATTAAAGATTCTGGCTGGGTTGTTTTGGTGTAAAGCTCCTGCTTTTTACCACAGTCCAGCCACACATTTCATATGTTGTATATGTGACCCTGTGACGGATTGGCAAACTGCCCAAGCTGTCTCTGTCCAACGGTAGCTGGGCAGTCACCAGCAACCCGGTGACCATGAACAGGAAAAGACCCTGTAATGTTGCAAGTTCTCCCACTTAGAAATCATAAAGGAAATGTTCTGTAATCTGTCTCAAAACTTGCAAAAGCCTGATCACACATTTTAGGTCCATATGTGTTCTGGGACTCGAGTTACACTTTTGGTTGTTGTTAAGTTTGACTCGTTCTCCAGAGTCTTGAGCTTTGACTTGCACTTGCAAGACAATGTTTTGTGGGACTCTTTAACTGAGTGCTTTTTGTTGTATTCTCAACCACAAAACTGAATCACAAGAGATTTCATTTGTTATTAACCACAAGAAAGCGGACTTCTTCCCATTAGCGCTTACACTATCCCAGTTTGATCTTGTATTTGATATTATGGAAGATAAAAATAAATTACCACTTGATCTTGAAGTGCAACCCTTCCTTAAATGTGGCAGATTGAAGTATCTTTTAAGATCTAATTTCTTTGAAGACACCCAGGCCTGTTCCAGGAAAAAAAAAAAAAAAAATCAATTAAAAAGACGTCTAATACATTTGCACCTGAAATTTTCCACGTTTCCTCTTTAAATCGTTTGATGTATCCCGCTGCCTGTCGCTGTGCAAATGCTGAGATCACAGAGATAGATTTTGTGCTTCAAGTAAAGCATCAACCTGAAGATAAATGAAATAATGAAGGATACAAGTGGGCTCCTGTTGTGTCTTTTTTATGTTTTTTGCTTGAACTCAACAGAGAAATCCAGCATGCCTCAAAAGCCCATCTCCTGAAAAGCACCTCGTTCATGCATGCATAAATGTCCCTTTTGTCTTCCAATGCCTTTGAAGACACTTACTTTAAATTTAGCTAATAAATAATATAGTGAAAGCCTTTTTCTTGCAGCACTTGCGTCTTAATTTCCCGCAGAGACTGTTATCAGAGAGATCTGCAGTGGTTCTTAAGACGAGAATAACGCTAATCCTTAAGTGGCCGGAGCTAAGCCTCATTGTGTCCTATAGATGTAGGAGGCACAAAAGGAGAGGTTGGACCTCTCAGCTCAGCTATCTTCCATGAGGGAATGGGAGGTCGCTCTCTGCGGGGCCATGGTACCAAAACCATTATTTTTATCACCGCAGGACAAATCACCACAGGACAGAGAGGAAAAAAATCTCTTCTGAAAGGTCAAATGAGAGAGTCTCGGTGTATTTACCTCCTCCCCACCTCTCATATCACACATTTCTGTATTTCTCATTAACTGATAATACATCACTTATGACCTTGTGATAAAAATACATTAGCTGGAGACGAGTCATTAATCTGTAAAGAATTGGGCTGTTTAGGTTATCAGGTGAGAATGAGTAGCCTATACGTTCGTGTTATCGCGCGGCCGATAGAAATACACTTAATTACCCGGGCTACTATACACGGATATAAAGGAGACAATAGGAGGTGGCCATCTTTTTTTTCTTTTTTTTGGGGGTTGGGGAGGGTGACCCATCGCATTTGACTGTCACAAGAAAATCTAACTTTAGAAATGGTCAAACTCAAACCGCAGCACAAATTTGGCCTCATTGATATTTGAAAGTCATGCCTTAAAAGAGGTCTGATTGAAAGGGAACTCCTCTCTAAGTGTTTCCACTTGCTTTTTGAGATCTTTCAAATCGTTGTGCAAACATACATTTTTATGCATTGAATATTTTTAGTATTATAAATAGTTTGAAGCTTTTCTTTTTTTAAACATTCTGTATTTATGATAAAGCCTTCACTTGTAAAGCTAATTTTTGGCTTCAGAATCCCTGGATCGTCTCTTTCTAACCATCTACGAAGATGTTTTTTTTAAACACATTTTAAATGATCAGTAAGTGAAAAAAATCTGATGTGTTTCTGTCATCTAAATTTAAATAACAAAAATTAAGAAAGACTTTTATTTAATCTCAAAAACTGATTGTCTTGCAACATTCTTGTATCAGCTTGTGTCTTTAATGTCTCCCTGCAGGAAGAATCTCGTCTGACAGCTCCGTCCCCAGTCTAACACAACACTCACTTTCTCCACTGAGCTAGTGGTGCTCAACAAATATCTAGAACTCTAAACCATTTATTCACATTAAAAAGTTTTACGGCATAAGTGGGCTTAACACTGATTAAATCTGGTATATGAAAACAAAACCAAACAAAAAATAGACCACAATCTACCAAGCTTCATTTTTGATTTGATTTACACCAAACCATTAGATGATAATGAATAATGTTGTAAACTTTGTGTGTTTTTTTTCCAGGTAAAATATTTGTAATTATTAGCAGTATTGTTTCTTAAAACATAGTTACTCACAGGTTTTATCATTCTGATCACAAACCTAATCTGATGTTTGCCGTCGGCAGGTGACCCTTTTTGCTTTGAAAAGTGACTGTGAAGCTGGATACTTTTTGTTTTCTCTGTAATTAAGACTCAATCTTAAAGGTCTGACCCAACAACACAGCCAGAAAAAAAGAAGATAAAAATGAAAAACACCAAGGACCTTCTTTTCAAATGAACTGGTTGTTTGCAAAACTGAGAGAAAGGCAAAACAGGCTACTTTACATTTAAACTATTTAAACAAATAAACAAAAAAAATAAGCTGTGTATTTTCTACATTTATATAAAGTTGCATGTTGGAAAAACACATCATTGTTTCAATCAGCCATAAAATATTAGCTGTTTTGTGAAAGTGCAAATCAGAATGTTAACATTTCTGAAACAAATGAATGCATTCGGCAGTGTCAGCAGCTCCGACGCCTTCTGGGTTTCACTTTCCAAGTCTTTTCCAGAGCTTTGTTTTTTGTAACAAGTCCAAAATGAGTCTGACTTTCTTGCCAACACCCATTTGTGGTTGTTAAACTCCTCAACGAAAGAGCATTTGGATTCCGGCTCAGCCGGCCGGGAGCGCCGATGGGGTTAAAAGGCCGTAACACGCTCACCTGTAATGCGCGCTCTAACTTCATCTGTCTGCCATGTGTAAATCTTTTCGTTGGGCCAGAGGCAGAGGTGACAGAGAAGCAGATGAGGACATCCAGCGCAGCATGACGGATGGTGGCAGCCGTTCCCCCAGGCCACAGTGATGGCACTACATCGATCCAGCCACTGTGGAGCCTGAAGTGCACCGCCTTTTGGCTTTGTCAGCACTGTTCAGCCCCGCAATGCTTCAGCTCCCCTGATCACTGTCAGAAACCCGGGAGAAAACACCCAGGGAATAAAAAATTGAAAACGCTGATGTGACCAGAGAGAGGCAGCTGGCGCTGGATGAGCTGCTGGATCACCAACGCTAGAAAAATGTGATTTATTTTATTCATGCACAGTAATATCTGCTGTCACAAAAGTTAACAGCAGATTCTGCTTTTCCTTGAGTCTATGCGTCTGCTCATATGTTACTCATTCAGATTTATGCTACACTTTAGCTGAAAGTGACTCACAACATACACTTTCTCTAAGTTTTTCAGTAATTTTTTCTTTTTTTTTTAATTTACCCTGAGATTTAATGCTCACAGCTTCTTTTACCTGCTGAATTAAATCAATAGGCCAGACCCTGGACTTTGAGCCTCTTGGCTTAAACGCAGTGCATCTCCTGAGTCACAGCATGAGGAGTCTGCAGATTCTGAAAGCCAGCCTTCATGCTGAAAAGCCCTTTACAGTAAGCCCACAGGCTGATTCAATAGAAGCACAAAGTGGAGAAAGAATGAGTGAAAGCTCTCGTCACAGGGTTAGTCTGCAGCACTTTGTATACGGCAGCCAAGGTTAGACAGACTATTTGTAACTCTTTATTATCAGGCTGCACCGAAACTTCTCTGAAAAGCAAATGATCTTTCACTCACAAATAGTCACCGTCAGCTTGTCAAAGCAGCTGAAATTAATCAATCAAAAGTAGATTGAATCAATCACAGACAGGAAGTGGAGCAATTTTAAAGGCGTTGACAACATTTTTCTGATTGTTACGGCCTCCATGCCTGATGTGTTTGTGTATTTCTGGGTTTTTGTTCGTCTGCAGAAGGTTCATCTTCACCTCCCTCTGCTGTCTGCTCCATCTCCAGCAAGAATTACTACCTCTCCTCCCTCCTCTCACGTCACCCAATTACCAGTTGGGAAGGGAATATATAAAAGCTCAGACTTCCTTGGGCCGGTGTGCCTGAAACTCCAGGTTGGAATCTGTTTGTCTCAACCGGCTCCTATTGTGGGCCTCAGCTCATCCTGCCAGTTCTGCCTTGTATTACTGTTGGTTTTTGCCCTGGTGTTGACCTTCTCTTTTGTCTCATTATGTTTTGAATTCATTTTGGTTTCTCTGTTTGTCTAGTATTTCTGTTGTGAATTCTTTTGCTGACAAAGCCAAAAGAGTTTCTAAGTTATTTATTAGTCCCCTCACTTGTATCCATGTTTTACTATTCCCCCTATTCTCTACTTGCAATAAACGATCAAGTTGCCATTCTTTGTTGATCATGCCCGTTTTTTTTGTTTTGTTTTGTTCTTTGTTACCCATTACAGATGGAGGATCTATAAAGAAAATTAAGCTTAAAATTATATTTCTGAGTATTTCTTTATTTAAATATCTGCGAATCAGGAGAGGATGAAATAAAAACCCTTTGACAAAGAGGTTTTTTTTTTTTTTTTTTACATAGATAATATGTTGGGTGGGCCACACACTCTCTGCTCCGAGATCTGAGCAATGGGGAAGGAATGGGGGGAGGGGAGGGGGGGGGCAATGGCTCCACCCACATTTCAGAGGTGAATTTCTAATGACCCAATTCTGCTTTGCCAAAATAATTTCCTAGAACAAAACCTTTTTTTTTTGTTTTTGTTTTTTTGCTAAGAACTGCATAATCATGATTAAAAGACCACTAGGAACACTTTTGAAATAGATCAAAATGTAATTAGAGTGGGTTTTAAAGGTGCTGCTGAGCTCTACAAGCAGAATTAACCAAAAGCATTCATCAGACTCTCTTTCTCTTTAATTTAATCTGGTTCCAAGCAAAAAAGTGGCAAAAACTAACTAACTTTAAACTAAATTAAATAACTTTGCGTGAATGCTGAGAGAGAGAATAGGAATATACTTTCCATCAGACTCATTTTGACAGGTGACCTTTGACCTTACACCACATGTGTGAAAGTCAAGGCCTGATAAAATGGCTAATGGTAAAACAGCCAGACAACAAAACACAGAGCAAAGAAAATTGTTTGTTTTGTTCGGCAGCATGTTCATATTTGTATAATTTTGACAGGAAATATTTTATGAATATTAAAATATTTTGGGATATTTATAAGTGTAATTATTCCTATAAAATGACATAAAAGTAAAGGAATTTGAGTGTTGACAAAATATGTTTTATGGAGAGTAAAATATTGACAGTTATTTAAGGTTTAACTTGATTTATTCTGGAATAATATCTCTGACTTTTTTATTCATATTTATATTTAAAATCTCTGTGTTTTAAGTTTAGTTTTAGTGTATTCAATAAATGTTTATCTTGTTCTGCCCTTGATCTAAGGTGTGTTTTGGATTTTGGATTGTGATTGGATTGAGTTTGACACCTCTGCCCTTCACCGTCCATCAATCAATTTTGACAGATGGCTTGTTATAAATTCTATAAACAATAGTACATAATATTTATATAAAATATATATAATGTATATCTATATAATAGCGATGGATGGTGTAGGGTCAAAGGTCACCTGTTAAAATGAATTTGATGGAAAGTTTATTCCTACTCTCTCTATGCAGGATAAATAAATCTTGTGAATCATAGAACTAAATGTTAAACCGGTTTCACTCTGGAACTATAGTTGCACTACTGAAAGTGTGGTTACTTTTATTAGGACTGCTGCTGATGTCACTTATTCTTCAGTTATACTGACGTTGCTGTTTCTTGTGGAATCTTGTCGAAGCAAAAAAAAAATATATATATATAGGAAACTTCCCTCTGCACAATTTACAAAAATGTTCTTGATAAAATGAGGATTATTCACACTAAACATCCCTTGGTGGCAGCTCTGTGTCAAACTTTTAATCTTCTTCGTTGTCCCGTGTTCTGATTGGATAATTATGCCACAAGTAGATGTCGCTTCAGGGCTTTTTTTGGCAGGTCCCTTTCACTTTCAATCACACAACGCAGCAAAAAGCTTCCATAAAACCAGCTAAACATAAAATCCAATAATTCTGCCTGGACCAGTAAAAACTGAACTTAATCTTTCTGCTGCGCACAGGCAAAAAGCTTTCATTCACTTCCATTACTATTTGTGTGTTCAGCAATAATGGTGCTGTTAAATCCATTAAGCACAATTGCTACGTTGGCATGGTTACCGTTTAGGTGGGATAAGCGAATTCATGCGCACACTGGCACATTTGCAAGGTTGCTGGATGTGATGAGATGACACGTACTCATATTCTGATTTATAGGTCAAACCTACTAAGCCAACAGTTTTAGCTTGAAAGGAAAATGTGTTTTCCCCCGTTGACATTGAGAAGCTTCTATATGTTTTCCTTCAGCGCTAGATTCCCACTGCAAATATTTCATCTTGCGTATTACAAAAACAGTCAATACAAACTAAAGATACAATAGCTGATAATCTGGTCTTAAAAGTTTATAGAAACAGCGCAATGAAAGCATAGAATGACATGACATTTCCCTTCACAGAGCAGGCAGGGGAAAAATACAATTCTGAATGACTGTTTCCTATGAGAAACTGACTGTGGAAATGTCAAGCTGACTGTCATTAAAGATGCAGTGACATTTTTATTCCCTCTTTTAAAGCGGCGATTCCATTTCTGCCAACAGAAGCAGTAATCTGCTCATCCACATCAGACAGGCGTCAGACAGATTAACTCAATTACTCTTTGACTGGACTGAGTGACGGAAACAATACATTTCTCATTTAAGCTTTATCCTGCGTGGGTGGGGAGGAGGAGGGATGTTTCAGGTGGAGGGGGAGCGGGGACGGGGACGGGGACAGCGCGTGGGGTTTCAAACTGAGGGGACCGGCGTGTTTGCTCATCTTTCTTTTTTCTCTCACTTAACTGCAGCTGGAAGGAACTACAGTTCTTGCAATAGATGGAGAGGTGGACATGATGGAGTGTCAGTTTTTATTATGAAGCTGCAAAAGGAAGAAAAAAAAAATATATAAAGCAATTTTCAGAGTGCTGACAGATCTGACACTGATGTTCTGCACGGGCAGGACAGTCATCCGCGGATGAAACACAGTCAAGCATACGGCCTCGGTATTGTCTGCAGCATGTGCTGCTGGGCACAGATGGCAGATCGCCATCCACGCCGCCGCTTCTCCAAGCTCTGCCTCATGGGAGACGTGGTCTGTGATGATGCTTTACTGACAGTGCTGGCCATCTGTCAACACAAAAACTTACTTTTCCCTAAAAAAAGTGAGAGGCTGAGAGATTGGAGTTGAACTTTTCTGGCTCCCTCCGTCTTCCTTCCCGCCTTAAACTTGACACGAAATCTGCTCCACAAAAGCAGGAGGGAGTTTTCTTCAATTTTACTCATTTACTTCTCCTCTGGTTATTCTCAGATAAAGTTAAACGGAGAGAGCTGAAGATAATAAAGATATCAGGAGGACAAGGCACAGACGGTGATCCAGGAATATTGAAATTGACTTGCTGGGTGCTGCCGCTTTTCTCTGCTTCCACACTCGAAATAGTGATAAAGGCTCATTAAAAATTCATTACTCTTCTTTCAAAAGAGCGGACGTCTGCATTTTGGCCAGACTCTGAGACAGCCAGCAATGTTTGGACTGTCTGTCCTTTCAGCGTATTCACCGTCTCCTGTTTTTGTAACACTGACATTCAAGATTCAAACCTCACTGTAGAGGGGGAAAAACAGATGATTTTGCAAGAATACCTGCCACGAACCAAAAGCATCGGACATTTTTGATGAGGTGGAAAAATAAAATCTGTTTTGTCTCAGAAGACTCCCACATTTGTCCGGTCTAGCCAAACAAACAGCAGCTGACTCCTCGTCAGATTTTGTTTTTGGCTTACATTTGTAGCAGAAGGTCTCAAGCTTTAACGTTGGAAGTGATAAACAAGCGGACCTTCAAATCTGATGCTGTGGATGAAGTTTATTTTAAGAAAAACTTTTTGGGTGAACAACGAGGAAAGCACAGACTCATTCCAATGAAAATAAGCTTGTTAGAGTTTTTAACATCTTCTTGTAGCATTTTTCCACTCATAGTGAAGGAATAAAGAATTTAAAACTACGAGTCTGAAAATTTCCTCAATCGGGATGAATCAGGAAAATGCTGTTTGAAAAACTGTCTTTTGGGGAGGCAGCAGCACAGGTAGACATGGCAAAGTTCCACCCCATTCCAGTGCATCCACATGCATAAACATAAATCCTAACGACATCTTCATTTTCTCGTCTGAGCTGAAATGTGGCTCAACACTACACATTCGCATTCTCAAGTTGTCATATATTGACAAATTGTTCAGGACCTCTCCGCGTCACTTTTTGATGATTTGTGTGTCTCAAAGTCGTCATTTTTCTATGTCCTGGCTGCTCCAATTAAATCAGGGCTTCCGGAGCTGGTACAAATCCACGTCCGGTACTGATCTACATCCATTACCGGGTTAAGGTTAGGATTAGGGTACTGCACGGTCCTCGCTCTAGCCTGAAGGTTGGGGAGTCTTGAGTTTATTGGAACAGCCAACACATAAAAAAAAACAAGTTGGGGACATCGAAAACATCCATTTTTGATGCAGTCGAATTAAGCAATCGTCAAAAAGAAAAGTGACGACTTGGGAATAAGAATATTTTGCTCAAAAGAATACAACTGGATAATATTGCGTGCCATTTTTGTTGTACCGCTAATGTTAGCATGGAGTTGTTAGGGGATGTAAGATAATGGAAGAGAGTGTAAAGAAAGTGTAGTGGATAAGGGGATTTCAGGGGAGGCCAACTTCCACACAAACAGTCACGGCCTCAACTTTTGTCTTAAAACAGCATAATCATAAATTAAAGCAAGAACAAGAATGGAGTGGGACTAGCAATGGAGACGTGCTAACAGCTTTTCTAAAACATTTTTTTACCGTAATTTGGGTCAACTAAACTCTAATATAGTCTTCCTTCCCTCACAGTTCACCTTTTGCAGTCTCTATGTTTTGCTATATTTTTTAGTGCATTTTGCATCAGTTCTTTTTGAACAGCGTACTGTGTTCTGCTTCCTGATTGGCTGTTGACCTCGTCAGTCAGTCTCATTCGGTCATTCGGTTTGCCACATTTACATAAATCTTCAATCGGAATCAGATTTTAGTTCTTATTCTATATATAGTGTTCTTGTTTTTCTGTGATGGTTTGAACTTTGAGAGTTTAAAAAAAGAGAGAAGAGTAAAAAGAAAAGTGTTTACGTCTGAGATAAGTGGGTTTTACAGCCTTAAAATATCAGCAAATTTCACCTATTGTAGGTTGTGTTTGGGACATAACTCCCACAATAAACGAGGGAACACTAGTTTAGATATTGTTTTGGTAAGATACAGTATAAACACTTGTATTTTTGTAAAAATAAAATACAATGACACATTTGCACATTTGTATCCTAGAGATAAAATCCACAAAAAATAGGATTCTGGAAGCAGTAACTGTAATCCTTCTGCTTTCTCTTTTCTCACATGTGAAGATGAAGTGACACTGTGAAGCTACAGGGCTGAAGACCGAGCAGTGAACTGGAAGGAGTCGTCACCACAGCAGATGGAGATGAGTATTTGTGGGAACATCATTAAGAGCATTTCTCTCCTAAGATTCTCACATTCATATTATTAGCCCATAACACATCACCTGCAGCTATTAGACTTTCTAAACACAATTTCTTCTTAATTCTTGGTTTTCCTTCAAATGTTGACGTTACATGAAACAAAAGTCATGTTTATATCAAATTAAAAATATCCACTGATAATGAGGATTAATGAGATAGATACACAGGAACCAGATATTCTTTAGAGGCACATTTGGACAGAAAAAAATGATTTTTTTGTTTATTGTGGAAGCGTGACAGATAATTAGAGATTGAATAAAGCACAAACGCTGTTGGTACAATTGCTCAAGTTATAGAAAACACGATTTAAAAAAAAAAAAAAGAACAGTTTTACTGTTTTACTGTTTCCTCCTAATTAGTGCAAATGAAAGAGTGACAGACAGATGTATCAAATCCTGCAGATATCAATTAAAAATGTCAGTTAACATTATTGCTTTGCAACATAGGCTTATGGAGTTTTCATATCAAAGTCAAATTATTGTCATACCTGAAGGTGAAATGTTTTATCTTCCTGGCAGAACAGTCTTCTGTTGTGCGTCTCTGCAGATGCTTTTTCTCATACTTCGTTTAGTGCAGAGACAAACCACCAGTTAGCAGCGCAGGCCAATGAAGTGAACGTCAGAGTGCAGCGATGTAGTTAAGAGTTTGAAGGAGTCTGAATTAATTATGTCTGAAAGCGCTTCATTTTTCTAGGCTCTTAGCAGCCGTCTGAAAGACCTGCATGAAGTAAATAAGTGGAGGGTGACTTAAGGGTCTGAAGCCGTGTGGTCAGAGAGGAAAAAACCACAATGACTTCCTTAGTGAAAATGGCTCTGAACACATTGGACATCTTTTAGCTGTAAGTCTATGCTTTGATTGATGATGTTTTTTTTACAGTAATACACAGTAAAAACTCTGGATAAAATGATCTGTGAGGGGCTACATGAGAGATGGGTGGTCTACTTTGAAAGCCCATCTCATCTTTAAAAGCTTTAGTTTGCTTCAATGAGAGGAATATATTTTTTCTGTGCTTTTGGGTTGAGGAAAGAGCCCGGACTATAGTGGATAGGGAGGAGATAAAATTTTATTTCCTCCTTAATACTAGTTTAAAAATATAATTAACTGAAGCCAGGTCAGATTATGAAACCACCAAGAGGTGGATTGTTAAACCAGATATTTAGACCCTGTTCACGCCATTGTAAAAACAAGAGCAGATGTCATTACTCAGTATATTTTTCCCCTCAATTGTTTAGTTTATTTCTAAGAGAAAAAATTCTAGAAAAGCTTAATATTTATATTACAAGGTTTTAATGGTAGAGCCAGAAAAAATGGCTCACATGTTTATTTCATATACTGTATTTATAGTGATAACATCTATCCAAATTTATTCAGTTTAATCCAATTGATCATAATATAAAATAATATCCATTAATAATAAAAACTAGATTTCTTTGTTTGTTTTTTCTCTTTTTTTTTCGGAAGAATTAATTACTGTGATAATAAAAGTCTGCATTTTATCACTTTAAATCACTTCAGGGTTGTGGCTTAAAGAAAAAAAAAAACCTCTTGTCAAATCAAGACAAGTCAGGATGGAACAGTCTATTTGTGTGTATTCGTGTGATGCCAACATCATGTCAGACAGCGTAAAAGAGGAGCAAAGCATACAACTGACCTTCACTTCAGCTCTCCCAGATCCCAAACACAGGTGACTAAACTTAGTCGAGTCCTGAGGGTGCTTACTCTCACCTTCAACAAATGGACGTGGATTTTGTTTGTCAAAGGAGGATCTGAGAGTGTTCCTTTATAAGAAAAAAAAAAAAAAGGAAGAAGATTGTTGCTGTTGTTCAGGCTTCAAGCCAAGTTGGCTTCCAGACAGCAACCAGTTTTTGATGTACCCTACAGGGAAGAGGCCTCAGGGCAGGACAGGCTCTTTGTGCTGAAGCCTTATTACATGGCACACTTGACTGCCGTGCAATGGTCGTGGAACACTTGTGCAACAGCAGTTTCAGTGCGAGATCGGGCCGTGGAATGAACGCAGCCACACACGCTTAGATGCCGAAATTCGGCATTCGTGCACGGCTGTAGCACGGCCGTTTTCACGGCCAGTCTGCATTTACCACTGCTTACAGCGTCTGTTTAGCGGCTGGGAGGACGCGCTTACATGTGATTAAGCAGTGTTCTGGCAGTGGAGTGGCAGTGGAATGAACTCCAGCGTCTGTATCACTGCTGTTCCATGAACATGCATGAAGTTAGCGCGTCTAAGTGCATGTGGCAGATTTTCAAAATTTTTTACCTGTGATATAGCCATCAAATCCTGTGAGACCAGGCTTTTAATGTATTCTCTACATACTGATTTCAAACAGAACTTTTTTATTAGCTCCCAATTAACAACTTCAATAAACAAGAACTCAAAAATACACATTTGGAGCTTGAGAAAAATGCAACAATAACTTGTCAAAAACACAGTTTTCATCGTCTGTACGTCCCAACTCTATATCCGTATCGCACGTAAAGGAATGCGAACACAGCTCCTCCACAAAGACGTAACCTGCCCTCAAGCCTCTTGCAGCTGCAGTTTTTCTATCTTCTTATGACTGTTCAAAATGTTGACCTTTCTGAATCTAAAAAAGAAGATAAATCATAAATGATCCTGCGTAAGTGGAAGAATTGCCCATGTAAAATGTGCCACAGAGGTAAACTGGAAGTTAACAAGCTCTTGATTTGAGGTTATAATCTGCAGTTCAGTAAGTAATGACAGCAGGGAGTTTCTTTACTGTTAGAGCAGCTCTTCACTACAACCCTTCAGTGCAGGAACATCTTAGGTGGAATTTCTCATAAAGAAAAACGACATACTGGACGATGACTACTCTTTTAACCCACTGTTTACAGTCTGAAGGCCTCGCTAACAGCACAGATGTGTTTACTTTCCTTCAAACATAGAGAAGTTAAATGTTTTTCTACCGAATGAATGAGAGGTACACAACAGCTAAAGAACGAGGGGCTGTCAGAGGTATCTGTTCATTTATTAATAACTATATTTGTGTGTAATAATCATCTATGAGTGAGATTTGTTTTACGCAGTCATGCAGAACAAACATAAACAGCATAGGTCTCTCTTTTTCTCAGCATGGGATAACCCCCCTGATGTTTTCCACCTACGAGCTCGATCAGTCTTCTCCTTTCATCTTTGGTATAACCTTTTGGAAAAATGATATTGGTGACCTTATGCGAGGAGCCGGGTGAAAGAAGTGAAATCGAAAGCATCATAAAAGAGAAACACAGACTAAGAGAGAGGAACAAATTGAAAGAGCGATCATGTATAATTTAAGGACAAGTATTCTCCCCCGAGACTCCACTGTCAGTTAATAGGTCACAGTTATTAACACAAGAAACCGTTCTGGTGTGATACATGAGCGGCGACGAAGAGTGAGGAAGACGAGAAATGAAAGCATGACAATTACAGAAGACCTGAGCACAACTGAGATCAATTCAAAACGAGAGAAGCAAAATGATGCTGCGATATACACTCAACAGTTTGTTAAGTACACCTTGCTAGTATCGGGTTGGAGCCCCTTTTGCCTGTAGAGTTGCTTTAATACATCAGTGGCATAGACTCAATAAGATACTGGAACCATTCCTCAGAGAGTTTGGTCCATATTATTGACATGACAGCATTTCAGATTTGTCGGCTATGCCGATCTCCCGTTCCACCACATCTCAAAGGTGATCTATTGGGTTGAGATCTGGTGACTGTGGAGGTCATTAGAGTCCATTGTAGTGTTCAAAAAACCAGTATGAGATGATTCCAGCTTTATGACAGGGTGGAATTATCCACCAGAAGATGGTACGCTTGATAACAAATTCTAACTCTACCATCCAAATGTTGCAGCAGACATCAAGAATCATTGCTTCAGATAACGTTTTTTTCTAATCTTCAATTGTCCAGTTTTTGGTGATCCTGTGTGAATTGTAGCCTCAGTTTCAGCTGGTCTGCTGCTGTGTCCATCTGCCTCAACGTTACATGGATGCTCTTCTGCAGACCTTGATGGTAACAAGTTACTGTTGCCATTCTATCAAATGGAACCAGTCTGGCCATTCTCCTCTGACCTCTGGCATCAACAAAACACCCACAGAACATTTTCTGTCCATTCTCTGTAAACCCTAGAAATGGTTGTGGATAAAAGTCCCAGAAGATCAGCAGTTTCTGAAATACTCACATGAAAGTTACACAGAATTCCTTTTCTTTTCAATTCTGATGTTTGGTTTAAACTGGAGCAGGTCGTCTTGACTATACACGCCTAAATGCATTTAACTGGTGTAATGGGATTGGCTGATCAGAATTTTGTGTTAATGATTAGTTGGACTGTATGCATCTGAAAACAACCTGAATGTTTTTTTTTCCAGTTTGGAAACAAAATAATGTGCATTTTGTCCTTGTATCTTATCAGTGTCTGAGCAGTTTGAGGCTTTAGAAAGTGAAACAGGAAAAAAAAAAGAAGAAGAAATCAATGGAATGCATGTCTTTATGTGAACAGCCGCACAGCTATTTCTGAGTGCTTCAAGCCAGAGGCAGCTTGAAATCTTGTGTCGCAATAACTAATTGAAACATCAGCATCGTTCCTTGAACACAAAAAGTGGAGAGCTTCAGAGAGGGTTCCAGAAAAAAAAAGAGAAATAACTATCATTTAAGCTTAGGATGCTTGTGTTACAAAGACAGTGAGGCTTTGTTGTTTGTCACAAACAGAGCAGTGCTACAAAGTCACTTCAAAAACCTCACTTTAGCAATGGATTCCTATTTTGCAAAACATAATGACAAAACTGTTTTGCCACCCAAACGCCTGTCCATTATGAGCACGACAACAAAGAGACACAAATGCACCCACGCATTTCAATGTACAATCAGTCACACAGAATGAAGGCCACACATTGCAAACAAAACACCTGAAAGCCCGCGAGACCCTTTGTCTACTCAGACATTTTCATTTAATACTGAAAAAGTAATTACGGACAGCGGCGTGCATGTTGAGCAAATAGAAACAACGTTTTCCCTGAACTGGATGGAGTAATGCATGCTACGAAAAATGAATGAAGGATGTGTTAGCTCAAAAACGGTGGGCTGGCTTTGCATCTGCGTCTGCCCAGCTGCAGTTGCTTACTGAGCATGTGTGGCAGGTGAGGGGAGCAGGTGATGGCGGTGGAACAGGAGAAGACTTCTCCTGTTCCTGCAGCAGAGCCATGCTGCTTCATTTACAGGCTTCGCTGTCAGTGTTATGAAGTGCGTTTGTCAGTCAGGAAAACAAGCACTGCAAAATGCAAATGATAAAAGTAAGATAGATTTGGTTCCATATAGGAAACACATTGTTTTTGTTTCACTAAATAATTAAAAAAATCAATAAGAGACATTAATAATGTTGAAAGTACAACTGCTTTGTCAGAATACTTGTGTGTTTAGAGAACAGAGGGTAACACAAGCTTTTGCTAATTTAGCACATTAAGCATAACAATATAGTTTAGCTAAGAGTGCAACTTTCACATGAGAAGGAGAAGCAATAGAAGAGAAAAAGCCCCCAAAACAGGGACAAAAGATGAGACAATGGTTTGAACACAATGCAGCACACCAGCCTAAAGACATAAAATATTTAGTTACAAATAAAGTATCATGAATGACATCAATAATACTGTCTTAATTCTGTTCGAGTTATAGAAGTAAACTCTGTTGTTAAAAAAATGTTCTGCTAAATTTTCTGTTTTATAATCTGTGTGCTTCTGTTTGGGTTGTTGCAAAACCCCAATTACTACAGATAAAGTTTTTTTTTTTTAATAGCTTAGTTAAGATTCCTAACCCTTTGAACGTTCTTGTTTGTTATCCTAATTTGTATTAGTTAAATAAATGAAACAGAATGGATCACCACCTGTGCTTCCATTGACTCAAAAATTGCGCCAATTGGTTTTGTGATAATAAATTAAACTAATGAAAACACGTCAATTTCGTAAAAACCTGCATTTATCGCAAAAAAAAAAAAAAAAAAAGTTGTGCTTGGAGGAGTTGGTTTTTGAACTTTTTGAAATGACACATTTCTCAAGAGCTGGAAAGGAAACACTTTTTCCAATTAAATGAGATATGTGACCAATGTTGACATTTTCACATTATTTTCCTTTTTAAACCAAATAAGCAGTTATAGAAACTTTGGGTGAAGTTTCATATTTTATTAGGTGCATGATATTCTGATAAATGAATCCATGCATTGATACATAAAACACTGGCACAGGAAAAAATGTTTTAAATATATAAGATAACTTTTCAATTAAAATTAAATTAAACTTTCATTTTGCTTTGATTTTTTTCTATTATTCTGTCTTTACAATTTTTAATTTCCATCTTGGAAGATAATATTGGAAAAAAACATCTCTTTTTTCTTATGCTTTAGTGTTTGTTTCCTTCTCTTTCACTCTGCACTTTTGTTAACTAGTTTTTGGTGTTGTAAAGTTGTAAATCAGGTATAGAGGAGGACACAGGAACTTCATTAGGAGTCGTGGTTCGTGTTATACTCCTAATTCAGAACGCCTATTATTAAGGGTAGTGCCCACCTGCTGCAACCGCAGTGGCTGTGACTTATCCGTGACTGCAGAGGGAACTGTAACATAGAATGAACTTCCGTTCTGCAGGTAGAAGAGGATTTCTCGTTGAGGGCCTCCTCCACAGATGCATGTCAGCATGACCTGATGAGGTTGGAATGAGCTGAAGGGTTTCTGAGAGAAGATTTTTGTTTTTGTTTTAGCACATGTACTTGGGAAACTTGGGATCACGTGTAAGAAAAATAAATAAAAAAATGTAAAAAAGCACATAATTTCTTGCATAAAGACTGACTTTTTTTATGGATGGCAAAGGTTAAGTGCTCCAGCTTTCTAATGGAGCTTCGTTTGAACCATAAATACTGTTTATAACTAAAAGTGCCCTTAGACAAAATGCAAAGTTTAAAGAAAAAAGGTTAGTAATGTCATATGATCTCACCTCCTCCAGGAACAAAATGCATTTAAATAACTCTGGTGGTAGTGATGCAATACTGCGGTTCCCTCACGAACCAGCCTGAGCTGCAGTGTTGCACCGACCGGTGCATGGCGGTGTTGCGATAATGACTTAACAGCTCTGCTGAGGGAGCATGCTCACTGTGAGCCTGTGCTCAACAAGGCTGAGGCAGAGGAAACCAGTGTGAGAGGGAAGAGAGGAAGCTCGGAGGATGACTGAAGGCTTCTGGCAGAACGAGGTCACTCTGTTCTAACAGGTGATCTTATGCGAAGGTGGACTTGAAAAGGAAGCCTGTTTTTGTGCATATGGCTGCAGCGAAATGTGTACAGCCACAAAGTCAGAACGCATTCTGGAGAAATCTACAACAAAAGTCAACAGTCCTTCCAATAAAACACAAAAAATGCGAGCCATTACAATCCTGCACAGGATGCAGCAACACCGTATCCATGACGATTTACTACCATATCAGCCGAGAATCAGCGGCCTCAACTCGTCCTGTGCTTATTTTATCTTTTTAATGAGACTTTTCAGAGAAGTCTTTGAGCCCTGCGAGGCAAACACTTGCAAATAAATGGAATAAACAGGAAGCAAATGTGGCTCTATCCGCACTGAAGTAATGATGTGATGTGTACACTGTGTTGCTTAATGAGCGCCGCTGCAGACGGCAGGTACATGTCTACCATCCTCCAGTCACCCCTGAGC
The DNA here is from genome assembly GCA_003999625.1 of Oryzias javanicus. Lineage (NCBI taxonomy): Eukaryota > Metazoa > Chordata > Actinopteri > Beloniformes > Adrianichthyidae > Oryzias > Oryzias javanicus. The sequence continues at coordinate 10,336,860 of CM012441.1, read as the reverse complement.
AGAAGCCTTCTCTCTCAGCACCATTAAATCCTGCAAAGCAACCGTGATGACAGAAACACACAGCCCTAATGAGGTTAAGTAACATTTCCACGTCTTCAAACTCTAATAAATGCCAGGCTACAGAACAAGTGGAGACAATGCGTCTCTGTAAAACAAATTAGAAGTAGAAAAAAAAACAAAAAAAAAACATCAGCATAAATTCTAACAAAACAGACAATAAAATTACTAAAAGTGCAATGAAGCAAGAAGAAAGCAAATCTTGGAGTACTATCATGTTGTAAATGAGTGACTAATGGAAGACTAATTTCATGAATGGTCGTCTATTGGGTCTCAAGAGAGCACCTTTTATTGTCTGATTAATTCATTGCAAGAAATCCGAGAGCTCTGTTTTCATTTGTTCGCCCACAGGGTGCATTTTATTTCCAGACAAACAGGCTTTCATCTATCACTTCCTGAGCTGAAAAGACACCTGTCGCATTGCTGGCACCAGACAGGGGGAGGAAAGCAGAGCCTGGGGGAAAACTAATGTTCAGTGTGCTCCGTCCTAAATATTAACCAGGCGCTTCCTGCTCCAAACCTGCTGATGGAAGCCTTTTTTTCCCAGATAGACAGAGGGGAGGGAGGACGAACGCCTATCCTCAATGGACAAAACTGCCCTACTTGTATGGAAGTGACCCCCATGTGTTCCACACCCCAACAGTTGCCGTTGTTATTTATGAGCTAACAGAGGTGTCCTTTGTTGGGAAACCATGTTCCACCTGGTTTTTCAGCAAGTGGGGCACAAATGTAAAGGTGAAGCTGAAAATGCCAGAGAGGGGCAAACGGAACGACAAACATCTAAAAGCAGAGTGCATGTTTGCAGTTGGCTGCCACCCCTGCCAACATGCACTCTTCAAATTTTCACAAAGCAACCACTTTAAAAGCGTACTCCCTTTGTGCGTGTTTTTTTTTTTTTCTTTTTTCACCCAAGAGGACATCGCAACCAACCACGCCAAAATAACTGCAGAGAAACGGCTGAGTGGATGCGACAAAAAGCACAAGACGTTTAGCCAGCCTCCCAAGTCCCCAGATCCCAATCCGATTGAACATACACAGGATGCACCGGAACAAGCCCGGCCAGCAGCCTCTCTCTGCAGCCCACCAGACCGAAACGATTTGCTGCCGGCAGCACAGCGAGAAAAAAAAAACCACAGGACCCTCTCAAAGGTCCCAAGTCCATCCCCAGAACATGTTTAAGCAATCCTTCTGCAAAGCCCGGTTCAGCTTTTACTCTGTGAGTGTTTGCTTCAAGGTAATAAATGGAATTCAGAAGGCATGAACCCTAAAGCAACATATTTGTTTAATATTCTAACCAGAAAGCCATCTTTCAGTCCCAGCAAACATTATTCTCCAACTTTTCAGAATGCTAAGCAGCTTCTTAGAAAGCCCTTGGCTGCTGATTTTTGGGGCAAGGTTTGAAGAGGAGCGTTTAGAAAGCTTTGAAATTTGCATTACTTGACCTTTCCTAATGGAAACTATGAACAAGCTGTAGCACTTACAAGCTAATTAGGGTTTAGGACCTTGGTAAAAAGATGCCTCGGAACCCAAATCTCATGCGGTGCCCTTGTATCATGTCTGCGTTACCTTTTATGTAATTTAAAGCAGAATAAATAAAAAAATTGGTCCCTCAAATATTTACAACACCATTTTGGTTTTCATTTTTTGACATTTAAAGATCAGTTTGTGCTGATTTTATTCGCCTAACCCATACATTTTTCATGAAACTGGATAGAAATGAACCATAGCGAGTTTTGCGGATTCCTGAAAAAAAAGTCGAAGCTTCACAAGAACAAGAAAGATAGATCAGAATTTTTCATTAAGTAAGCAGTCAGGCCATCTGGAGTGAATTTGGGATAAAATGCAGAGGACATAGGTTGGCCATTCCCTTATGAGCTGCAGCTATGCTGAATCAGGGCCCTTGGAGTTAAGTCTCTTTAAAATTCATGACACTGAAGGGAACAACCATAAAAACTGTCAGTCTCAGCTCGCATATGGTCAAAGACGCACCTGGGTGTTACTCAGTTTATCCTCAGGCGAGCCAAAGAGGACCAAGAAATATTTGCCACTTCCCACTTTCCATTTCAGCCGGATGACGAGCATTTATTTAACCATTCTCTTTGTTGTGCCGACAGTTCACAGGCATCCAATTATACTGCGTGTGTACGCGAACGTGCAGTCTCCTCCGCTCGACTGTAAGAGCACTCGCACACAATGAAAGCAGACACGGTCAATGGATTCCGAGTGAACTTCTAAATCACTTCAAAACATCAAGGTTGAGCAGAGGACTCCAATAAAGAAGAGGAGATGGTTAATATTAACTCCCCTGGAGGACGCGATGCGATTCGGGAAGGTCTGAGGAGGTCTTCCGCCTGCAACCCCCCTCTCCTCTCTCTGTGATGAACTCAAATGAGAGGGGCGTCAAACAAGCATCGATTTCTAACAGGGACCTCTCGGGATCAGCATGGGGCTCGGTCTAAGTCATGTCTGCACTTCGGGCAAGGACGCCACGTGTGGGAGCGCAAACTGGACCGGCCTCTCTCTGCCAGCCACCAAATGAACCGCCACAGCAGGACTCAGAGATCAGAGAGCAGTGGGAGTCTCCTTTCATCTCGTGGGGGATTAGCACTCCCATAGGAGGCAAGTTTACGTGAGTGTGTGTGCGCGCTCACTCAGAAGGATGTACCTTCCAGCCACAGGCTACACACTTCCTTTTCCTTCAGAGCGCTGTGAAACTCCCCTTAGGCCACAAATACATGAGCTTCCTCAGGCAAGAGTGGGATGAAGGAGAAGACATCATCCTTGGGCAAGTTTCCTTAAAATAAACATGAAACGCTGTTTGTGAGATCTTTCCTCATGTGCATCAGAGGCAGTTAGAGGCTGAGCTTCACCACTGAATTCTGAACACATTCAGACTGTAAAAACATGCTTCAAAACAGCCCCTTATTTTGAAGAGGGAGGGCGGGATACACGGTAGCAGCGACACAGAAGTGCTCGTTTTGGCTACACGGAGACGGTTTTTAGACTCACACCATCAAACACCAAAGGGGGGGGGAGGGGAGACGTGGCGGGTCTCATGTCGACCTCCGACATCCTGGATCATCAACCTCTTCACAGTAAACAACACCTAGTTGGCACTTCTTGACACAAGTTCACAGCAGTCAGAGGTAAGAAAAGGTCTGCTGCACAAACATGAGTCACAGCACCCACAAAGGTGTCAGTGTCGCACCCAAACACCAAAAACATCCTGACCTCTGCTCGCAGTAAAATAAAGTGACATCAGCCCCTGCACATTTAAAATAAACTATTCATCAGAAACATTAGTGCTCCGTGAACAAGTTGAAAACCTGGAAACCCTTTGTCCATGTGCTGTTAAATGCCACACGTGTCATGTTCGTTGAAAGGAAACTGGTTAGCTTGATTCTAAAAAAAGGTTTCAGCTTTTGAAGGGAAAGTCTTTACTCACTATTACCCTTTCACCCACTACATCTTTTCTTATTGCTGATTGTAGAGTCAGAAACAAAAACTTGTGATTTTTTTTTTCCATAAATTCAAACATCTGTGAAAAAAATACAAATTATTCATGAATGCACAATGAGTGCACAACGCAGTAGTTGGTTTAGTCAAAGAAAGTTTTACCATCAAAGATTGAACCTCATTTTCTCTTTTTGCATGAACGAAAAACAGAAAGCACACAGACTCAATAAAACATAATTTAAATGTATATTTTATCATTTTACATTTAATCCAGTTTGATCATGTCCTGGGTTTTTCCCTCCTCTCACCACTAAGTTCAGATGGGTTTAGCAAAGCCCTTTGTTAAATTTCGGGGCTAATTTCAATTTTTTCTTAAAAGAGGTTCTTTAATGTCCCAATTTCTCCCCTAAATACTAAAAAACTGCAGAATCAGGTGTTGGAGACTATAGTAACCTGTATTTTAAAAGCAGTTCGAGCGCCATGCTCACCTGTATAACATCAGCAGTTTCACAAAAGTAAAAAGCTGATAAATATCATCATTTTACAAACATTATCCTGTTCTGATTATATAATGATAATATATATAAAAAATAAAATTGAATTGAAAAATAAACAGTCAGTCATTCTATTTGTCAGAACAACCATTCTTGCTCTGTTTCTTCATTTTCTTCATGTTTGTTTTTGTTTTTAGCATGTTTGTTGGTGAACCACATTTTTTTAAGATATATTTTCTTTATTGCAAGTTAATCATGTAATAAACTGGCCAATCAGATGCCTCAATAAGAGTATGGGGTGCCCACCTTGAAATTGGAGGTAAGGCGTTTTCTTTGGGAGACGTCACAGCCTGCTTTGTCCATCTATATATGTCAATGGCATTGATGCACACTGGCTTTTCACAGAGACTTATGAAAAATCCTTGAGGCACTCCATTTAACAATTGTAGATTCTTCAGCACTACAAAACGGCAAACACTATTGTGCAGTAAGTGGTGAGTAGCGAAGGAATTCAGACACAACCTCTAACATTTATAACTGACAATGACATTTTTAGTGTGCACTCATTGTAGATATGATGCTTCCCCACTTTGGCTTCTTTTTGTTGCCTGTTTAACTTGTAAATTTATTTATTCATTCATTTATTTATTTTGGGGGGGTTATTAATCAAAGTATAATTTGTTGCCAAGCAAAACAAACAGAGAAAAACAGCAAAAAGCAATGGTCATAATTCATCTAAGTTTATATCTTCAATCCTTCGATGCCTATTGTTGCAAATATGCATCGAACCACTTTGGCTCGAAATGTGCCTTCATTTAGTTAGCAAACATTGTCATAAAGTTTCTAAGATTAAATGTGTATAGTTTGCAAAATGGGCAACAGGGAGATGAATATCTCTTGTTACTAGAATTTTGAACAGGCGGAAAAAGTATTCCTAGAACAAATAATTTTTATCAAAATAGTTATTAAAGTTTAGAACAATTCCAATTGTATTTTAAACGGTTCTCATTGTAGTTGTGAATAAGTTCACACAACAAAATCCGGAAAATTTGCACACAGCAGAATCTGTGCAGCATTTATGCAAAAACACTGGCATTTTGCTGAGTAGCACCAAGTCCCAGCTGTTTGGAGACACTAAATTCTGATGCAAATGAAGAGGCACATGGCGAGGCCGGCTTGCCGAGATCTCAGAGCAGAGGGGGACTGATGCTGGGCGGGTCTGATGTCTAAGAAGTTAAACACATCCTCCAAAAGACTTGTAAACTAAACTGCAGACATCATTGTAATTCATTGGGAAAGCTGGAAAGTAGGAAAAACTGTTTTAGATCTGTAAAGCTACGTTCACAACGCTTTGACTAAGTGTCTTTAAGTGACCTCGTTCAATAAAATTTGGGCCAGGAATCGATTAAAAAAAGCAAGTAGTGAATTGCAAACTGGAAAAAAATTAATTGTGAGTAATCGCAAAAATATATATATATTTTGCCACAGTATTTAGCAACCACTTTTTATCTGCAAGTAATAATATGAAATCACAGAGAAAACTGTACATTTAGAACATTTATTTTTAATTAGTGCTGTCAGTCAGTTAAAACAATGAATCTGGTTAATCACAAAAAAAGGCCAGAGGGATACATACAGTATGTGTTAAAGGTTTCTGTGTTCAGGCTTATTGGGATCTACATACAAAATGATTGTGTTAAAAGTTTAACCAAATCAGACTCAGACTTGGTAGCGATGTGTTAGTTAGTGTCCTATTTAATTCACTGAAGTGGGAACCGTTTGAAATTTGACCATGAAAGAAATAAATAATGGTGGTTTATGTCCGGCTGGATTTACATGACACCAAGTCTTTTATATATCGGAATGGAGCTGTGAAATAAAAGTCTGGTACAAAATTTCAGAGATTTGACATTCTTAGTGCAACCAAGTCTCTTCCAACTGCAGGGGGTAGGCATGTACTAGTGAGCAGAAATAAAAGAAGAATCCACTTCCTGGTTGTCAAGTGTGAACAGTAAGCACCATGGTAAATGGTAAATACTAGTATAGTGCTTTTCTACCTTCCTTCAAAGGCCCAAAGAGCTTCACAGTCACAGACCCATTTCTCCATTCACACACTGGTGGTGGCTCCGCTGCCAAACACTGGTGTCAACCCTCCACCAGAGGCAATTTGAGGTTCAGTGTCTTGCCTAAGGACACTTCGACACATGGGTGGGCAAGGTGGGAATCGAACCCCGAATATTCCGACCAGGAGTCGACTGCCCTGCCACTGCACCATGCCCACCCCATGGCTGTTCTTGAACGCACGCCACATGCCCAGTGTGAACGTAAATTAGAAAGGATACAATTTTCTTTACAGTGATTGGTGAAGTGATTTCTGTTGGTAAACAAACAAGCAAAAAATTCAGCAACACTTTCTATTAAAGTTCCTTAATAAACTACTTATAAGACATTAACAAGAATTAGTAATGTGGTATTAAGTGGCTTTTAAATACATTAATTAGCATTTGTCAATGTCTTAAATGACTTACAAGTGTAAATAAACTGTTTATAAAGACATTAAACTACTGTATGGAGTGTGTGAAACAGAGGTGTCCACACTCAAACCCAGATTGAGAACAATGTAAGTCAGTCTGGTTGGATAATTGTGTCTCAACACAATGTTGTGTATTTTTAGTGCGAGTAAGCCCCCAGTAACACAATACTTAAGTCACTTTTCTCTTCCAAGTAACAGCTGTTGCTAATCTTTCTTCAATTTTGTGTTTTTAAAAAAAAGATCCAATGCTAAACAAGAAAACCTCTGACTGAGATGCTGTTACATAAGCAGCTAAATCAACAGAAACCAAACATCTTCACTGCCGCGCAGGATTTAAACAAATTCATTTCAGTTTCTTTATGATATTCTCAGCCTTCATAAATCCACAGCTATGGTCCTTTTACACAAGTGGAGGCCACATTTGTACAGGCTGACACTTACAGTGCCTCACTGTTACAGAACAGTGTGTGCGTGTGTGTCATTCTGCACACAAACGCTCCTTTATTGATGTCCCTGTGTTAAGAATAAGGATGACTTGCGCTGCGCTCGGTGTCCTGGATACCAGGAACAACCACTCATCTCTAACTGTTCAAAGCTACCTGTCTGCACATATCAAGGTACTTAGTCTTGCTATGGAGGCAATTTAGCTAGATTTATGTCCAGTTACAACAGTCACAATGTGAATACATCACTCCCCATTGCCTATTTGCTGGATCAAAATTGGACAACTAGCATTTGGTCTTGTACAAAGAAGCGATTCTTCCATTTTTGATGAGAGAGTTGTTTTTATAATTGTGTCCTCTCACTCCATAAATCATTTTCTGTGACTATGACTCAGCCGCTCACCCTCCTATCCCGACTTCAGTCGATTTCTTTGAATGGAAAAAAGCTTCAAATATTGCACCATGCAGTTTTTTACAAGAATCAAACTTGTTCCCATCACTGTTCTTTGGCCGAGCTGCCCATCTGCAGTGTACCCACAATGCCAGAGTGGACCAGGGGTACCAGGCCCGGGCAACAAGCAGCTCATAAATGAATAATGGCAGTCACATTAACATTTGGTGGTAGGGCAGGCTTCGGGGGAGCCAGGGAGTGCAGGCGCTCCCTCTGTCTTATAAAACAGAAGCTGATTAATGTTTGATTCTTGCTGGCCTCATTCTTCGAGCAGCACATTGCAGAGATAATCTACAGAGTGAGTGAGAGTGAGAGTGATGGAGCTGCAGGAGCAGGGAGAAGAAAAACAGTTTGTACGGCTGCAGTTTGGAAGAGGTTGAGCCGGCAATACCTTATATTTTCTCTTAACTCCGAAGTGAGAAACACCAGGAGGGCCGAGTGGTTTAATCAATTCGAGCTGAATCTGCGCACGGGTATAAAAAGTTGTGGAAAACACAGGAAGGTCGGGGAAAGGTACCAGCTGGTGTTTACCTGAGAAATCTAAACTTGGAAGCAACAGTGACACACCTCTCTCATCATGACATAAAGAAGTTATTTGGTTTCTGTCTAATGAACGTGATAGATGGCAGGCTTCACTTATAATCTTAACTTTTAAGCTTTAAAGAGTTAGGATGCACTCTTAAAATCATTTACAAACTGAATCAGACTGGTGGAAGCTGCAGGGGATCAGAATCTGAGTGAAGTTCTTAGAAGTCATTTTTCTCTCTTTTCACCCTCCTTAACACTTTTTGAAATTCTTTCCCAAAACTGAATCACTTTTCTCCTTTTGCAGGTTATTAAAGTGTTTTTTTGCAACACTCGACTTTGTTGGATAAAAAGTAAAGCTTTAGGTTTTTAGTGTCTCTGGCAGCAAACTTCCTCCAAATCGATACATTGATCTAACTTTTTTTATTTTTATGTATTTTAATAAGTTTAACTATGAACAACTCAAAAACAATTTCCTTCTGGGCTTTTAAAGTTAATTTTATTTATTTATTTTATTTTGTTTGTTTTGGGTAACAATAGTTAAAACTCTAAAAAATAAATTAAAAGGAAAAAAAAAGAACATTAAAAAAGATTATAAATAATATTAAACATTAAGAATAAATAAATATATAACAGTTTCCAAATTTAACCTCATGAGGTCTCCAGAGTTTTTGCATCAGATAAACTGTGTAGTTTGGAAATATCAAAGGAAAAGCCTTCACCAACATCCCAAAGGAAGCTTAAAAACAATTAAAAAATAACCTGTTGGTGAACTATTGAACCCAACCGGATGACTCCGTATTATGTTAAATGGACATCTGTGGACCAAAAAGAAAAAAATAAAAAGTAACAACATGTTGAATCTGAGGCTGTCACAGGTCCCCGGAAGCAGAACCAAATCATCTTGAAAATTATAATATAAGGTCCACCAGATTATAAGGTACACTGTCTATGAATGGTGTATTTTTAATATAAAAAAGTGTAGTAAACTATCAGGCGCAATAAGCGAGAGAAGAGTCTGAGAAATAAGTCTGTCAGACTTTATGAACTGAGCACACAGTAACTTTACAACTTGTAACATGCTACACATCATCATGTTAGAAGCGTTAGTGGTGTTAGTGTATTCACAATTCCTGTAACTTTCTACTCACAAATACTTTCCACACAACTAAAATCCACAGAGATGCAGTCAGTGAAAGCATGTGTCAGGCTAGAGCTGATATCCAAACATTGTGGTGATCAGTGGTAATGTGTCAGGTTTCTCTCTTCACTGTCTCGTAGCTGGTTGAGGATGTGCCAAAAGCAAAACCCAACTGAATGGGTAATGTTGCTAATTTTATTAAAATTGAATCAAGAGGAAAATCTGCTAGAAATTCTTTGCTCTATCAGTGGAGCAGAACAGAAGGTCAGGGACTGCTTAACCTATGGCAAATATGAAGGTTTTACAGTTTGTAACAGAAAGAGCGTGAAGACACACACAAAAAAAATATTTTAAAAAATAAAAAAAAAAAAAGCGGCTCCGCCACAACTTTTCCATTCATCTTTTCAATCAACCTACAACCAATGGGGGGCCCTTGCTGTAAAAAGTTTTAAATACAAATATTATTATAATTATTATAATAGTATTTAATACTAATGTGTGTTACCTTAATGAATACAGACTAAGATTAAATAATTTTATTTCATGACATGCAAAAAATATTGTATTTGCCCCAAAAAATGGGATCCTGTTCAGATTTTGGCCCTTAGTTGTTTGGGCTCTTTAAAGTGAACCAGTTTGTTTCCTCCAAAAATTCAGAACAAAATTAAATCTGTATACACCTGAGTGGACCCTGGTCCAGCGTCTTCTTCCAGTCGTGGTTTTCCCCTATTCCCGTAATTCCTGGCCAATGACTAAAGAGATCTTTAGTCACATGGTTTTGATTACAAGCGTCGGTTCGAAACAGAAATGTCCGGTTGAAAGCCAGAATACAGACCAAGTGGAAGATTCAAGGCTTGTCCTGTCTTAAATTAAGCGGAATCGGTCGGGACCACGGGACATTTCAAGTCTGAATACACCCTAAGTTACAACACATGCTAAACCAGACATGGTGGTCCAGAAAAACAGCCTCACATCCACATGACAGCACATGAAGAGTAATAATCAGTGACAGAAACAAAATGGCAGCTTTTGAGAAATGACAAGAGGAACCAAGAAGCAAGAATTTACAGAAATATTAAAAGCAAGTTCTTTTTAGGCCTCCTGAATATCTGGTTTTAATCTTTGCAAAAATTAAATAAATAAACAAAGTAATCTTTGAGGATCCACAGAAGCGTAACTTTATTTTATGCCTCTCTGTGCGTAAAATGTCAGTGGCCATATGCTGCTCTGTGCAGCTCACACAGTAGGATAGGGAGCGTGCTTCTCGGGATGATGAGGAAGAAAATTGCAAGAGCAAAGTGATTCTGACAGTTACATGGTGAAAAAGGAAAGGAAATTAAGAGTTTGTCATAGGTGAGAAAAATACGCCTCTTTACACTTCACAGAGCACACCAGCTGAAATTTTCCCTCTCCGCAGAGAATACTTTAAAGGGCGTTTGACAGTTCCTATTCTGGCTGCAAAGACTGGTAATACTTTGCATCGTTTTACATTGTTATCCTGGAGCTATTTCTGTGTCGACGCCCTTAAGAAGAAAAGATGAATGTCTTCTGTGTGGTGCCCTTGCCACAAAAATGCATGATATACTAACACAACATTGAGTTTAATAAACTTAAATATATATTTTAGTTGACAGTGTTGCTGATTTCTGCTTTGCATTGTAATGTTAAGAAAACAAGCTCTGGTTCTGCTGAATGTGCTTTAGGTATCAGGTTGGGTGTAAATATAAAAGGAGGGGCAAGGGGTCATGTTTTCTATCAAGCTCATTGGGTAACAAAGTGAAGTTACAGGAAATGTAAAAACTAGGAAGCTGCAGATTCTGACAGCTCAGATGTTGATCCTGAGCACATGCAGGCAGCTCCAGCTGTAATCTTATACCACAGAGGTGACAGATTAGTTCCATGTACATAAAATGTCTACTTTGCAGATACAAGCTCACAAACTGACACACACACAGATGGAGGCTCATTTGTGCACGCTTACACAGATTCTGTTCGTCCTCAAAGTAGCAAAGTAATCTCTGGCTGTAAAGAAAAATTGAAAGACGTCTATGATTGACAGCCAAATCGTTCCTACTGAAATACCAATTTAAGTGAGAAAAGCACCAAATGCAGGAGCTGAAAGACAGCCGCAGACGTCTCCTCGGTGTACTTTGCATGAAAGCAAACTTAAGTGTTTTGTGTGCTTTTCAGAAGCCGAGTGTCTGAGGTGAAACGTGCAGCAAAAACACACTGACTTTCATTTCCCCCCAAAAAACTTAATACTTTAGTGCAAACGCAAATGTCAATCACACCAAAGGCTGCTTGAGGTCCAGGCCTGGTTTGGATATTAGCTCCACAGTATGAAGCCATCCTCCGTCAGCTTCACCTGACAGTTTTTCAAAGCTGCCACCATGCAGTTCTGCAAAGGAGAACAAACAAGCAGCTATAGAATTCAAGGATGCACCAGTTGCTCAGGTTGACGCCTGTAATTGGTCGGTTTTCAGCTTGAAGCTGTGACTAATGATCTGCTGGCTCGTTTGTGTGTTTTGCTTTTTTCCTGGCAGCACAATCTATCTCGATTCCACCTTCTTTATTAGAATGAATTCAAAAATCCTATTTCTTGAAGCTGTAAAATAAAATAAAGCTATTTTTAAACATTTCTGCCAAACCAGAACAACTAAGTTTATGATGCTGAATACAAAATTATTGTGAATTCAGTAACAAAAAGAAAAGTCACTTTTTTAAACCTTTGGCAGGGTCCATTGAGTGACCCCAGTGCTTTGGTTGTGAACAGACACAGGAATACTGGAACATCTGTTTCGAGAGGTAAGATTCATCGTTACACAGACAAACACAGAATCATTGGAACATAGTGATAAAGGTGGTGAAAATGCTCAGTTTGTCCTAAAGCGACCCAGCAGTCTAACCCTACAGCAGCATGAATGAAGGAATGGTTCAGAGTGAGAAGGACAGGGCTTAATCTGCAGCGGGGAGGGGGAAAGGCCCAATGGATGATGGTGATTTTTTTTCAGTTGGCTTAATTTATGGTCTTCATATTTTCAAGATCTGGTTTCGTTTTGCATTTAAGATATGTTTGATTAGTTGAAGGTTCTCTATTTCCACTCCCCCACTGTTAACAACAGGTTTCAGTTTGTGATTATCACAGTAGCTGACTGTTTCTCAATTAGTCCTCAATCTAATGGAGTGTGGTTTTCAGTTAGTCAATACCTATTTCTGTTATTTTTATTCTCATCTTCAGTTATGTTTTTTTTTTAATGTGGAAGCGCTGTGAAGCATTTGTGCATAACTTCCAACAAAAACGCAGAACTAAACCTGTTGCAGAATTGTAAAATTTTCAATTTGTAGAATTTAACAAACAACTGCTTTTTTTTTTTTTTTTTTTTTAACCAAAGTGCTGAGCATTATTTGTGTAGTATGTGAAATCCAGAAATATTTTAGCCAAGATTTTCCTTTGAGTTTCCAATATTACTAATTTAAGTCAAACTGTTAAACATTTGCATTTTTTTCTCCAGTTTTCTCACTAGGTACATCCCCGACAGATTACAGACAAAGCGGATTAAACCACTTTATGCTTGGCTGCAGAAGAGCCTTTTCTCACTTTTTTGCTTTATGTAAACACTAGTCTGATTCACACAGGTATTTTGATTTCCTCTTAATAAACATCTTTTTGTGTGCAAAAGTAGCCATCTACCCAAAGCACACGGCTCAAAAAACAGAGGGTTGAGAGAAATTCATAAACAGTAATAATAACTTGTGTGCCGTCTGTTATAGCACGGCTGAAAGTCATAATTTGTTCATGTCTAATAAAATGTGATCATGCTTCTTTTCAGCAGGCATTGTAATTTAGCTGCTGGTAACAGGCAGTGCCAATTGCCTTTAATAATGGTCAATAGCCTCTAATTTGTGCAGGGATTTGCAGGAGCCGGGCTTGTCTCACGGGCTTTTAGTGCTGCTGTGCAGTCCAGAGAATGGGCTGATGTGCCAGGAAGTGCCAAGCAGGGAGAGCTGAAGAATGAAGTCTCCCACAGCAGACAGCCATCGAGGAAAAGAAAAATACTCCAGTGTGAAACAATTTCCTGTTCCTCAGAATGTCACAGATTGTTGGTCTAATTAACCCAAGAAAGTGCTGCTTCGTTTGTCTTAGTCGTGGTGCTGAAATGACGCATGCTCACGTTGGGCGAGTTTATTTGAAGTAAAGTGCAAGGACATTTGCACAATGCATGAAATTCTCTGCAAATGATTTTTAGGAAGAATACAGTGTCAAAATGGCAGCATGCAGTCAACAACCAGAAAGGGTGAAAGTGAAGCGCCCGCAGGAGTAGGGAGATCTGGCCCTCTGTTTCCTCATTTGTAGTCCCTGAACTTCAGCACACAGCCTTCAACCTCACTAGTTCCAGTGAGCTTCCTGTCTGCTCTCATCGACATCACTTAAAGAAGCCTTTTCTCCTGAAACACACAGATCAGGCTTTATCTTTCTGAAACATGTAATCCTACGGGAAAAGCCAACTCTTAGCCATTAGGCAGTGTCTTCAGCGCCTCGACTCTGCCGTCTCAGACTTTGTAGCGAAAGGCTTGTTTCCATTCAGCTGGGAGAGCTGCTCAAAGATGCAAGATCAAGCAGCTCCAAGAATTTTCTCCTTTCTTATCCAGAGAGATACTTGAAAATGGCTCACTGTTTTTTTATTTATTTTTTGAATTATTATTATTATTTTGGAGGGAAAAAATTGAATCCAAAAAACTCCTCTCAGGTTTCCAGGGTTGACAGCATTTTTGCAGAAAGTTTAAAAACGTGAAAATGGCACACTGTCGTATTGGGCAGAAAATAGGTGACTTTCACCGCCAACAGGCTGCCATTTTTATCCTTGTTTGTTTTCCTCCTTGCTGCCTTCTCTCTTAGCATATATTCTTTCACAAACCATCTGCCATGCAGGCCCTGTGTGACTCGACTTCAAGAGCTTATGGTAACTGTCTTCATCAGCTGCAGAAAAACAGCTTTAATTGGTGCTGAGGAGGAAGATGGACCGAAAGGGTGGCACGCCTTTAGAAAGTTTTCAAGAAAATGCTTGAAGATGGAGAAGAATGATTCTAAACGCAAAGAACATCAATAAACATTGTCATATAATTGCCTACATCATAAGCATACATTGATACAAATATGTGAAATTGTGAAACTTGTCCTTGTTTCTTTTGTTGCAGTTGCATGAATCAATTTGTCCCTCTAAAATTGCCAACTGCAACATTTCACAATGCCCTGTCAATACCAATGAATCCAAATCTGATGTACTAACTGCATCGCTTTGCAGATAAAAGATTACAGCAACAAAACATCAAAACAGTGTTGAGCCACGTCCAGGATATGCCGCTGCAACCCCCCCACCTCCCACTTCCAGTCTTTTTTTTCCTCCTCTCTTTGTGCTGTCAGTGCTCTTCGCAGCCTGTGTTGTTTCAGTAGGGCTTTGAGAAATTAGCTTCTGTTGTTGCTCTAGCTTTGGAGACATTTCACAACCCATTAGCTGCTCTTTCAGCCCCAACAGCTACTCAAAACCAGTGAAAGAGAAGAGGCAAAGAGAAGGAGGGGTGGGGGGGAGTGCACAAACAGGATTTCAAACAGTGCTTTTAGTACAGATATAGTTAGTTTAGTGGAACAATAGATATCACACTTTCTTCATAGAGGAAACGAAAGGATTACGGCAGCAGAATGCTGTCAACCGTGTCTTTACGGCTCTATAGGAAGGGGGCTAAGAAAGTGAAGTCAACTCATTCCACTTGGCAGCTCCTCATTAATTAGATCGATCGTTTTGCAGAGTCGTACAATTACAAATCTGGAAATTACAATCAAAATTTTAAATCTCCATTCTTGTGCCTTTAAGCCAACACTACTGCATCCAGTAAATTTAACTCAGACGACCACTGAAAACACTTAATTATCCTCCTTAGACTATGTTGACATATCTCAAAATGGCACCACACAGTGTCTTAAATTCAAGTTTTTCAGCAAGTTTAGCAGGTAGCCGCGTGAAGGCATTTGCAATCGGGAGCTGGCAGTTGCATTTCTATTCATTACGCGTTGGCTGCAGAGGTTTAAAGCAAAAGTTAAAATTTTACGACTGGACAACTTCTTGACATTGGTAAGAAGCCGCCCAGGCACATTTCGAGGTCGTGCGGTGGCAGTCTAGAGACAGGTGGGTGGCAGGAAGCAACACAACAATTGACTAATAGGAGGGTCAACAAGGTCCAATCGTCTGATGACTGGCCAATTTCAGGTTGCCGCCCTCTAGCCACCCCCGCGCTGACGCCCCACTGCCACAATCTGATTGTTAGAATTCATACGGTATCAGCGTGGGCACGGGTGATGGCCAGACGTCTATCTGGTAATCCTGGCCACCAAGGGTCCAAATAGTGAGACGGCATTGATTCATTTTTAAGCAGAATTCAGTCTTTAAACTTTTTTGACAAAAAAAAATAATGGGCAAAAGTTTGTCTTGAGTTCAAATGTTGTGCAAATGTTTCACAACGTCTCCAATGACAACAATTGACCATTTTTGGAGGTCGTAACCCCAACCGCTCACAGCAGCTGGTCATCCTTAATGAGTCTGATTCCACTGGAGGTTTCTTCCTCATCTATCTTTAGAGGGAGTTTTTTGGGAGACAGAAAGAACTGCAAACAGCTTGTGGGTTGCGGACTGGTCTATAGCTTTAATACAATTTTATAATTGAGTTTCAGTAAGCTTTTTGACATTGCAGATTCATTTTGTGCTACATTATTCTATAGGTAGGGTAAGTTTAATTGAAAAAATAGGCAAATATGTAGCAGGGGTTGTTCTGAGTGCTGGGACTCATAGGCTTTGAGTCACAGTTGACGAGTCGTCACTTTACTGGTGTTTCTTCTCCGGAGCGGGATCGCTCAATCTGAAGCACAAAATTGCATTGAAGCAATAGTGGGCCAACCTGTGCCGTTGGCCAACGTGACTTGCGAGGCGTGGGTCCCGACCCACTACCAGTGAGCTGCGACTCACAGACCATGATTCAGGTGAGCCATAGGAAGTAGGTAGGAGGTGTTGGCAGCACCAGCTCCTGCACAGTTTTTTTTTTTTTTTTTTTTTTCCACTGTCGCCTTTTGCTTGATCTGTATAAAGATTACAAAAAAACCCTTGCATACATTCTATTGGATAGTTATATGTCACACAGTTTAGACAATCTGGTTTATTTAGAATGAACAAGACTGAATCCTATTAAAATAATCCTGATTCATTTGAACTCCAACAATGGAAAGTAATAAAGCTGAGTTTAATATAGCTAGCATTTGTGCAGCCCCTTGAGACAACCTTGGTTACAATTTGGCAATTAATAAATAAAATCACATAAATGTCATTACGGACAAAAATGAGAATCTGACGATTTACGTGACAGTCGAACAGCAGGAACATCAGAATTGCACATTTTCCCTCCAGGCAGTCACTATTCAATTTAACAAATTTCACGTTTTTTGCTTCACAGAGACTAAAGTGGGAATGTTTGGAGATGTACGACAGAAGCCTGCAATCACTCTGACGGTGGCTGCAGAGACACGTTTGATGCACAGATTTTTTTTTTAACACTAGAGTGACACAAAAGAAAGGCCCACTGACTCAGTCGAGAGTTGAGAATAATAAGAAAATGTTGGAAAAGAATAAAAAAATTTGGGGGGGAGGAACATACTTTTGAGGTCCTGACATTTAATATACATTCATCTGGATACCTGCACTAATGTTGCTAACTTGTCAATCTTATTGGACTCCTCTGCTACTGTTTCTGTGTTTTTAACATCCTAGAAAGTGAGTGAATAAGATAAGTTTCAACTGTATAAACATTTTTCCTCTGTATGAACTCAAGCAAAAAAGAAAAACACAGATCTGAAGAAGGCAGTGCTGTTTCAGTCAGTTTCAGCTCTGTTGCATTAGATTAGAAATAGCAGACATCACTGGCTGTTGCACGCTCAGAATCAAAACTGTGAGCAGCACAAAGACGATAGTTTGCTTTCTTAGCAGTGTTTGCGGAGCGCTGACACTTCTAAGAACCTTTCCCACTGAAAGCAATTTTGGAAATCGTTAGCGTCTTCCAACGTCTCAAAAGTTTACTGATTTGCCTCACAGGCTGGATTATTTTCGTTGGCTGTGGACGCTAATAAAATGTCTGAAAACAACAAGGATTGGATTGTTTATAGCTAAGGCAGAAAGAAAACTTAGAGCTAGGAATAAATCCCCATGCCCTTTGATATAAGGAACCAGCAGATGGTAGGAGAAAATCCAAAATACTTTGTATGATGTGTTTTGGCCATGACAGCGGAAGGTGTTTTCCAGCACAGTTGACAGGCTTGAACAATTTGCACGGCTGGCGGAAATAAAACCATAATCAATCTGGAGATTATAGATAAGGGCACTAAAACCAGCCGAGCACAGCGTTTTCTCTTATCGCAATTACACCCTGCCCTCCTGCCTCAGGTGAAGCCAATTAAGCTGCGAGAGGATGCTCCCGCAGCCATTTTACCTATCACACAACTGCAAACACATCCCATCCCCGCTGAGGGAGAAGAGAAGTACGCTAACGGCAGCAAAGAAAGAGCTCAAGTGTGAGTTGATACTGCAGACAGGTATACTGTTAAAAACTCGGTTGGAGTTTCTCCAAAGGCACACACACACACACACACACTGGAGCCAAAGGAGAAAAGTGGAAGGCGTGAATTATGTACACTTTGGTGAATGATGAGCACTGGACTGGATTGCTTCCCACTGACTGCGTTTCATAACAAGAACAAGGGCACAGGGACCTTGCCCTCACCCTGCCTCCGCTCAATCTCCCCTCTTTTTAATCTTTTCATTACTCAGCCCTCCTTTTTTCTACTCTTTATTGTGGAACATCACTCACATTATGTAATTACTCAGCAGGATGCTACAGTAAAAAAAAAAAAAAAAAAAAAAAGAAGAAGAAGTGAACTTGCAGAAAGACACTGATGAGGTCAAAATCTGAGATTCAGCTGGAATATTTACATATTTCGCCTGCTCCTCCTGAAGCTGCATCATATAGAAATGAGGCACAGCTTCTGGGTTTGGAAGAAAAAGAATCAAAACAATGCAAACACAGAAACGAAAAAAAAAAAAGAATCTGAGGTTTTCTATCTGAACCACAAACTAACTCTTTGCCAATTTGAGGCTTGCTGTCGTGCAGCGTGAGGTGTTTTGTCTGCGCCGTATTTGACTCGGCAGTTTTGCCACCAACGCATCATCACTCAGGACGCAGGGAACAAGATTGGGATCACTTCATTTTTTGGGCTCAGTGCAGCACTGACACTGATGAAGACATACAGTGGGAGCAGCTACAGAAAATAAAGCTGTGTGACAAACAAGCGGCTGATTCAGGTGCCGCCGTGCTGCGACAAGCAGACGTCTGGACAAAGCGCTCAGATTTGTGCATGCAGGACGCCAGTACAAAAGGGACTGCAGATGGACTAAGCTGTTTGATATACGGATGAAAGTGTTTCTTCAAGCACAAGGAGCCATTACCAAAAGCACAACAGTCAGGAGTCAAATTCAGAACTAAATGAGAGACGACCACAGTGGGGGAATCCATCTCCCCTTCGTTCAGGCCACAAAGAGATTTGTTCCACTCTGGCTGGAAAGAGACAAAGTGAAAAAGTTGCTCCCTCTTGGCTTCTTATTGAATACTATTGGAGTCAAAAGGGGGTAAATTGACTAAGTGGGTCGAGGCAAAATGCGTGTAGAGAAAATATGCTAAATTTAAATTCGGATTGGCCACATGGGTCTGTAGATGCTGCTTTCATAATTGCTTTCACTTGATGTTTTTCTCCTCATTTCAACGTTTGCTGTGACATGAAATGTGATGAAGAGGAAAACAGCTTCCTGTTGATGCAAATGATGTTTGTGACTCGGCGCTCTCCCACTGAGGCCAACAACTGAGTGGTTTCCTTCCACTTCAGTGCAAACAGCCACAACGCCACTGTTGGCGAAGTCCTCGCGCAGATGGCTCGAAATTACGGCAGCATGCAGCTGCAGTACTTACCACGTTGGCTGGACAGGGCAGTATCTGTCAACGAGAAAGAGGGAAGGGCAGAAGAGGGACCATGTTAAGGATGTTGGAATCACAGTAACACAAGTAAACAACAGAAAAGACGAGAAGAAATTAAAAATGGATTAAACATTAGGAGTACACAGAGAACTCCCCCCTAGTGTTCAGAACAGGAATTACTTGCTGGCTCCAAGAAGCCCAAACCCCACAGACTGCTATTGAGAAATAAACAGTTATATTAATTTATTCATTTTATTTGTCAGAACAACCATTCTTGCTCTGATACTTTTTTCAACATCTTCTTGCTAATAATTCTACTTTTTTTCTTTATCTCAAGTAAATCAAGTTATAAACTGACCAATCCGATGCCTCAATAAAAGCTCTCCAGAGTCTGCTTTCAGTGGAAGGTTGTGTGGAGTTTGAACAAGCACATTCATGGTTGGTGACTAGAGTTCCCATAGAAGTGTTGACTCAGGCCGACGTGGACTAATCACTGTTATCTGACTCCAAGATGGCGACATACATGTCGTGAAAAAATGTCGACTGAATTGGCAACATCTTGCTGGAGCTAGAGGTATGTTTTTCTTTTTTTTTGGGTGACATCACAGTCACTCTGTCCAGTTTTCTATATACAGTCAATGGGTTCAAATGATCAAACAACGTCTGAGGCTGAACATAGAAAACAATTTTAACTATATTCCAGTGTTCCCTTCACAGTCATAATTTTTAGAGCAACTTTGTATGATTTTGTCTTTCCTTTTTTTATTTATTTCCTTTTATGACACTGTGTTTTGCATACTATTTGTTGATGTCAGGGTTATATGACCTTCAGCCGCGAGCATTATGCTGGTTTTGTTTCTCTATAAAGGCTTAAACTTGTTGCTTAAATAACAGATAAAAGAGTGAAAATGTGTAGAAAAAGTGTATAAAGTGTGTAACGAGGGGTTTAACAACATTAAAACATCTGTAATCTCACTTTGTGGATTTCACATACTGCGGGTTATTTATGAACACCCCCCCTCGTGATAAATGAGGGAACACTTTAACCATTGATTTTATTAACAGGGACAAGCTGTTAAACCCAGTTTAACCAGCTGAAAGAAAATAAGTGCCCACTTTTTAAATCCTTAATTAAGTGTGTTAATGATAATGATAATTTGTCACTAGACACATTTTTGGAGCCTAGATTTTAGCTTCACCTTCCACATTCAGGTCTGACGTGTTGAATCAAGAAATTAAATTAAAGGGAAAACACACCAATCCGCCATCAGAAGTAATTTAAAAGCAGATATGAGGCAAAAGCTTGAATAAATAATCTGTTTATATGAGATACAAAAGCCTTTCTAAAGCTTTTTGACCCCAAAGTACAACTGAAGGCTATAGATGGAAACTACATTGACCCTTCACGGGAGGAGATTTTAGACGGAAATTACAATTAAAAAAGAAGCACATGCATAAAAGTAAGACCCTACACGCCTCACTTGACACAGGAATGTTTAGAGATCACATTTCAATAGAGGCTTTTGGACAAAAAATAGATCCACGGGAAAGTTCAAGACACGGCAGAGCAGAAAAGACTCACTAAGACTTCACTCACATTTGACAAAAACATCTGGATTATCTCCAAAAAACAATTCTGAGGACTGATGGGAAAAGATGAACTTGCTGAAGGCTTGCTGCCTCTGTTTTCCGCGCTCACCTGTGTTGTCCAATCATGTTCATGAGCTCCACCTGTGAGCTCTGGTTTTTCACATTTCTCCTCTCTGCCAGTTCGTTGTGCCTCTGCTCACGTTCCAGCCAGCGTATTAGTTGCTACAGCTTTTCCCATCTGTTTCTGACCCTGTCCTGTCCCAGGTTGTGATATAGTCTGTGTATGGTTTTGCTTGTGCTCCCTTGTCTCCAGTGTTTGCCCATGGATTATGGACTATGGATTTGTTTGCCTCTTCTATTGGATTCCTGTGTATAAACTTCTGCTTTCCTCAACTTGCCATTGCTATTTTCCTCCCACTATCTCAACTCGAGCCGCTGCAGAGGTTTGGGATTCCTCATAAGATGATGTCATCCCCTTTCCTCAGTGGGACTTTTATAATAGAAAATTCTCAGCAACAGAAGAGATAATGTTCTCTGTTTGGAGCAGAACATTTACTGACTATTTTCCTGAATGTGGAACTACTGGTGCAAAAACTTTGGAACAACAAAGATCTCCTAATAAGTAAATTTTTTCATGCGTTGAACGAGTTTACATTTTCCAGTAAATATTCAATATTCAGATCAGATATTCACACTAACATCCATTAATAAAAAATAACTTCTCATAAAAATGAATCACAGCAACTGTTCAGGTGGTGGCAGTGTGATGATCTGGGGAAGCTTTAGGTTCAAGACAACTTCACTCAGTGAAAGTCAGTTTATTTATTTCTCTGACTGGGTTGATTTAGAGCAGGGGTTTCCAAAGTCAGTCCTCAGGGGCAGTTGTCCTACATGCTTTCCAAACAGCCCGCCATTGAAGCTCCTTATTGGCCAAACACAACGGATCCAGGTAATCAGCAGCAGATAAGGCAGGATTTCTTGAAGAAAACCAGCAGGAGGGCTGACTTTGGACACCCCTGGTGTTTAGTCTTGACTTAAGTTAGTTTCGATTTTATGTTATATGTTTTTCATGAGCTATTGAAAGACTCGGCTCATTAGAGACATCATGACATCATGTTAGGCAGCTGTTCATGCTAAAAAAACCTTTCATTACTAAAAAGAGGGAAACAGCTTTGGAGACATTGTAACTATGGCTGAATATAAAAAACAGGTCCCCTGCTTTCCCAATGCAACCTTTTTTTTCAGAGGGTATTTTTATTTTTTTCTGAGTAAGCTTTATGTCTCTTTTTTCTTTGCTGACATTTTTAATCCCAAAAGCCTTTAAGCTGCCCGAAAAGTAAACTAATGCAAATTGTGATCACACACACTTCATTAGTGAACTATAACTTTCAGGAGCATTAGTGACGGCTTCATTACTCACTTCTCTGAGCACTTCTTGTGTTTTTCAGAACTGAGCTAAAGCGCTGAAGGAAGACGGGGAAAAAATTATTTCGATGTTGCTGCAAACTATTAACTAAATGATTTTATGTAATTGAAGGCAAGAGTTGTGTTGCAACTTTACTTGGTTCTAACGATCCTTTAAATGCAGATACAGCACTGTTCAAGAAAAGTATGGTTCAGAGTCCTTCTACGTCACTTTTTGATGTTTTGGGTGTCCCCAACTCATGTGGTTTTTAGGATGTCATGGCTGTTCTCATTAAATCAGAAGTCTCCAACCTCAAGGCCCCGCACCACTTGGTACCAGGCCACAGATAAGGAAAAAAATGCAAATGCTACCCTATTCAACCAGTACCGTAACCTAATACCAGTATGGTAACATGTTCCAAGGGTTGGGAACCTTTGATTTAATGGGAACCGGCAGCATGTCAAAATACGACAAGTTGGGGACACCCAAAACAGATCTCAGATCTCAAGAGTTAAAGAATGACTCAAAAGATGAGGAGTCCATTTATCTTCTGGACGGCAGGATAGAAGTTGACCTCTTCTCATCTTTTTTGGCACCTGTTTGGTTGACAAGTGGATATTCAGACGGGACGTTTGGGAAACTGACTCGCATCCAATGTAATTACCTCTTGAAACCTGCTATGATGAGTTTATCCCATTTAAGATAGACCAGCTGTTGGATGCAGCTGTGCTCGATGTCTGCCCCCGTATAATATGAGGCTTTTTGCTTGAGTTCTTAAAATGTTGTTCCTCTCTGTCACATAAGAAGAACTTCTTGAGAACTGTAAATCTGTAAATCCATTTAAGCGCTGAAGTTACCGAAGACAGATCTAAATTGTCTTGTAAATTATTAAACTCTGAATCTAAAATGCATATCAAATAAAATCCAATTAAAAGCCTCTGCAGCTAATTAAGTTCCTCTAAATTTCTTGCGGTGCATTTATTTTTTTCTTGTCCTCTATATGTCTATCTTTTTCCCTATTTCCTTGGTTTTTGCATGGGCTGTCAGGACAAACTTGAGTGATCAATGATACCCAAAGGCACTAATGAGTTGTGCTTTTCCTCGCTCACATCTCCCTATAAAAGCCCTTTAAGTTCATCTGAAAATCTCTGCAACTTTTTGACATGTTTACAAAAAACAAACACAGCGCTATCTAAATGAGAGTTTTGCTTGCAGACAGTCTGACTGTCTCCATTCGCCTTCACTGTGCATAAAGGCGCTCCTCTCCATCCCAATAGAAATTTTGCTTCGCACATGCTCAATTATTCATCTCCCTCTGTCAAGAATTCAGCCTTGCTAGCACTTGCCAGTATCCCCAACAAATTGGCAGACAGTCGTGTATTTGGCATATGGAGCAGAGCGGTGCTGCTTTTCTCCCCCCCCCAGCTGCCCTCCAAGCGTGCACGAGTTGCACAACACACATGTGCACACCCCCATCCTCCTGCTCTCGGAGCTGTCACTCCAGGCAGATTTACCTTTTGTAACAGACTTTAAGGGATGTTGTCAAATCATGAAAATGCAGCATTTACAAAAGTATGAATGAACTGTGACCCCTGAGTGAGAAAACAAGCTTATGTGTTCATTAACATAAATACCAAGTGGCAAAATCCTCAACAGGATGAAAGTTGTGAGCAGGTGTGTAATAATTGTGGCAGCAGAAAGAAGAACTTCTTCTGCTTTGTCTTTAATTACGCTTATCAAAAATGAGAAATGTTGAATAAGGGTGCATTCTTGTCTATAATTGTAGCTATTGGTCAACTAAGAGAGACAGTAGAAACATAACCACCAATTTTTCAAAAATGGACCAGAAACTTCAGTATGCTGTTACATTTTCAACCCATTCATGCCTGCTTTTATTTCCAATTATATATAAAATATATTTTCTGAGTTTTTTTTTTTTTTCGATTAAAGCCAGGCAGCAAGACTGAGTGGGGCCCATTCGGTGTAAAAGTGGGCTGAAAAGGTGGGCCCCGATTGGGTTTGTTCAGAGTTTCTATGGTGGCCCCACCTGTGTTTGCTCACATTGGTTTAAGTGGGCACTCAATGGGTTGACTCGCTTCGCTAGCCAGCCTCCCAGTGGGCACGTAGCATGCACAGAGCTAGAGAGCGCCGCTGTATCGAGGATCTGCTGTTCACCAGGCAGCTGGCTAACGTAGAGAGCCAGCCCACTGAGTGCCCACACAGGTGGGGCCACCACAGAAACTGCAGACTAACCCAACTGGGGCCCACATTTTCTGCCCACTTTTAAACTATGTGGGGCCCATTTGGCCTTGCTGTCTGAGAAGTGATGCCAAATCAAGTAGAGTCTTTGATTAAATGGGATATCATAAATTAACAACATATAGTGCCAGGGGTTAACCTCTGTCTATTGAAAAATGATTAGATATTGATCAATATTGATTCAGTATAATATTTCAATATTTAATGTGGCAATACTTGAATTGATTTAAAATGCTGTCAAATCAATATTTAATCAATTATTTATAAGCAAACATATAGTTCAGTGTTAATTTTTCATTCTTCTTAAATACTGGACTGCTAGTTGGCAGCACACCACACTGTCTCTCTGAGCAGCTCTACAACACACAAAAACAACAAGATCTCACATCTTGTGACAGATGTGAACCTGATGTGAACTCAGGAGTCTCAAAGTTGTTATTACATAGTAAGCGAGACACGTACGACTCAATGTTAACTAAGAATGAACCGAAAGCAGTGCCAAGGTTTTATCTCTGGTATGAACTTGTGATATACCGGGATACATATCGTATTGTGACACATGTTTTTGATATGTATCGTATCGCCAGACTCTTATTTAGCAAGAGAATCTGGCCAGAGAAAAAATATGGCGCTCAAAAAAGGTTTTGAGACAATGGGCAGGCACTCGAAAGGAGCCTCGAAAATGTGAATGCCACCAATGGTAACAGTCGAATTAGAAAGAGCTCTGAAAGGAAAACAATTCAGTTTATTTACCATCAAACCTCACTTAATTGAGCAAATATTGATTCCACTTTGAAACTGAAGAAAACGTGAAAGAACTTGCAAAAGAAAAGACTGTTTTTATAGTCGGTGACAGGAGAGAGAATAAAAAGAGCTTTTATTGATGGTATAGTGTTTGTAGAAAAGTGTTTCATCAGAGTCTCCAGCATCTTTCAGTTACATTCTCACAGAGAATAATTGCAAGTGTCTGTTTAATCGCTCCAGTGTGATAAAGAGTAAAGCTACTACAATATTTAGGGACTGTAGTAAAAAAGTTTAAGACAAAGCTGGATATAGTTTAAAAACTCACTCCAGCGAAAATCCTGTTTTTGGTGTTTATAGCATGTTCTTGTGGCACTATGCTCATGATGGAGCACATATGTACAGAAAATTAATCTTGAAATTGCATTTGTTTATTCAAATCATTGTGGATCAGGTGCAGACCAAAAAGGAGCAGTTGGAAAAAGTTTGTAGCAGTGATATAGGTGCAACAGCTCCCTGCTCCACCCTATTCTAATGCATGAAAATGTGGAAAATTAGATCCATGTATGGCTTTATACTTCCCAATATTGCTCTCCATTTTCATTGCACCATTAATATGTTGGGGTTTTAAGGGGCTGTAAGCTCGTTGGAGCTCGTGTAAATGGATAAATAATGGGAAATGGGGGCTGGTTTTGTGGTTTTCTGTGGCAACAATTCTGCCCAAAATTCAGAAGTACATTTCTGAAGAACTACTGCTGCTCTGCAGAAACTGTCCTAGAAAACATCATGTTTTTAAATTTTGGCCAAAAACTTAATAATCATAATGAAAAGAGCACTGGGAACAATTGGAAAATAGATCTAAAGATGATCACTTTTCATTATGATCAAAACCAATCCCTAAAATTGATTATTTTAAATACATAGGAGTGGTTTTAGATTCAAATTTTAAATATGAGGGACATATAAAAAAAACTAGCAAAACTATTCTAACTTATATGATTTTTTTTTTTGTCTTTTAAGATCTTTAACAATAAATGAGGCTGAATTATATTTTCATTCAATGATTTGATCTCTATTGATTCATTGTCTGGAGTTAGACTAACAAGTTCGCAATGAAAGGTGGAGTTTGTCTTTACTTACACGTTTAAATAGTGCTGGACCAAAAACCAATGAAAGCACATCACTGTAGGATTTTAGAAAAGCACAATTTATTGAGTTTAGAAAAAAATTATAATGTTTTCTTTGCTGCACTTAAATCTATTAATAGTCTTGCCCAAGAGATCATAAGCAATACAATTCAAAATTAAAGCCGCAAGCGGCGTTGGATGGCCCGCAGTCGCTACCCGGCCCCCCTTCTCCCTCGCTGCCCTAACCCTCTCCCTCGCTGCACCCACCGCCGCCGCACGCACGCGCTGCCGCACGCACACGCCGCCGAGGTCAACGAAACTTTAGGGATTGTTGAAGACTCGTGCTAGCGGCATGTGGGTCAAATTTCGTGACAATCGGACAAACTAAACGTTTGTTTCACCTCTCTGAAATCCCAAATTTTCAGATTTCGAAACAAAATGGCCGCTAAACCGTAGGTCATGGAGACATCCAATAATAATGTAAAAAAAAGCCATGGGTATATCCAACAAAGGTATTTTGGTTTCGTTTGCGAAATGCGAAATAAAAAATTGAAATTGCTGAGTCAGCACTTTTTTTTCGCGACGGTTTTTTGGGTACCAGAGGCTCACTGTACGCATTTCGGTTTCGTAAGTGATGTCATTTCGTTCAGCTTGGGCCTCCGAACACGCGGATGCCACTTTTATGCAAATCGGGCAAAATATGTTCGAACTAGCTAAAACCGTGTCTCGCCAAGTACACGCCATTTCATATTCTACAACTTGTAATTGCAACATTTTTCCCCCAGTAGGTTCCCATTAATGCCCAACTAAGTCACATAACAGTTGATAAAACCCCCTAGGAGGTATTTCTTTTCGTAGCTCGTAGCAAACGTGCTTTTTTCGTAAATTTCAAGATGGCGGCAACTTCCCAAGGTCAAAGGTAAATCAAACTTCTGGGGTGTTTGTAGACTACGGCTTTGGATATGCTTGTGAAGTTTCGTGAAAATTGGACGAACAAAAGTGCCGGTTTCCCATATTGTTGAAAAACGTGAAAAACGCCATTTTTCATTTTTCGCCGCCAGATTGGCGCCAAGGCGTGGGTTGTGTGGCCATCCCATAATGATTTCAAAAGTTCTTGAGCTTATCCCAACACGTGTCATTGGCCGTTTTTTGCGTTTTCCGAAATACTTTTTTTGTCGTCCCATAAGCGAAAACGGCCCATTCATTTTTTTTCGATTTTTTTGCGGGAACGCTTTTCAATTTTCCCTACGTGTGGTGATTTATGCCGAAAATTCATTTTCAATTTTCCCTACGTGTGGTCCGATTTTGAGGTACTTTTCGTTCATGTGGTGGGGGTGTAATTTTCGTTCAAAGGCGCAGACATTTTACGTTTTTTCACTCTTAGCAAAAACAATATGGTCCTTGCAGTCAATAGACTGCTGCTGCGGGCCATAAATATCATATAGTAAAACAATAGTTTAAGTCTAATAGAGTCAGTGAACATTAGAGCCATATTTTTAACGGTGTTTTATATATTCTGCATTATTTGTACTATATGTTATAGTTTGTGACTTGTTGTTTGTTACCAGTTTTTTTCTCAGGGACCTTGTCTGAAAATTAGCTCTTAGCTAGACAGCCTCTGGACATGGCATTGGTTGTATTTGAAACTGTAACAAAGTTTTTTTTTTTTCCTTTTGGTCCTGTTCCTTCCAAACAAATACTTAAAAAACAAAAAAAAACAAAAAAGATGATCAAAGTTTATAATTAGTTTCTCCTTGGCTGTAGCATGCACAAGAAACTTTCCTCCCATTAGACGTTATAGGGACCAGAGTCTAATAAGAGCCTCTCTTTGCTGGCTTTTACCTACTGATGTTTTTAAGCTGCAACTGCAGCAAGTCTGAGTTTCTGAACAGCCAAATGGAGCATTTAGAAGGAAGTTTAGGTAATTCTTAACATGCCTCTCCACTAACATTTCTGTTTGACTTGCATCAAATTTTAAATCTTCTGAATACAATGAAGCAGCTTGGCAAAGACGGGCCTTTTGTAGTGCTGTGATGGATGCCACAAGTACAAAGGCAATGTTATTGTGTCAGTCTGAAAGCCAAAATGTCTGCTGGAAAAAAACGAATGAGAAAATGCAGCTTATATACCGGCTCCATCTGATACCTTACAGTGCAAACAGATATGGCAGTTGATACCGATGCTAACCCAGTTTCTGAGTATTTGACACATCGACAAAGTAAACATTAAAGCTAAAGTTATTCTCTGTGTTTGCGTTTTAAAACAGTTTCCAACACCCTTTTTGCTTCGGGGGTCTCTTTCCTGCAGCAATAAAAACAGCGATCATTTTAAGAATGTCACTTCATCCCCCACATTAGTGCACAAAATGTACCTCTACATTCTTTTGGTCCTACAAAACCTTTAAAAAAAAAAGTTTTCTATTTCTTACTAATCATAAGCTGCTGTTCAATCCAAACTGGGATCAAAAGGGTTTTTTTTTTTTTACTTTCGTTTAATGCTAAAAGCACAAACAGAAAAGCAGCTAAAGTTGAGATGATCAGAAGGGAGGCTCAGACAGAGCATTTTTTTCAGATGACTTTGAAATAACCTTAGGAAACCTACAAAGGCGCTGTGATCCTGCTGTCATTCTGGGCTAAACAGTCTGAAAAATGTTCATAAAAATGTCTGTACAAAGAATTTGGAGAGTGGGTTCCGTACATATGAACATTGTGTGCAGGTGATGCATGTTTGTTTGTATGTGAGTATCAACTTTACATCATTACTGATGTCAAGCTAGCATCTCTATTTAGAAACGTCAATGAAAGCAGGTTCCAGTTTTCACAGACTTAAAAGGACGGCAGACTTTGTGTGGTCCGTCACCAACTCTCTTCAACATTTTCTGGGTCGTTTTTCTCTTTTTGCTCGACTCAGATCTTTAATTAAGCCTCCTTTGCCGTGAATAGAATTGGTCAAAGCAAACCGTCGCACTTCTTATTGACTCCTTTTAAAAGTTGGAGATATTCATTTTCTTAATGACATGAAAGGAACGCTTTGAAGATGGGGGAAAAAAATTAATTGCCACGTCGCCCATTTAACCTCCCTTTCAGCACTTACCTAGAGAAATTCAGTAATGTTTAACAAAGTGTTGCATTGATAATATTGTAGTATAGTTAGAATACTTAAATTGGAACCCACACATCCAGGCTGAGCCACCTGCCGTGCGAACGAACGAGGATTCAATATAAGCACGCATGCAGATGCGTCCTCATGCCAAATCTTCTTGTTACTCTCGTGATGACTAATAACCGCCGAGCAATTTCAGCTAATAAATAATACATTTAAGAGTCTAATCAAATTGAACAAATGAGTATGTCTAGAAAACTATTAATCAGAGAGCAAACGCGGATTTACAAATATAACACTGGCACAAACAATCAATTATTCATAAAGTGAATGCGGGGTAAGTGGGCTTCTTCCCGGGTGAAATGCTGCCATAATTGGGGTGGGACTACAGGAGCGCCGGCATGTGTGCGAGCCTTTGTATCTGCGTGCTGACAAACACACATACATACATTTGCTTCCCCCGTGCGACAAAATTTCCCCCAAACACGACAAGAGCAGGCAGCGACGGCTCATTACTGCCTAATGAGTTGTCTGATTAACGTAGAAAATAAAAGCCTATTGTCAAGCACTGTATTTTTATTTTGATTAATTGTTGTACTGAAGTGACTGAATGGAGGCACGGTGACCTGGAGCACAAATGTTGAGAGGTCCCTGCACAGAAAACCCAAACGCATATTTATAGAAACTGTCCAGAGAGGTCTGACTGCAGACCAACAGACTTGTATAATTATGCCGAGTTTAGTTCCTGGAACGTGGATCCCAAACCTCAGAGCCTGCCTGCAGATGCTGATGCCTGCTAATGGCCCCGCTTTCCTATGCAGACAGGTGGTTAGTCCTTGTTGTGCTTGTTTGCTATTTCCTTTTCAATAAAATAATGAGAAATAAATTCACTAAAAATAAAAAAAAGCAAAAAATCTCATTTTGTGTATTTTTAAGAAGTCAGTTACTGAGAACGACTGAAGCTGCAAACTGAGATTAGCATTCATTGGTGCTAGAGTGCCAACAAGCCACACTGATCAATAATTTTAACTACAGCCTTGTTCAGACCTAGTGTTAACAAATGTCCTTTGTGATAAAATCACAAACTGCTATAAAACAGAGCTGAATGCCCTCAGGAAGCAATGAAGATCAATTAGTTAACTTATACAAAAATTTCAAGTGAAGGAAATAAAGGAAACTGCTCAACTCTTTGACTAAAGAACATTTAAAAAAGACTATTGAACAGAAAAGGCACAGTGTTAAAAAAAGAGGTGGAATAATTTGAAATAATTATAAAATCCTCTTAGGGTGTATCCAGACTGGAAAAGTCCTTTTGTTAGGACTGAATCCACTTAATTTTGTCCGGAACGAGTCGTGAACCTTTGGTCTGTATTCAGACTGTCATTTGGCAGACATTCTTGTTCCAGAACAAAGCTTGTAAACAAAACCATATGAGAAAAGATCACTTCACTCATTGGCCAGGAATTAGAATGGTAGGACAAAGCTACTAGAGGTAGAAAATAAAGAAGTTCTTATCTTTGGAATCTTTGGGATGGTTCACAGATTCAAACTTTAATCATTACCACTTTTTACTGATACTTTGGTACTGTGGAGGCATGCAGGTAATTACTACCAAGACAAAGTCAAAGAAGTTTGGATGATCAGTGTTTATGACGGATTGATGGGAAAACAGTGTGAGAAGCAATGTGTATCACCTTAAAAATTGTTTTAATGAGCCTGCATTCATCTGATCACATTTCAATGAGTTCCTGTGCCTTAACATTGTGGTGTTATGGCATTGTTTTTAAGAGAATTCTGTTACGGAAATACTGTGGT
This sequence comes from Oryzias javanicus, assembly GCA_003999625.1. Classification (NCBI taxonomy): domain Eukaryota; kingdom Metazoa; phylum Chordata; class Actinopteri; order Beloniformes; family Adrianichthyidae; genus Oryzias; species Oryzias javanicus. Next base: position 10,305,659 of record CM012441.1, on the reverse strand, counting down.
TTACATTAAGCAGACCAAATGTGTCCCGTCTGAATACACCCTTAGATTCTAATAGATCAAAGGTTGTGCAGAGCTGGTTATGACGTACAACAGATGGACAGAAACAAAGTGGAATGAATGTCTCAAATGACATACATGCCAAACAAAACAAGATGATAAGTAGGAATTCTTAAAAAGCCTCAAGCGGCACAGATTTGTCGATGTGTGCCTTTGTGCATACTGATACGTCTGCTTGAGCGTTCCTCTTCAAAAACTGTGAAAATATGTCTGCTAAAATTTGAGTTTGTCACTTCAAAAGGTAGAACTGAGCTGATAAAATGCTAAACCTTTTTTTACACATCGACTGTCAAAGTGTTTTGACACTGGTTTTATCTAAATAGACTTTGTCGTTGCTCATTCGAGTTTTTTTTTTTTTAATTAGTGCAGCTCTGAAGGAAAAAAAATCAATGAGTTGGGAAAAAGTTTAACATCCACTCAGATGAAAATTATGTTTTTGTCATTTTAGCAAGCTCTTGTGGCATTATTATAATGATAGAAGGCAATTATTAAGAAATTTACATTTAAAATTACATTTCAGTAGTTCTTGATTCAAATCATTGTGAATCAATGTCATTTGGAAAAGTGCTGTAAAGGCAGTAAACAGATGGATGATGGGAAATGGGGACGGGCTTACACCATGCCAACAGTTCCCCCCACAATTCAGAGGTGAATTTCTTATCAACTCCGGCCACTCTACAAAAACTATGTCCCACAAAATGACAGGTTTTTGACTAAAAACTGCACAATGAAAAGACCACTATAGGAAAGCTTTTAAAATAACTCACAAGATGATCGGAGAGGGACTTTGCTAAACAAGTCCACACTCGCAGCAGAATTTCCATCAGGATGTCTTTACACTCTTCTCGAAACATTGTTGTTAAATTTATGCCCTCCATTATGTAGAAATCATGCCTCCATTATCACAGAAAGGTCCCAGCTGACATTCAAAACAAAAACCTAATTGCTGTGAGTTTCTAACCATTGTCTGTGTGCTGCCCACTGCAGTTACACAGGATTTTCATTATTTTAGCACCAATGTTTCTATGAATTGTACAGATTCTTGTAGTTGTGATGTTGAACTGGCATGCTGTTTAAACTGAGCTGCAGCTAAATGAACACAATTTCTGTAATTGGTTATGACTCCCTGTTCTCCAGCACAGCCCAGTAACAGAGGGTTTGTAATGTAGTGAGTTGTTGTTTGTGATTCAGGCCGGGAAATGCTTTCGAGACTTGGTGACCTCAGTGTTTTTCTTTCTTCTGCTGTTTGGCAAGCTGGTAAGTGTGTGACTTTGTGTTGCTGCAGGGATGTTGGGTGATTTATGAAGGAACCAGGGAGATACAGGCGCCAGCCACATCCAAATAGGACTAAAAGTGTCATTGTCCAGTTTGACCACAGCCCTCAGGTTAAGAAGTAACGCTCAGTGTGTGACTTAAAAACTTTAAAATGACCTCAACAAATATCTCATGGAGAAAAAAAAGAAGGTGGCTTTTAGTGTATCCTGTTAAATGCATGACTATCTATTGGGCTGCTGATAAAATGCAAGCAGAGAAGAAGAATGCCAAAATGTTATTAATGGTAGAAACGCTGATTCTGCTTGTGAATAAGTCCCATTTTCACTCGCATAAATTGCCCCCTTCTCTCTTTGCATCCCTCCTGTCAGCAGAAAGCTGCCGGAATTATCTGAAAGAGGACTGGATTACTTTGCCTGTCGCTGCATACACATTTTAAATCAGAGGTAATGGGGCACTTCAGAGGTCTCCTGTCTCGTCCACCCAACTGTCAATACACCGTGGCTCTAATCACTGACTGGCCCTTTTCTTCAGAGATAAGCTCTGGGTGCAGCACTGCTCTTAAGCCTGGCTGCTCAGCAGGGTTTTTTTTTTTTTTTTTTTTTTTTTTTTTAACAACTTGCATACACAAAACTTTGTGATTTAATGCATTATGACCTTGATCCCGGTCCAGACAAGCTGGGTGAGATTTTAGTTTGGAAAGCACACCCTTGATGAGCAGCCTGTCTACACGAATCAGCCTCAAAACCAAAGTCATATCTAAAAAAGAAGCTACCAAGACACTAAGAGGTTTTGATGGTTCTTTTGCCGAGGTGTCTGTCACCAACCAGCGTGGGTCACCCAGGGGGAGGGCTAAACAAATAACCCTAACTAAAGCTCCTTAGATTACTGATAAAGCAGATTTATACCTGAATACTCAGGCTGTAAATAAACCAATCTTAAAGGTGTAATTAGTTTAAAAAATATATATATAAATAAATAATAATTTTCAGCAAAAATGACAAAAATTAATTGATTGAATACAAAGAAGACTGAGCCTAAAAATGAAATTAAAGAAATGAGAATCGAGTAGAACCAGACCGAGTGAGTGTCACATCACACGTATAAAATGACAAGTCCCAATTTTTTTGTGATAGGGACGCTGCCATTTTGGAACCAGAAATTGTCAGTAAGAAGTGATTGATCTGAGTCAATATTTCTCTGGCAATCACTCTTGCCAATCACGTGTGAGTTTGTTGGAAGGCCACTAGAGGGTGACCTTGAGAGAATCTGTCAGTCAAACATTTTGACCAATTCGTGCTTTGTTGAGGAATCTGATTGGCCATTTTATTACTTGAATAACGTGCATTACGTAAATTATAAATGGTTATTTACATTAAAGACTGAGTATTGGCTCTTGATTTCTAGATAGATGAGATTTTATTGGCTTCTTGTACCTGCAGGAACTACCTGCTTGGGGAGGGGTCACTAAATACAGTTCTCATATGAAGTCAGTGGTTTAATTGGACGACAGCATGGATGTCAAATGTGTGCATCCATGTCCACTTTTGTAATTCTTCACCTTTTCACTCACTTAAGCTTCATTTCTACTGAGAGGTTTGTTTTCACGGTTTCATTTGTAGTGTTGATCGCTAGTATGTCATTGCGTCATTGTAGTGTGACGACTAAAAAAGTAACAACAGTGGAGGTCATCCAGCAGCTCGTCTTTTTCTTGATTTACTTCTGGTACATCGTGTGTAACAGGAATTTAAAGTTTGAAAAATGATTGTGGGAAACCAAGAAGAATACCGCCGAAAAGACGAAGACAGAAATGCTAGCTTAGCGCTATATTGGTGCTTCCAATGTCGTCCTCACTTTCTGTTACTCAATGGATGGCTACAGCAGCTCCACCCCAACCGACCGTCCTGTTCCATTTTACAATGGAAACACTCAAAATAGCGGACTGTACAGTGGAAACGAGGCCCAACAGTGACAGAGCCTGTCTGTGGTAAAAGGGATGCAAGAAAGCAAAGGGACCTTTTCAAACGGGGAGCAGATTTACTAACGATGAAAAATAGCCGTTGGGCTAATTCTGGCTCATTGCATGTAATGCTTTTAATGTGCACTGTCCCTGAAAAATAAATTTATTTATAACAGAAACGCAACTTTTGTTCACACTGTTAGAGCCTTTTCTGCCAAATAAACTCTTAGATTTAGGAAAACAAAAAAAGTTCAGCGTGCCAACGGGATTAAAAAAGTTAAATCTGCACATCAGGGAGTTACTGTCCCCCACTGAATGGACCCCTTTTAAGCCAAGCATTCCTTTCTTCAGAAGCCTACATCTCTATGAAACTGATTTCCATAATATCTTCCAAAGTCCTTCAGAGGGGTTCTAATACCAAAAAGAACACCTGCTTCGAACACCAGCGTTTCTGACTAATTTGCTTAAGCAGTCTAGAAAAAAGCTAAATGTTTCAGCAGGGTGGCCATGAACAGACAGGAGCTAAAGCTCTCCGGCAATTTACAAGAAAAGCAGAATTCATTGAACAAAAATAAGAATGCTTACTTTAGGTCTAAACAACTTCATTGTTTCCTGGTAGGATTACAAAAAACCTTCTAGAGAACCCTAAAGATGAAATGTATGCAAACTGTAAGAGGCCATTTGATCTTCCTCCCAGCTAACTAAAACCTCTTTCCCTGGGGGGTAGCCTGATTAATGCAAGGGCTCAACCTTCATGTTAATGCACTGCAGGTAACAGGTGATAAATTGCTGTAGTCCGGTGGGGGGTTTCTTTTTAGCATGCTAACATCTTGGGTGAAAGGACATTTGGCAGCTGACACGCCTGTATTTTCAGCATTTGTCCAGTCTTCCCCACATGATGAAACCCCAATGAATATGCATGCCCAAAGCTCTTCTGTCGATGCAAACCCTCCGAATCACAATGCGCGGCACACAGTTCTCTGCCAACACGAAGAGGCAGACAGAGAGGGCAGGAAGAAAAGAGGCTAGAGAGGGAGGGGTCCCTGCTGTGATGAACCGGTGCTGACACAGCCAGATGTTTAGTTAAAATGCAGGTCTGCAATGTGGGATGGAGGGAGGAGCTGACATGCGCTTCAGGGGCTTCAGGCAGCCAAGCGCTCCCCTCCAGTCGCCTTGTACCTCTGTGGGCAGACCACATGTGTGCTGAATCTGAAGTGATTTACATTCACCAGTGTGGGGGCTTTGGGGGTTAAGCATTCAAGCAATCATCTGGCAGTTCATAGTAAATTTAGGGATCATGTGTGACACGTGTAGCTGCATGTCTGTGTGGCTGCTCGCATGAAGAGTGATGCATTAACCACGTCTGACCCAAGGTCTGCCGCCGCAGTTTCCTCTCTGCACACTGTCAGACTGATGAAGCTTACACAAAGGGAAATTTTACACACACACTTGCACACAGTGCTGACGACATGCTTTCACCGGCAGTCTGACGCTGCTGTTTTTTAGAAGAGCAATATCCCTATGGCAGGGCTTTGTAAAATTTAAGAGATATGTTTGAGAAAACAATCAGCTGCATTAAGTGAATCCAGTCATGTCAACTACATCTGAGCCTGTTGTCACCTGCAGCAGCAATGGAAAAAAAAAAGACTCGGTAGCTGTGAACTAAGGCGACTCGCAAATTTCCCAAAATTCCACTGTATTTTGACCTAAATGCACATTTTTTAAGCAAAATTGGCAGGTTGGGAGGCACTAGTTGCATTGTTACACGGCAGTCGTGGAGGTTTTCAGAAAAAGTTCAAATGAAACAGAGACCGGACACTTTTCTGACATCCGTCAGTGGCTGCTCTGGGATATTTCAAGGTCGCACGATGCCAGTCCAGTGACAGGCAGGAGGCAGGAAGCCAGCAACATGACAATTGACTGATAAGAGGATCAGAAAGGTCCCAAAAAGTGTCTGATGATTGGCTGATTTCAGACTGCAACCATCCAGCTCCTGTGCTTCCGTCCTACTGCCGCTATCCGATTGTTAGAAATCGCTCTGTAGCAACGTAGGTACTTGATGAGGGCTGTTGACATGGGCCGGGGATGACCAGACATCAATCTGGAGATCCTGGCTACTGTCGGTCTGAATGCAGAAATGGCATTGATGCTGCACAAAACTCCTCATGGCATTGATAGCACTACTGCGATTTAGACAACTGCGAATTGATGAATAGTGGTTGATGCTGAGAAGAACACATAGAAAACAGAACATTGTGTATATTAACAAAATTGTAATTCTTGCTAAAAATCTAAGTTGCAAATTACCAGAGTTGCGAATTGCTGGGCGGCTGGCAGCTGGTATGGCTACATATTCTCTCTCCCAACTCGTCATATATAGGGGCCCCCTCCGCGTCAAATTTTTTACTTTTTGGGTTTTCCCAATTCGTCATTTTTTGAAATAATGGCTATTCCCATTAGAGATCCCCAACCCTTCGGACGCGGTATTAAGCGGCCCACGGACCAGTACTGATTCGTGGGGACCCCTGATTTAATGGAAACAGCCAGCATGTCAAAAACAGTGAGTTGAGATTACCCAAAAAGTGACACGAAGGGGGCCCAAACCATACGTCCATATATATCGAATGCATAACGTCCAATCAGTGCTGCCATCATCCAGCTGTCATGATGGCATCATCCACAATGGTTGACAACCGTCTGGCTCCTGCCATCTACATTCATGACCACGCCGCCGCAGCGGCGGCAGCATATTTTGAAGATGGTACCGAAGCCTCCCCATCGCGTGGTGGTAATTGTATTCATGACTGTAGCATAACATGCTAGTGAGGAACTAAAGAAATGACCAACTCTCCCATCTCCTTTCCTGCAGTTCCACTGTGCATCTTTTTATTTGCTTCCTCTAAAACTAATCTTAGTTCAGAGTGCATTAAACAAACGCCTGTCATCACGGCCACTGAAGGATGGCAGGAGGCAAGGGGAGATCAAGAGTCAGGCAGACGATAGGGAGAGCACAGGGTGCCCCACTCTGCAGATCAGCACAGTCTTATGGGGAGATGATGAGACTGAAAGGCCTTTTACAGCCTCTCAGCTTTTTCCTCCTCACCCCCCCCGTAACGCTTTTGTCACCTGCTGAGCATATTGGGAAAAATTCTGAGAAAGGGAAAAATGAGCAAAAATAGATTCTAAGCTGTTATGATTAAAGAAGAGGAGCAACTGCACCTCTGCAGCAGTCAGGCAGTCTTTTTCCATTTCCTCCATGTCAGCTTATCACCCCCCTCCCCCTTAACTCATCTCCCTGCAACCCCATTTAATCATTAAGCGAGCAAAAAGCACTGCTGTCTGCTCACCGAGTAACCAACCCAGCCCTCACATCCGCTGACTTCTATTGATAACAAGCTGCTAAAGGGTTCTGTGAAGTATTTCACATCCACCTGGGACTCATCCTTGTAGTCATATCTGTCCAATGTGTGACTGTTAGAAGGTGGCTAAAGGCTGCCATCAATCCCTTAGGTGTCTGTTTGATGATCCCCATATGGGAATACTTCACTTCTAGTCTTAGCTAACCTACCATGCTATTTTAACAATCTCCCTCGAGACTGCGAGAGCTCTGTTACGTGTGTGCTGCAGGATACATTGTGAAGCGCATGTCAAAATGCACACAGTGCTTTGTCAGACTCCCTGCAGTCAGCTTTGCCATTGCTCTGTCGTAGTAAAATGTGTAAAAAGAAAAAAAAAGTAATTACTAAAACATGATGCACTTCAACGAAAACTAGGAGCAGGTGAGTGTTCGAGTTCCTCTGGACTGAAAACCACTTTATGACAGGCAAGTGTCTTTGATCTTGACACAGAAGGACAAAGTGTGTGGGTTACTTGTGGCATGCAGACGTGTAAGTGGACAAGTAAGTGTATGGGAGCGTTCAAACTCTTTGTACTGCAGTCTTTTCTCTTTTTTTCCTTATTTCTTTGATGTGCAGGCTGCTAATGCCCAACAAAGACCCAGAAGCCCTCCAGCTGACCCTGACCGCTAATGTGCGTCTTGAAGATTCTTGTTCTTCTACAAGCTTGTTGCTGAACTGGTCCATGCTGAAACTGGTGTGATTTTGATTACTTCTTGAGCTGATTAATTCTTGTTTGAGTATGTTTTAAAGATCACATTTCTTTTAACTGTTTCAGCTTTAGCTCCACTGTTTATCTTTCGACAACTGTAACTCGTCAATCATTGACACAATTAACTGAATTGGGTAATGCACTAAAGTGAAGAAAAGCAGCCTTGACCTAATGTGTGACCTTTTAGAGGGGAAGTTCTTACTTAGAGTGTTGTATTTCACTGTAAAGCTGACACGAAAATCTATTTTCTCCTTGTCAGAATCAGTTGATTCATGTTTGCATAAACAGTCAAAGAGTTACGATGTGTAAAAGAACATGTGTTATTAGGGTGTTATGCTACGTTTACACCACATTCAAATGGCCACTTCCAATGACGTCTATGTAAACATATACACAGTATATGCAGATTTGGGGCTTCTGCATTGAAAATACTGGAATTTACACGTCCTTACTCAAGTTTAAGTCACAAAACGTACAAAACTTAAAACGAATAAACTCGCTTTAAAAATGAATCCGTTGATCTTTGATCAATCAGGGTCTTTGATTTGGTAGTGATGTATGGGTGGCGTCCTTTTCAAAACACAGAAGTCCCAATCATTTGAAAAGTGATCATGAAGGGGAAATTCTTAACTGCGATTTGTTTCTGGCCAGAAGTATATGACATCAAGTCCTTCACATGTCAGAATGGAGATGTGAAAGAAAAAGTCTGGAGCAAGATTAGCTAGATTTGCACCACTATGACATTCTGCACCAAACCTCTTCCAGCTGTGGTAACATGTGCTAGTATCTGGTCACAGCAGTCCAGTGTGAACACCATATTCTAAAAGCGCGTTAACAAACCCATGTTTAGCACATCACATGATCAATGTGTAGGTAGCACTAAAGGGTTAATTTCATTTCCCAAACCAGAATTTAAATCCCATTCTGAACACCATACCATTAGAATAGTAAGTTTTAGGGTCTGAGATTTGCATTGACAAGAATAAGCCAAAGCATCCTGTGTCCTTAGGCACAAAACTTCAGCCCACATTGCTCCTGATTGGTGTGGCTGTGACAAGCAAGCACTTTGCAGGCCTTCCTCAAAGTCTGAAATTAGATCTTCCAGCTGATAAGTGGCTCCACAGTCTCTCTGTTTTTTATTTATTTATTATTTTTTTCTTGTACCAGCTACGTTGCTTCTACTTCAAGAAAAGCTGATAGCATGGAAGGAAATGTGAACGAGTGGGTCAGATATGGAAGTAGAAGCTGATGGGGTCTGTTCTGGACACTGAGCACTTAAACGGTCAGGGTGAAGGCTGTAAGTGGACACTGCACACATTGTCCTCTTTTGAGAGACTAAGGAAACACTTGCAAGCTCTTTGCAGTTTCTGTTGCCTGCTTGTGTTTTTGAGTTTTATACCATGTGTTTGTGTAAGGAATGCACTGAGAAAAATACTTTAAATCTTGACAAAAATTAAATATTTAGAATATATTTAGTATCTGAATCTACAATCCCAAAATCCAGCACCCTACAAATTTCCTTGAAGTCTCATTGGGGAAACTAGTGTGCATCGATGCTCACTGGATTGGAAAATATAAACCATAATGAATTGCGTTTGAAACAAAGACATGAAGGTAGCTTGTGTTATAGCAGAGGATGCAGAAGACAGGGTTAGACGGAGGAAGCTGATTCGCCGTGGCGACCCCTGAAGGGAAAAGCCGCAAGGAAAAGAAAAAGAATGCAGAAATATTAATATGAATTGTTTTTAAATTTATTTTTTAAATTATACAATTCATAAATAGTCTTTATAATATATTTATTTCGTTTTACTTGGACAATTTTATATTTGCCTTGTGCTATGTTGTGGCTCCACCCTTACATTGACGTGTCATCCCTCCTGTGATAAAGGTGGACAGGAATTCCTCTCTGCCACAGATGCCAACAAAAATAAAAAATAATTGAAAAAAAAAAAAAAATTCAGCACTTACAAGCTTTTTTCAACTGCATTTCTTTGTCTGTTCCTGACTGACGATTTAAATAAACTCAAAAACACAATTTTAAGAATAATATTCTCTATATCTTACATCATCGTGGCAAAAATGTCACATGAACATGTTCCCAAAAACACAATTTTCATCAAAGTGTGACTTTAACATTGAAACCTGAAATATATTTCATGAGTTTACTTTAATGTATTTGTTTCCTGGCTTCCTCTCAGAGATTCATAACTGTATTTTTATGGCACGGCAGATGACTTGAAAACGAAATTATACAAAAATAAATTAAATAAAGGTTACAGAAAGCAAAAATGCCCTAGAATAAAGCCAATTTTTGCATCTTATCACAAGATAAAGGAGCTTTTCAGTAAAGCGAATGTGTTAGAGCTCTAAAGGTTTGCATCAGAAAGGCTAGAAGAATCCATCAACTCCTTGTTCCAGTCTGCGACAGAGCCAGTAAAATACAATTTGATGCATTTGTGAATAGGACCAAACATTTTTGCCATAAGAAGAAACACAGTTGTGATCATGCGTCTGAAGTGCAGAGTGACAGCTGCACACTCTCTGATACACATCTAAAAGACCCGTTTTTGTTTGATATATCTGGTGTGCTCAGCTCTGTTCTGTGCCTCAGAGGATTTGTTAAGAAAAAATGCCGCCTTTGCTCTGTTTTGTGATGTCAGAAGGGAAAAGATAGAAAGGACAGAGTGAATCTGAGCAGATCCAAAGTCTATTTGCTCCTACGATTCTGAAAGCTGAGAAAACTGCCGGGCAAAAGGTACTGCTGACTAATGCACAACCGCTGCAAGTGTCAAACGCTTTATTCCTTCCTCTAAGAGTGACTTCAGCAAACTTGAAACATGGATTCTTTTGTTTGGGAATGAATAAGGTCTAGCTGCTGTGCAGGGTCATTTGTTTTGTGGAAAGTGCTGGCCAACAGTACAAAGGAACGTATGCGCACGGGACAAACAAACCACTGGAGTCCAGCTAATAACAGGGAGGCTTAGAGCTGCTTCTGCCTCCTCTAATTTTCATCACTTTTGACAAGCCCAATAAATGATTCTGGGACCAAAAATAAACATGTTTGTGTTGAGCTGAAGAGACAAGCAGCAATCACACCTCCCTGTGTTGGAGGAAAGGACATAAGACAACTTTTAATTAAAACGGGGCTCCATTGCGCAACATGCCGGAGATGATAAACAAGACTTGGGAACAGAACTTCCAGGAAGACAGCAGGAGATGTGATGGTGAAAATGCTCGTCCACACAGACGCTGGAATGTAGCCGAAGATTCATGGTGCGAGTGTTGGTATGGCCTACAAATCCATCCTCTAATCCTGATCTAAAAGTAATGAGTTTCTCTGTTCAGCTCTTCATTTGTGTGATTAAAGGGCTTAATTCACAGCAAGAGGACAGTTTTCTGTCTTTCGCTTTTGATATTTAACTATCCAACATGAAATACGACGGCGGGGCTTTTTCATTTTTACACAGTTCTATCATGTCATATCTCGGGTGTCACAGTGTGTTATTTCGATCAGGCCCAGTGGGAAGTGCTTTTCAAATTCAAATAAAACGAAGAGAGCAGCCTGAACATCCCCAGTGGCCTGAGCCGGACAATGTGGCTTTGGCAAAGTCAGTGTCAGCACTCGGGTCCATTGACAGCCAACATCTATTTTTCACAAGACAACATCTTTAGCAGTGGCTATTGTCATTCACTGGAAAAACAGAATCACCAGGCTGTCAGCGGCATAAAAATCTGTTTCCATGACAACGACTCCTTCCAAACTCCCAAGTCATTTCTGTCACAGAGGCTGACATAAGGTGAGCTATCATTACTTTTTTTTTCCTTTTCTCCCTCCTGCTGTTCCTTTGGCAGTTTTTGTTTCTTTCTTTTTTTGCCTCCTGCTGAGTTGTCTTGAGTTTTACTATTCCTCTCAAGCTTTGCCTCCACTTTTTCTCATTTTCCTGCCTTTGATACCTATTTATTTCTCAAACTTGAACCTCAAGGTCAAGACTAGAATAATAATAATAATAAAAAATGTGAAAAAAACGAGAAATAGAAAAGCAGTTGTTAAGAAGTTATGCTTCCATCTCTCCCCCCAAAAAAGCATCAAACATGGCTTTATTTTGAGGGGCTGAGCTGGCAAGGATGGCTGTCATTCAGACAGGATGTGTTCCCTGACAGTCGGTAAAATTATCTTTGACATCTGTTTGCCATAGCTGCTTCCTCTGGAAATGATGAAGAGTGAAAAAGAAGAAGCTTCAGGTAAAAAGAAAGACGACCGATGATGTTTAGCAAACTTTTATATTCATTTTTCCATCCACATTTTACTTGACTGGAGTATATGTCTCCATAAGCTGGGAACCTGCACTAACACACTGACACTTGGGCTGAATCCTAATTCCTTCCCTACCCTTATGGCTTCTTCCTAGCCCTAAACTTAGTCCTCTATGCAGAGAAATCTGGGAAAATAGTGTCTTTCAATTCGGACATTACTCCCACTCAGTGATGTCATCAATAGTCGCCGGTCAGCATTTTTGGCGTGGAGTTGCTGGCGCTCGGAAATCGGAAAACAACATTGGCTTTCATTACTTACATTTAAATGTAAACTTTTGTGCTTCAGAGAAAACTAAGGCGCTTCTTCTCCGCAAGACAGAACGGAGGGCTCTGTATCCCTCCTCTGTGAGAGTTAGTCCTTAAAAAAAGCATTTCAGACCCCCCACTACTTCAAATGCCCCTACAACTGAAGGGGTAGGGAGAAGACAGAGGGGTAGGGGAAAATTTCGGATTGGGCCTTAACCCCATCACAACACCTCTCCAATGATTTTTTTTTTTTCCCACTTAAAGATGATACACACTGATTTGTATTGTTGTAATTTGTGGAGGCTCTGTTGAGATGATCAAAAACAGTGACCTCTGACTCTTGATTGGCAGAAGTGTCACCACTTTGAGGCCTATATTTGAATGAATGCTAAAATGCTAATAATAGAAAATATCAGCCTAAAGCTGCAGACACACTGGGCATGTGACCTGTGTCATATAATGCGCTAAAGTTCGGTAAAGCGCATCATCCTCTTCTTCTTTTCCTTTTGCTACTGCTGCTAACACATGTACCCACAGTTGGAAGAGTATTGGTGGGAAATGTCAAAGCTGTGCAAATCTCTGAAAATCCTCTCCTTTCTCAGCTCTATTCCGATATATTAAAGACTTCCAGACGGGCACAAACTGCATTATGAATTTATCCTCCATCATCAATTTTGAAACGGTTGGCACTTCTGTGAATTAAAAGGGGTGCCATTCATACATCACTACCAAATCCAAGTCCCTGATTGGTCAAAAGTTCAAACTGTCATGCATTTTGTACGTAAAGCCTGAAACAGTTGTAATACCTTACGTAGCTTAGCATGAATGTGAGAGTTTTGAATGCGGAAACCCAAAACTTTTAAGTACACATTTTTACATAGACTTTTCATTGGAAGTGGTTGCTCAAATGGGCATTCCAAGGGCAGAGTAAACTTAGCTTGACCCCTACGCTAGTGAGTATTGAGGCGACATGTGGCAGCCTCCTTTGACTTGATGCGGCAGATTGTCTTCCCAAGCTCTTCTTTTGGCTAACAGTAGCCTTCTCAGATTTTCCTTCTTCTTTCACATTGAATGTAATAAAAAGTCAAAAACTGAGCAGCAGGAACATCGTCACCTCAAAGGCTCCATTGTTAAAGTGTTTCATGTGGTTTGAAAATGACACTGGAGGCAGTTTTGACATGCAGTGCTACAAAAGAACCACCATATTATGTTTTTTTATTTCAAAATAAAGTCAACAAAACCCATTAGAGCTGAGTGAAGTATCCACTTTTTAATGCTGAAGCACCTTGTGCCATATTTGAAAGGGCTATGCTGTCATTTTCAGTGCTCATCCAGTAAATGTAAAACTCCTATATAACTAAATTAAAATAGCAATTTAGCTCATTGGTCCAAATGTGATTTAAATTTGATTATGAGACATTTTTAAAAGTTACCTTTCGGTTCCCTTTGGTGGTTTTCCTGCTTGTGAACAGCAAGGACTGCTGTAAGATTGAATTAGTCCCTTTGTGTCTCGGATGATAAAATGAATCATTACCTCTGCAGTAGGAAAGAACGCATAGTAGAAGGCATCTGGCATGCTTTCAGACATTCCCCGATAGGGCTTGATTTGTGATCCCATCTGAAGATAGAGTGTGCATTCAATCCACAATGCAGCTTTCAGCTTTCAGGTTAACCTGCTGAGAGGCTTGGGGGGATACAAGGGATCAATAGAGATAAATTAATTACTAATCTGCCAAATGGGAATTGGCCACACTCATGGTTACCATAGAAATGAAGGCCGCATGCTGCAAATGATATTAAGGCTAATATCTGCATGACGACAAACAGGGGCCAGCAGAGGAAGTTTCTGGAGTTGCCTGTGGCGTGCCATGATCATTCGCCGCACCACTGACATTAAAACGTGCCCACAGGTGACGCAGAGAAGCAGCTGCATCCAAGAGAGAGGGAAAACGTTTTAGAGGCTGCAGCCAATCAAGCAAAAAATGATGCCAGTTTGCAAGAAGGTTTGTTTTTCATTACTGCGAGAGCAGCTCATACACATTCATGATATGAAAGCAATTAAGACTTGAAAGAAATAAGAGGAAAACAAGAAGTGAGCGGGCAGATGCCCCTGTGCAGCGTAGCACGTAAGGCTTGATATCCGGTTGGTTTCTGCAAGGCTGGGCTGCAAACGCATTTCCTCCTGGCGCTCTCATCTATAAAGAGCAACAGAGCGCATGCTGCCCAGCTTGCCTGAGGGGCTACATTTGCTGCAGCTCTAATATCATACAGGCAACCAATGAATTCCTAAAGAGTACAATCAAGGGAGAAACACCCCCTGCCTCTGACATCAACGCGTCTCGCTTTGTGCTATACTTACACAAACAATATGCCAAGTTGTTGTTTTGCCTCCATCAAAATTTCCATTAAAAGTGACATTTACTTTAAAACCAAGCCCTTGGGGTAGGAACCCGGACAGAAACCAATGGGAGCCGGGGATGGGGAACTCTCACCTGCACATATATGCACAACAGTTTGTGCGGCACTGGAGGGACTCCGAGCTCACTGAGAACTGTCATTTTGCAGACATCGGAGGAACACGAAAGAAATGACACGTGTCCCTGCATCCAGTGAGGTTATTAAAACAAACATCACATCAATTATCAGAGACGTGCAAACACAACAGCTCCCTCTTGGTCTGCCAACTTCACGACACTCAAATTAAAACCACAACTATCGCCAAGTGGCGAGCACACTCGTGTGATGTGACAGGAAAGGGAGCACCGGGTGACCAGAGTCAGGCTCACAAGACATGTGAAATAGTCTGCAGTCCACACTCACTGCATATGAATCATTTTTCACTTGTCACAATGAAAGAGGAGGAAGAGGCTGAGAGAGACATTGAAGAGGAGAGAAAATGAGCATGGAGGGGGGAGTAGAAGGTGTAATAGCTCTTGACCAAACACTCTTTGGGGGGGATCAAGTCAAGGAAATGCTCGATGTTCCCTTAGGCATCCATTTGCACAGTTTACTGGGACTTACCGAGGTTCAAGGTCTTTAAACAGTTGAGAACACCCTGAACTCCTGCAGGGCTTTCAACACATTTTCCACCAGCAGTGAGAAACGTAGACATATTATCAATACTGTACAAATAACCACGCACTTTAGTAAGAGTCCCTGCAGTATCTGAGCAACTGATGAAACTGTTTAGAAATGTGGACATTGCACTCTGCAGGGGAAACAAGTATTTCATCTTGACTAATGGAGGTTTGTGCCAATTTGACTTACTTTTGTTTATCCATTTTCTGCAGCCACTTTCTTCTAATCAAGCTTGATCAATCAGAAATCCTGGCTTGCAGTGGATAAAACGCAGGAAAGCAATCAGACCAGGTCACTGTTTTATCTCTGATGGATGAACACACAAACAGTCGCACAGGAACTGTTGCTAAGGAGAGAAGCATTTATTTGAAGATATGTGTGTGCACGGTTTCTTCATGATAGCAAAGCTTTTGACAAAAATCCTGTAACCCGGACAAATACTTTATTGATATTTATACATGTATTATGTTTGCAGGACTCTAATTACATATAAAAAACTAGATGGTATCATGATTTTTTTGCTTGCATTATTCTGCTGCTCATTGCTTGGTTTTTGTTCCATCTGTTAAGAGTATTTGAGCCACAGGCAACCCCTTTAGCTTCCAGACTAAAACTGGTTCAAAAATGAATGTGAAAGGAACCCATTGCTTTTTAACAAATAATCATTAGGGACTTTAAAAAAAAAGTGAGTTAGCACTCATTTATACAAGTGAAAAAGTCAAAGGCACAATCCGAATGATCCCCCTTCAACTTCGGCTTCTTCCTACCTTTTCATTTAGCCCCCTAAATGAGACATTTGGAGAAATAGTATCTATAAATATGGACGTTCCTCCCACTTGATGATGGCATTAATAGTCGCAGGTCACCTACGTTAGTCCGGACCTGCTAGCGCTTGGAAATACATGTAATCGTTTTTTATAACTTTGAAAAAGGTTATGCTAAAAAAATATATATACATTATTTATTACATTTAAATGTAGAGTTCAACCAGATTTTTTACATTTTGACTAAAAACACAAAAAAAATTGACCTACTTGAACAATCAATATCAAGATTCTTACATACTTTGTGGCTATATTATACAGTCATGAAAACTGCACAAAGGTTTAACCTCATCATTGTATCATACACCGATTGCCCAAAACATGCACACAGAATTTAGACTGATGTGTGTTAATTACATTGCAACACAGTTGCTAGTACTTTTACATCTATTTAATTTTACATTTACTTTTTGAAAGACTGGATGTCAATAAGCTCATATCTGGCAAAGACAGTATAAGCCAGATAGCTAAACAACTAGCAGAAACAAATGAGTCATGTGACCTTTTATCATTTTTCACCACTAGTGATCCAATAACAACATCCGTCTTAGTCATAAGCATCCTCCACATTCTCAAGTTGGAGAGCTGTAATGTTAAACATCTTCAAATATTCAGATCACAGTCATAAACCAATTGAAATAGTTCTGGAAATGCATGTGTCTACGGTTGAGTCCGCTCTGTAGCAAAGCAGACAACTTGATCACAGCACGGTGGCTGACATGGAGCTCAGTATTAAGAATAACATAGCAGGAGAAAATTGCCTTTGGGAGGACAACTCGCAGCTGCTGTGGTCTACATTGACCTTACACAAAGTTACATTTTCGTGGGCTATGATGTAGGCATAGGGATCTTAGCTGCATCCAAGCCTGAGGCGGCATTCTCCGATCCTTGTCCTCGGGGCTCACGGATTCCACATTTTCCTCACTCCCGTGCTCCTGCACACCTGATTCGGCTCATAATCAAGCACTGCAGAGGACTGATAATGACAGTCATTTAAATCAGGTGTGTTGGAGCATGCACATGGGCCCTGAGGACCAGAACTGGGTAACGCTGGCCTACATTGATTTGACACACAAGCATAAATCGGCTTAAAGTAGGATACTGAATCTCGTACAGCTCTGTCCTGGAACCTATCAACATCTGGCTCATTCTTTTCTAACTTTTTCTCATGTACCGGGGGTGTGCACTGGGATTACTGTAACTTTTATGATTAAATAAAGAAATGTGGACTGCAGCTGGACTCAAAGTTGGTCAAGGATAACTTTTAAGCAACAGTAATAATGTCTGACCAATGAAAAGAAAACACTAACAAACACACATATTGTGTTTTTTTTAAATGTTTTCACATTTAAATCAAGGCTGGGAATTGATTTGTAAAACATAAACACATTAAAATAATAGCTATCATTATGTTTTTATATTAGACTGGTTGCCAACTACTTATTATCTGTGGATTATCCCAATTTAGAACTTTTATTTTTACTTAGTGATGTCAGTTGATAAAATATAAATCTATATATTTATACATCAGATTAATCACAATTCTGTGTTGTGATTAATTATTATTAATCACAATGCTTTATTAGGGAAATTTTATGTGACTACATGTAGGTTTTGAACAGAAAACACGCCAGAGAAAAAATGTTTCCTTCATTTTTGTTGTCTGAATTTTTTTAATTTATCAGGTGAAAACCCACAAGTGTAACTTGTGTGTAAAAAACACATCAACAGCAAGATAAGCAGAAATCTAAAGACTTATGTCTGCAGTATTACTCCAAGAAAACAAAATTGCTGACATACAGCCATAAGAAGAAAACCTGCTGATCTAAAAAAAAAAAAAAAGTTCCAGTCCCATAGCCCAAGTATTCTGTATCACTGCTCAGGCTGCTTTACCTTATGGAGTCCAAATGGCCCCACCCTTATATTGATGTGTGATCCCTCCCATGACAGAGGTGGATAGGATTTGATGTCTTCCACGGATACCAGTGAAGATAAAAAAAAATCTTTGAACAAAAAAAATCAGCGCGCTGTCTTTTGAGGTCTAGATGACCCCACTTTTAATGTAAACATGCCTAGGATAGCACAAGCGTTGAAACAAAAACTTTCCTTTATCTTCTGGGCAAAAACAAGTTGTAAGATGAAAGTATTTTAAAGTACGCAGAGGGAAGGCAAAGGACTGTTTCTTCACAGGGTATGATTAATTTGCATTAGTAAATATTAGTGTATTCATTCTTTTGATTAATGGCGTGCATTAACGTTCACAGCCCTACTAAAATGTCTTCACTATACCATTATAATCTATGCATCTCACTAAGTTGATGTTCCTTATAAAACACTAATTGTGTTTAACAGATCATTCATTCACTTGATGCCTTGACTCTCTTTAAATATTTTCCCATTTAAATACTACTTGTCCTGAAAAAAAAACAGTCAATACTATACTAAGTCACCAAGTTTCCCTGTCCCTAATGTTAATAAAATCAATAAAAATGAACTCAAGTTGATCAAGAGAAGTTTTGCATTCACAGTTCGGACATGCAGTAGCATTAAAATTGATCATTTGGAAAATGGTGTATACTTGTATATTGCCTTAATACCTTGTTAGAAGGCCCAAAGCACTAGAACCTAGAACCACCAGGAGCAATGTGGGACACATGGCTGGGCAAAGCAGGAAGTGAATTGCAAAATTCCAATCAGAAGTCGGCCGCTGTACCTCTGCACCACAGGGAAACTGGATTTTCCACATCAAACATCTGCAGTGCACGCATTTTTGAAACTATACGGAGATAGTTAAGAACCACTCTGGCGCTCGTTTAACACACCTACTGTGACCTTTACCTTCGATCTTAATGAGATTTCCATCGATTCGCTTTCGCTGAGAAAATAAATCAATTTGAACCTCCATAAAAAATTGACACAGCACCCTGGATGTATCAACGGGTACGTCTTCGAGTGGTCAATTATAGGTATAATGAGACATCTAATAAACAGCCAGGTCATTATGCTCGCTGAGCAGTGTGCATGCAAGTGTGTGCTTGTATTAGTTACCGTGGCTGTGTAAGTGTTTGGATTACACCTCCATTTGTGTTCAAGAAGGAGAGGATGTGCACTACGGAGCAGAGCGGAAGTCTGAGCTCTTCACCCACCGTGGTCCAATTAGCCTCGTCCTCTCATGGTTTATTACAGTTTGGGTGAGTTACAGATGCAGAGTGGTAAAGATCAATAGCACTCCAAGTTCAAGTCTAGGCTGTTTACTTAGTTAAACATTTATCTAAGACTTAAGCAAGCTCACAGGGGGGAAACTGATAAGGAAACTGCAAAGAGAAAGCTGTATCTAACAAAAGCAGACAGAGAGGTGTTTGAAATTTTTATCAAGAACTGCCAGGACCCAAACAAACTTGGACTACTGAGGAGGTTAGGAATGGACATCCTCCCTAATGCGTTATTAATTAAAGGATGCGTCAGCAAATTCACCAGCGGCGGTATCTATAAAACAAGGCACTCCTCCTCAATTATTCCACCTCCCAGCAGTGCAGCTGTGGACTTTTGCTCCTCTCTTAGGACATAAAAGGAGTGAACAAGGAGGAGTGAGCGGCGCTTGCATGCGAATCTGCATGGAAGCCCAAGTGCATCACTCATGATGTCCTACTGCGTGCAAGAGCGTGTGGGAGTGCCTGATTAGGCAAACAAAAGGAATGTTTTGGAAGGCAAACGAGTAGGAGCCGGGCAATTAGATGTTTCAATTCCACTGATTGGGAATGACAGGGGCAACACACTGCGTTGAGCTTCCCACATTCAGATGTGCATGGCACACACGCTCTCCCTTACACAGTGGAGAATACTTTGCTTCATTTACTGCAATGCCAAATTGGATCTGATAGGCAATTAATGGTGTAATTGACCATTGGATAGGTTGTCTTTTTCCCTGGAGCCTGGCTGGTTCCACTGGGCAGTGGAGGAAAGAGAAGGAGGAGTTCCTGACACTGCTGAGGCTGCCGAGAGAGGACTCCACAAAAGTGCCTGAAAATAACTCACCTACAGCTACTTCTCTCAACATTTGGTTCAAGCAGGCAGTGCTTGCCAGGACAGTTGAAGCAGTTTGCAGATCCATCGCCAGCTCATTGGTTAAGTGGTAAAGTGTCTAACCTGAGGCTAAGAGATAGTGGGTTTGAATCCAAAGTCGGGCCGTACCAAAAAACTAGAAAGCGTACCAACACATCCCTGCTTAAAGAAAAGGATGTTTTTAACATGTTCTTGTGGCATTTTTCTGATGATATTTATAGAGATAATTGCAATTAAAACTGCATTTCTGAGTACTTCTTTATTCAAATTGTTGTGAATAAGAAGCAGATAAAAATGCAGTTGGAAAAAGCTTTCAACAGTGATGTAGGTGCTACAAGCGCCCCCCTCCACTCCATTCTGTTGCATCCACTTGCAAATAAATAGATCCATGTGCATCTTCTTTTTTTCATCATTTTCATGGAATCTGTCTCAAACTATACAACTGGATAGCTCCAATATTTCTCACCTTTTTTGTTGCACCACTAATGATATCTTGTGGTTGTGAGGGGCTGTAAACTTGCAGGAGAACATGTAAACAGATGGACTTTGGGAAATTAGAGCGCCCTGCTCCACACTTAATTTTTGTGTCCCTCTGCAGAAACTATGTCCAAGAAAATAAGAATTTATTTTATTTAATTTTTTTTACGTTGATAAAAAAAAAAAAACAGCCTAATCATAACCAATGGGAACCCTTAAAATAGATCAAAAGGTGATTGGAGTGGGTCTTTAAGATTTAGCATCAAAAGTTGAATTAGAGGGTTAAACTACATGGCTGTTACTCTTATCTTTACTCTGACTGAAAACAACTAAGCTTAAGATAGTCATTATTGAGGGAGAATCACATGTTAGTTCATAATAGCTGAAGTTGCTATAATGACCATTCAAAGGAGTCGTGTTTTCTCAGACTGTGTTGACAACACTGTTGGCAACACTAGCTCATGCCTCCTGTCATTTTCACATGAAAAGACTTAAGACTTTAATTTCCTGCTAAACAGAGTTGTGACTTGATGTTGAAAACTTATGAATGGTTTTCCGTGTTCCTTTTTTTTCGACGTTCAATTTAATTCAGTTCATTTTGATTCTGATCACAAAGTGATTTTTCACAACAGGGGTTGATTTAAAAAATAGAAATAGACAAAAAAAACATCAAACAAAACTGTTCAGATTTGGTTTTGTGACAATAGATTTGTCTTGACCCTTCTGTGACTAGAAGTCTCGCTTGAGACTCAAGACTTTACTGATACAGCATAATCTGTGAGCTATCGGGCTCCAATCCAACACACATTTTCAATTGAATTTGTAAGGAGTAAAACATTTTCACTCCAGAGACCACAAATGGGAAAACCAAATGCTAAACTCAAAGCATCAAAACGAATGGATGACATCACAGAAACAACATGAGTCATTTATAGGCAGTCTATGGTAATAAAGAAATTCCTTCCCATGATTCCAGTTTTTTCTTTTTTTTATATTTAACAAAAAATTAAAAGAACAAATAAGGATAAAAATGTGGATTTTCTTTTCCTTTTCTGCAACCTTAAATCCACATCTACACACTCATGCAGATTTTAATTATCACTCCTTTAAATTGCTGTGCAATATGCAGATTCACAACTACAAATTGAATTATCTGCTCAGTGTTCAATCTGTCTACATTTTTTTGTAAACTTAGTTTTTATCGAAAACATGATATAACAATAAGCATTTATATATGAAACTATTGGCAAATAGATACATTGATTTGATAAAAGTATTTTTTGTTACTTTTTTTCACACTTGCACATTCTGTTAACTTCATGTTTGTTGTAAATCTAAGCTTTGTAATTTTCAGTTAACTAATGCAGACCATGTATGATTTTTTTTCTCCTGCCAGTCACCAAAACTCCTCAGAAATACGACTAGTGATCACATCAGCTCCTCTCTGCTTTCTGCATCAGGACCAAAGCTGGAGAGCAAATGATTAATGTAAGGCAAGCCTTAACATGCACTGAGCCCCCCCGTTCATGAAGCGGCATTCTTAATGGACCTGACCTTGCAATAAACCCATATCCTCCCTTTTCCATTTCCTTTATTACTTCTGTCCCCGCCTCCTTTCATCCCGTCTTTACAGAACAGCAGAGGAGCAAATGCATAAATAAATAAATATCTAGACCCACAGATGTTGCCCCCCCAACCCCGCTGCAGCAGTATTGTCTTATGATGAGTCAGAAGAATTAAAAATGTGCAGTGCTCAGGGGAGGCTCTTGGGGGCGGGGACTCGGATTTGTCCCTGGGACTGGCTCCTTCTTGGCTCCTCCCTCCTTGTGGGGGGTGGCGGGTGGCGGGTGCTGCGCCTGGCGGGTCGGCTCTCGGGGGGTGGGACGCCTGGGCTGGGGGAACTTGGGCCCAACGCGGGGGGGGCGGGGGGGACAGGGGTCTGCCATCGGGGGTCAGTCTGCCAACTGACCCCAACATATCCCCTTCCTCATACAAACATGCAATAGGGAGAAGGGGAGGGTGTCTGTATTGCGGTGCGCTGCGGGGGGTGGACTACCTGCCAGTGGCCCTCCTCCTGTGGCCGCTGCAAGGATTTGCCCCTCCCCTCGATTTTATTTGCACCTTAGACATTTAGGACCCTTGGTGGGGGGGTGCTTGGACATCACTGCCAGCAAACAGTCGATGTCCTTTCAGTGCCCCTTCCGCCAATTTTAACCGCACCATAGACATGTAGGGCCGCTGGTGGGAGGGTGACGGGGCATCTCTGCGAGAAATCAGGAGATGCCCTGTTAAGGCCTTCTCACCAATTTTAACCGCACCCCTTTAGTACACACACCTCTAACACCACAAACATACACTCTAACAAACAAACACGCGTGCATCACACAAGGAAGGTGGGACCTTCGACCTTCTGTCCCCTACCCCATCCCTGGCGGGGTGCGGGGAACCTCGGCCTGGTGGTCTAGTCTCTTGGGTGCCGGTCTCCTGGGCCCGGCAGTCTCCTCCCCACGCCGGGAGTGGGATCCCCGAGATTTAGCAGGGGATCAATCTACATCGGAGCCGGGGGGTTTCCAGGTCTCGGTGGTGCGGAATCCGGTCCTGCTTTCGAGAACTAGTCCTCTCCTTAACTCCATCAGTGGGTGTGCCTGGTCGGGCCTTGTTTTGTACATCACTCCTTGGGGCCTCTGTTTCTCTTGGGTTCTCTTCTGCTCGGCGGGGGTGGGCGGCCTCTGCCCTGCTTCTCCGCTGGACCTTCGCGGTGGGGGCAGGCGGTTGTCTGGAGTGTGGGGTGGGTTGCCCTTGGGGGGCCTGGCTCGTACCTGGGTGGGGCGGGGGGGTCCTCTGCGCCACTGGGTGGTGGTGGGCTGCTCCTCGGGGTTGGGGGCTCTCCGGGGGTGGGGTCCCGCGTTGGCCCTCCTGGCGGGGTGGGGGGGCTGCTCCTCTGGCTGGGCTGGGGCTGCACTCTCCGTGTTCCTGTGCCTTCCTGCTCTTGGGTGTGGGGGGCCTCTGCGGCGGTCCCGCGTGCCCCGGTCTGGGTGCTCGGGGGATTGCCCGGCGGGCGGTCTCTCTCCGCGGCTCCACGGCGGGTGTTGGGGGATCTTGGCTGCAGCTGCTGCCCCGGCGGGGGGTCTTGGCGTGGGGATGGCCGGCGCTCTCCCCCTGAGTACATTCCATCACCACCCACCTCAGTGAAACATAAACACTCACCTGAGCACTAACCGTTTGTGTGACAGAATGAAAGTCTTTATCTGAATGGGTTTGTATGATGGAGTGTGTGAGCTGCTGTTATAGCTGAATTGCGTACATGTGTAGTATATGTATAGTATATGTGAGTATGTTTAGTTTAAATGTAGAGACTATTTTGGCCAACAAGTGTGTGTGTAACTATAGAGCGTGTGTGTAGACAGGCCCCGCCCATTCTAGTTTATCACTTAGTCCTGGTTGTTTTATGATGTTGCTTCCCTCTGTTGCCATCTTATCTCCCCCCACCTCCCCCACCCTCTTCCCTTTTTCCGTCCGGTCCAACGACAAAGAAAATAAATAAATAAAAAAAACATAATCAATATAAATAAAGTTTAGCATTAAATACAACAGGAGTTTATACTCAATAAATCCCTGTTGTGACAGTAACATCTGCCCAACACAAGAAGCTCTCAGCCCACATCTGTTGGCTCAGCTGTTGGACAGGACAAGTTAAAAAAAAAAAAAAAAAAAAAAAAAAAAAAAAAAAAAAAAAAAATGTGCAGTGCTCTGAGAGACTGACTCCAGAAATGCTTCTTCCATGTTCAGATGTGACGTTATCGTATGCCTGTCTTCCTCTCGATGTAATCGGAAGCTTGATCTGTTTTCATCACTTATAAAGGCACAAGCATGTATGCTGACATTTATGAAGACATTTCCCCTTATCCATTTGATGCAACGCATCTTGTCAAATTGTACCTGACCTAAAACCAGCAGACAGATAACTTCTGGTCAAGATGATGTCCTGAGCGCTTTCTGTCAACCCGGAACATTCATTCATTCAACTAATAAATAAGGAATTAAGGAAAATTGAAATTTGCTTTCAGAGATTGTTCTTCCTGCAGGGACACATCCCTCACTAGATTATGTGCATTATTTGCTTTTTTTGAATGACGTCTGCATGCTGAATGATGTCCATTTGCTTCAGTCTACAGCTTGTAAACCACTTTTCTCATAGGAAAAGAGCAGGAGACCACATTGGAGCAGCAAAGAGGAAGAAAGATAGAGATGAAACATGACAGTAAAAAGGGAGCTGCAGCATAGCGACAGAGCTGCGCCTCCTCACACTGACATTTGACCATTTGGCTTTGATGTTTACTATACTGTCTTTTTTATTTAATTTGTAGCTTCACAGTTTCTGCCAAATGCATGAATCTTTAGCTTGCACAACACCTGATTTGGATTTACCAAAATTTCATCAGGAAAGACGACCTCACTGGGCCCTTTTTGGTGCATATGCAGAGCAAGGCATTGCTGGGTTTTATTTGAAATGCCAGAATGTTCACATCATCTGAAATCCTCCTCATGCTTGCCCAGGGAGAAAGCAGGTCAGAGCGGCATTCCAGGAGTAAAATCCAGCAGCCCTCAGCTCTGATGTATTGAGTTTTGCTACCTGAGAGGCTTCCAGAGGGCAGTGTGTGCACTCTCTCAGCATTCTTGCTGCCTCTAACACTGTTAGCAGATAAGCTAGATGACTTTAGGTCTTCTTTTTCCTTCTGTCTGTTTTTAAAGTCACAGGCAGCAATCTATCAATAGTAAATGGCAAATCACAAGGTAGGTGCAAAAAGTGCATATTTAATTGAGAAAAAAGTTCCAAATAAATACAGCTGAAGTTCATATTATTTTTTTTAAGATAGCTCAACTACTTTTATCAACAACTTTTTTTCATTTATTCTTCAGAATTGATCACTTTAGATGCATCTATGTGTCTTCTAACTGTTTTGTTTCTGTCCTGAATCTATTTCCTTAACCCGCTGGGGCCGTGAGGTTGCCAGAGCTCTTCCCAGGCGCGATACAATCTAGACCACATGTGTCAAAGTCAAGGCCTGGGGGCCAGATCCGGCCCTCCAGATCATTTTGTTTTATTCTTATTATTGGCCCTATGTTATCTTACGCTCATTTCTGACTTGCATAATTTTGACAACAAATATTTTTATGGAGAGTAACATATTGAAAGTTATTTAAAATTTAAGTTGATTTAATCTGGAATAATATTCCTGCCTGTTTTATATCATAGTAATGTTAAAAAGTTACATTTTTAAAGTTTTAAAAATGTTGTTTTAGTTTAGTGTGTTCAATAAATGTTTATCCTGTTAGGCACGCGACCTAACTTGTGTTTTGGATTTTGGCCTCCTGTGCGATTGAGTTTGACACCCCTACTCTAGACGAATCTCCGGCATTTTGTACCAGTGGCAGCTCTCTGGCTACAGCAAGCCAGCCTCCCAGGAGCTAGCAGAGCTACGCCGGCAGACAGAGCAGTGGGGGATGGGAAGGCTGTCTGTTCGGGCCTCCTGAAGATTGTGATATTCTTATTTTCATAGGGACAATAATGAAAAAAAGGTTCTCTAACTTTAGTTTCGCTTTTCTTTTCCCACTCTCTGGTTAATGTGAGACAGTGAGCCTTCAAACACAGAGACACAGAAATACAGTGGAAGCGGCTGTCATAGAAAACATAGCCCCCCGCAGTGAGATAGAAACCCCCGGTACACAGAAAATCTTCGAAAGATGTTATAAACACAGACATAAAGACGTGATTACTAATTGTTTTTTCAGAATTTTTCACATTAAATAAACCTGATCTCTCAACATTGTCCATGTCTTCCATACATTGGAAGTGTGATTAACACAAACACCGCTTCATGTAGCGATCAAGCTAAAACCATTAGATGGTTGCTCCTAACATGGGCGGCCGCTTAGAGAGCTTATTTTTTTTATAAGCGGGGAGCAGCAAATTTGCCATGTGGCGAAAGTGAGGCAGGCCACATGAATTTGTCGCTCGAATCGCATGCGGTATGAACGCAGCTTTTTCCTGCTTCAGATTCTGCTGGAATTACGTTAACGGCTGAAGAGTTACAATAGTCAAAAAAATGTAAACGCAGGAGCTAAAGTTACAATGTTAAAGGGTTAAACACCCTTTTATCCGCACAAAAAAGTAAACATATTGGAAACAATTAACATTAAACAACGTGTCTACTTTTTAAGGATCCATTAAACAGACAACACGTTGGATTGTCTAATCATCCTCAGCAAGACGTGTGACTGCCTGCGAGACATTTAAAGTCACAATGTCGTCATTAAATGGGAGCCTCAGAAGGCCTCAGAGCAACCGTGTCTCTGCCTGCCTCCATTCTGACAATAAATACACTTGAGGTGAGAATGCTGATGAGGAATCCCGCTGAGAAGATCTGTGGAGGAGTCTGCCACAGCCACCTCCTGGATATGTGGCACTGATGCCTGGCTTCCCTCTTTTATCCTACACTTTCCCATCTGCCTCTGTTCTTCTGCCTTTTAAGTACCAGCATAGACTTGAAAAGTTCCCTGCACTGTTTGTGTGCTTCTCTCTGTTCAGCCCTGTCTTTTCTTCCCTTCAATATCTATCTGCCTGTCTCTTTTCTTGTCCATCTGTTTCTGGTTCTTTATCTTTCCTTTTTTTTTCCCACCCCTCCCTGTCCAAACGTATTCCTTCTACAATAAAACCGAAGCCAACAATCAATGCCGCCTCATTCTGCAGAGAGAATAAATGAAATTCCAGCGAAGAGCAGGGAACAAAGACTCCAGCGATGCAGAGTCCCCTCTGCCCTCATCTTCCTGTATGCCCCCTGATCTTCATATCATCACCTCCAGATAAACAAGGCTGGTCATGAAGGAATACTCTGATCTTTGAGCTTGTTAGAGTACGACACACATGCTTCTCACCGTCTGAAGATTTACATCGCTTATGGAGAGAAAACCGAATCCGTTCATAACAATGACTTTCAGTTGAGTTTAGGGGAAGCAACGTCCATCTTCTCTCAGCTGATTGACATGTGACGTCTGTGTAGTAGCAGTGTCGCATTCAGAGTCAGGCTGAAAAAATGTGTGAGCTTTTTAAATTTTAATACTCTTTTCAGTCAAAATTAAAGTTACTGTTATTCAAAATTGTCCAATTTTTTTTTTGAAGAATGAGCAAATTAAACATGGGAGGAAGGAACAAACCACTTGTTCTTGAAAAGAAGCTATAACTGGAAATTTGAACAGGGAAATTTTGACATACAACATGAGTTTTCCATCCATCCATTTTCTGCACCCACTGAATCCCTTCTGTAGACATGCAGATGCTGGAGCCTATCCTAGCTACTGTTGGGTGAAGGTGGGATACACCCTAAAAAGGTTGCCAGTTTGTCACAAGGCTGCACACTCAAACACACCCTTATATCTAATAAAAAGATGTTTAATTATCGATATATGCAAATATTGTATATCCTTCACAGTTGCACGATAATTATTGGTTATCGGTATCAAACAGAAAAGAAAAAAAAATAATAATAACGGCTCATCCCTAACCCAAAGTACTGTTCATACTTCCTCCATGTCTTCTATATTGATGCATTGAGCCCCTTAAGATAAAGGTTAGAGGTTACTCCTCGTTCATGGGATTTTGTGAGTCGTTTATAAGCATAAGTTTTACTTTTTTCTTGGAAGCAAACAGATGCATGTAAAAGCAGAGGCAGCAGAGGCAAAATGGAAGTGCAAATTGAATTTGCTGTTGTGATTCTAAATAGTAGGTTGGATTGTTGTAATGATCCAAAATGGCAAAATGCAGGTCTTTAGTCCACAATGACCACGGTCAACGTGTTTTCTTCTATGTTGGCTTTTACAACAATATCTTAAAGGCAATTGCAATCAGTCTCAGACATGTACAGTATGTTGACTATAGGCTCTCCAATACACATTCTCTTAATACTGGCTTCCCTGCTGATTTCCCTCCTGGCTCTACATCGCCTCTTTAGGCTTTAACTGGGTTTATTTCATCTACATGATGTGGTTTTACCCCAGTATGTTGACTTTTAGGATGATCTAGTGTATAATAGAAGACCTACATCTTTTTAAAGATGTCGTCTTTCCTTGTTATGCACATGTTTGCAGACTATTCCTGTGATTTTGCTGATCATTTTGGACCACCCGTGACATTTCGAAGTCTGAATAAAAAAAAAAAAAAAAAAAGGAAAAGGGTGTTCATTCTCTATTTTTAACACTATGACTCACACTCGGCTGAAGATAAACAACTGATGAAACAACTGATGGCTAAAATGGTGTTGCTGCATTTATTAGCTGTTAAGGTCCCACCTCGATCCTCATTTAGCAGGAGCTAATGGCAAACAAACTGCACCTTGGGGGTCAAACATCCTGGTGCAAATAAGCCCTTAAACGGACAGGAATTGTGCAATGCATGACACCCCAGGTGCCTCATTCTGATTGGAGCAACACGTATGAGACAGGATGCAGACTTTTATTTATTTAAAATGACTTAAAACAGGAATAAAGAACCAGATGAAGACTTAAAGTTTCCATTCGTTCAATAATATACTGAATATGATGGATGCAGGAGAGGGAAAAACAGATACAAGCAGTATAAAAATAGAAAAGGATAAATTGACAGAAGAACATTTGTTTGTTAGTCCATCATCCAACAGAGATTACACTTTCAAACATTTTATTTTGAAAGTCTTTCAAATTAAAATAAGCAGAGCATGCTGCGACTTTAAAACTATATGGATATAAAGTCACCTCCAAAATTTGGAAATGGCGTATCAACTTAATTGCAATCATTCAAAAAAAATAGAATTGGAATCTTTAATATGAAAAATATAATTTATGTAATAAAATCAATTTAAAAATGTCTCAAATTTGTAATTTCAAGCTAAAAATGTCATGCTACTGTTTTGTAATTACTGTAAAATTTGATTTTCTTTTTAAAAGTTTTCTGATTTGAGAATAAAGAGGAGTTGATTTGTGCCTTTGTAAAACAATGTAAAAGAAGCATTTAAATGTAAGATTTAAATCACCTCGTCTGAATAAATCAACCTCACTTTAGTTTTTTGTTTCAGAGTTCTTAGAATCTGGATGAAACTACGTTTCAAGAAGAAGCCGCACAAGGCGACCGGGCTGGCTGATTGGCACATTGAGTGCAGAAACACAACAGCAGCGAGCACTTACTGTACAGATGAAAAGATTTCGACATGAAAAAAGATAAAAGGAAGATGAAAGATTGCCTTTTTTTTTTTTTTGGTGCATTCTAACATTCAGCTTTTAGAGCACATTCAGAGCTTTTCAGACGAAACTGTAACTAAAACCTTAATGTGCATCCATTAAATCCCAAAAGAGAAAAGTCAATGATTTGCATGGCGGGATTTCTAGGGGACTGCTTGCTGTTTATGCCCACCTCCAGCTGTTGCTGTCAGAGTCGTTTCGCAAGTCGGTGCGATTGACTGGCTATTTTTCCCCTGCTTGACAATGGAGGATCAGGGATGGATAAAACAACATTAACAACTGCCTCTGTGGCACACAGCTCAAAGATGTGTTTCATTAAAATCCAAGAGAGATGTGTCAACCAAAAATAGCAGTGAATTTGAAGCGGTAGAGAACATGCCAAACAGAAGCGGCACTGTTACAGTTCACAGTGTGCTCATGAGGAATTACACGTGAAAAAGAAACTCAACTGTCTGTGCCAGGAATTTGCCGTAAAATTGCTTTTTTTTTTTTTTTTTAATGCAGAGCTCAGTAGGTACGTTTTTTTTTAAGATATAAATGAGAGGTCCCAGACTGCAGCAAAGCTGTTCGAGCAGCAGGCCAAGAAAACGAAACCACATAACTACAATTTAGAGATTTAATGATTTAAACTGAAAAAAATAAGTCTGGTGTCAAATCAACAGAACATGAAAAGTTGAAAAGTTGCATCCATCCATCTATTTTGGGGACATGTGGTTAATGGAGCCAATCCAGCAACTGTTAAGATATAGACTGAATAGGTTGCCAGTCCATCGCAGGACAGATATAAAGCAAATCCCCGAAAAGTTAAATCAAATCTTCTTCCATCTAACTTAAGAACCCGGTTTATCTATTTCATGGTCATGGGGCAGATAGAGCCAATCCAAGTACTGTTGGGTGAAGGCAAAGTACATCCTTAACTAGTCAAGTCCCAGAGAGTTACAGCGCAAATCTCAGGAAATGGCTTCTGGTAAATGGTGTATACTTGTATAACACTTTTCTTTTTACAAAGGAAATCCTCAAAATATTTAAATCAAATCCTAATCCATCCAACTCCAGGACACTTTCGGGGTCAGGTGCTTCTAGAACCAATCTGGTTACTGTGGGGCAAAGACGGAGTACACCCTGAACAGTTTGGAGGATAGTTACATATCCATCCATCCATCCATCCATCCATCCATCCATCCATCCATCCATCATCCATCCATCCATCCATCCATCCATCCATCCATCCATCCATCCATCCAGAACCGTCTTTATCCTTTCTGGGGTCACTATATTGCTCAAGTCAATTCTTTGCAGGAATCACACAACAGTTCAATCGTCCTTACAAAGAATAATTTTTCAACAGCAGACAGTGTTAATGTGCACTTTTAAATTATGTGTACAAATGTACTTTTATGTCAACCCAGCTGGGACAGATTTCTTCTAAAAAGACTTGTCTTTACTGTATATCGTTGATCTAAAACAGCTGCTTTCCACACAGTGTTGACCTTTGAAAGAAAATACAGCCTAAAACAGACTCTAGCGGCTTGTTAGTTTGGTGCAACATGAACATTTAATTCACCTGATCTACTTATGTGTGAACCTCATAAAACATTCCACTAAAAAACCTTACCATATTCTAAGTTTTTAAAGCTGCATATTATATTTGAAAAATTTGATTGAACAGTTTATCTTTCTAAATTAAAAGACATCTACATTGGCTAACTAGTGGTGAAAAGCCTCAAGTCATAAAAGCATAGAAATGAAAATAAAACATATTCAGACACATATGGCAGATCAGCTGTCACTGCCCCAAACTCCATCACTGTACCTCAGTATCTGCCAGCTGCATGGTGGCTCCCTCAGGCACAACTCTGTCTTGATGTCTGGCCAGAAGTGGCCATCTTTCTAGGCATGAATGATGGTCAAAGAGGGTAGTAAAAAGAGCAGTGGGGGGAAAAGGGGAGTGTGAGACAGCCATACACTACAGAAGTCATCTCCCTATGGTTTAAAAGACTTGAACACAAAGTACACACACACACACACACACGCACACAAAGGAGCCCAAAACAGAGCGTCATGATGTACAGCAGCTGAACAATTAGAGGATGCCTGATTTTACTAAAAAGCAATGAGCACAGCAGTGCCCTGTGGAATTATTAATGAATGCACTGACATTTCTTTTAATCAGCCCGCCCTGTTAGATGCTGTCCAAAGCTGCGGGAGGTGAGAGTGAGTGAAAGAGAGAAAACGAGTGGGAACAAATAAGGAAAAACATTTTGCATCAAAAAGTGGTGGAGAGCGTGACGGACCAGCAGACTGAAAACCCATCATCCCTGAGGGAAAATACAGCTCCGTGCTACGGTAGCCCAGGAGGTCCAGCTAACATTAACCCACATGTGCTAGGCCAGATTTACACTTTTTCACGCTGTTTACATCCATAGAATCTTCCTATTTGACTTTATAATAATCCATGTGTACTGTTTGGAGTATGTCAACATAAACCTGGTTATTTAGATCATGTACAAATCTAATTGTACCTGTTTGTTCAGAGGACAGTTTTTAACACATCTGATTGTGATTCATTCTACTGTGTGAACGTGACCATGAATACATTTGACGTCCCACAAGGAACTGCAAATAAACATAAGAATTATGCAGGTTAGGCACATTTTCCTCTTGCACTGTTTCCTTCCATCTTCCTGATCTCATTAAAAAAGCTCTTAATAGCATCTGCTTCAAATATTTGCATTACATATTCTAATGACTGTGGATTAATATACTCCTTGGTTTAAATTAGTGGCATTCAAAGATTCAATTAAGTCACAGCCACTTTGCAAGCTGCATGAAGTGCTAACAGAAAAAAATGGAGCTGGAAATTACATTTTCTTTAGCAGAATTTGCATATTGCATTGGCACTTGCAATGCACTCAGCTCCTTGGCAAAGAAGCAGCTCACTTTGTTCCAACTGTTACAGACAGCTGAGGAAACTGCTACTCCCTCTCCCTCAAGTTTCTTATTCTCATTAAAGCATTATCATTTTTCATGGACTTGTTGCAAGTTAAAATCGTTTACTGGATATTTTAATTAAACCAACATTATAAAAAAAAAAAAGCAATCAATCCACTTTAGTTGATGCAACATCTAACAAAAAAATAAATAAATCCATTTCAAAATGATACAAAACTTGGATTTCTGCAGAAATGAACAATTTCTTTCTTTTTTATATTATTTAACCACATCTTATAAAAAAAATGAAAGAGACGAATGAATCCTGCAGTGCATAGAGGTTTTGAGACTGGTCTACGCTGATTAAACATATAAGAAAATCATGGGTTTATTATATTATGTAATCATTATTATAAAAAGCAATGTAAACTATAAAAGTGATTTAGTAAAATGAAAACTTGAAATAACAGTATCATGTAAATAATGACTGGGTTGAGCTTGTCAACACTTTAACAACATTCTTTCGACTTTAAGTGATTAACACAACTCCAGTGGACTCTTGACTGTAATGTAAGACTTTTTTTCCCCTTCAATCGGCTATCTGACCTTGAATTTCATGAAAGTTGCATTTTTAAAAAAAAAGATTGGCAAATTTCAAAAACGTTTTGAATGGTAAGCAGTCTTTTTCAGAATAAAAAATGGAATATATGTGATATTGAAACAACTTTTTAACTCCAGCATATCAGATATAATACTTTACATCGTTGCAGTGATCTTTCTGTGACTTGCTCAGTAAATGCACTCGTGCACTGGGTTAACATGAGAACCAATAGAAGAATTTGGACCCTGACTTACAGTAAGTCAGTGATATAATGTGCATTTTTCAATCGATGGGGGTATGTTTCATGCTATAACATTTTCTGTCAGCATTCTGGCTGCGTTTTAATAAACAATAAGAGATGACAAGCAAGCGAAAATGTGTAAGTGGCTCTCTGTCACAACCAATTATAATCCTCATTCCTTTGGGGCACAAAATTCAAGCCCTGTATCCCCAATCACTCTGCTGCACCTGCGCTCTGACTTACCTCTCAGCTGGACTGACCCGTCACTATTAAAAGAAATTCTGCCCCCCTCTCCACCACACCACTTACTGTCAGCCTCAGTCCACTCCTCGCTAACATCACCATCCACAAAGCGTACCAATCACTATACTCCATAGACAGTTGAGCTGACATTAAGGCAGATGGATTTTCTCTCAATCCGCTTAAGACATCAGACGCAGAGTGACTTTGTTCCGTTTTGTTAAAGACATATTTTAATACTCCCGCTTTGATGTCTGAGTGTGTCCCCTCTGCTGTAAATATTGACTTGGTCGACTGGTAATCAGACCTTGTCAAATTTAAACGATGAATAACTTTCAATCCACTTTTTTGAAGTAAAGTCGCAATTTTTTGCATAATTTGACCAGGGGTGCAACTTATATTTAAGAGCAACCTATCTGTTGTTTTTACGAATAAATAATGGTTTTTATATTTGTTATAATACCACAATCTATTGCCGTTAAGCGGTTGTTTCCCACTAACAACCGCAAGAGGGAGCTGTAGTTGTGGATATCAGTAACACAGAAGAAGAAATACCGGCCAAAACAAACAGAATCTAATCGTTCTCCTCCTGATACACATCCACATACACCATCCTTCAAACTTCAAAGTACAACAAAAGCGCCATCTATCAGACGCTGGATCATTATTCTTAAAAAAAACGTCAAGTTTATGAACAAGCTTTGAGCATCGAATTTGATGCATGTCAATGGATGCAGTGGATGCAAATGTGACTTAGGTTAGGTGATGCAGCAATACACCAGACTTGGCTGCTTTTTTCAGAAGTGCTCCCCTTCTCTCCAAAAGGTGCAACTTAGTGACTAATATGTTGTTTTTCTTCTTTATTTTGCTTGTTTTTGGCTCTGGGGACTTAAGCCCCTATGGCTTCTCTCTACCTGTCCAATTTTAGGGGCATTTGAATGGGTAGGCGTGTCCAAAACAGTTTTTTTTTAAAGGCTAGCCTTCACTGGGGAGAGATGCAGAGCCCTTCGCCACGAGTGTGAAACAAGAGAAGTGCATTTCTTCACGTAGGTGTGCTCTGAAGAACAGACGTTTGCATTTAAATGTAATAAATGACTTTTTATTTTAGCATGTCTTTTTAAAAGTAATGGAACTGATGTTATTTATTTCCAAGCGCTAGCAAGCTTCGCACTAACGTAGCAGACCGGCAACTTTTGCTAACATCATGGAGTGGGAGTAATGTCTGAATTTGAAGACACTAATATTCTCAGTTTGGAGGGCTAAATGGAGGGGTAGAGAGAAGAATTCAAATTTGACATAATAGTCTGGAAAATATGATAATCCTGATGTTAATTGCAGCTGTTGTAAAATAATGATTAAAAACAGTCTCATGTATGCATTTCAAAACACAGATTCTAATAATCTGCAACTGCATTCACAGGTAATCTACACTTAGAAATGAAAGGCGTTGTAATTAAATGAACAAATTCAATATTTGACTGGGCCTGGTAATTGTTTTGACCCCAGGACACATCATGCATGTTAACTATGCTAAAAAGTTAATGGGAAAATTCTCCCGAAGCAGTTTGTGGTGGCGTTCAAATTCACAAAATGCTCCTCCTCATCCTTTAAACCTTATCTGCTCACACAAACAGACTTTCCTATTTCTCTTCCAAGGTTTAAATTTTCTTCAGCTTAATTCCAAAATGGTCTCACAGGATAGCACAAGCAAATTTGTCACTTTCTAAGAGTTTTTCTCCACTTTTTTCCCCTCTGTTTCAAAAATAAGATGGGAGAAAGGTAGAGAGGAGATAGTGGGAGGCCAGGGACAAAGCAGTTTGTCTGATGTGGATGTGTTTTCACTGTTATCTAGGTAAGTGGATAAGGTCCTATTCTGGCCTGATAGCAAACTGCAAACTCTTGCCTCTCTCACTTCCAGAAAGGCCAAGTCATTTTAAGCCCACAAAGCTCTGCTGTGAAGTAAACTAAAGTCAGACCCTTTATGCTCATGCTGTGCTGCCAGATGTCATAATATCTTACATGCAAGACTTCAAACTACACTGTTCAGCAATTACATCACTGAAGCTCACGTCTTCACAGTGTGAAACTGAATCAGCTTCAAATCAGAAAAGCTGAGGTCACATTAAGTCAGTGAAGGCTCTCATTTATCCCGGTGACGTTGTCCTCTATTGTCTTATGAAGCCAATTGGATGAACGGTGAAATATTTCAAGAAAGAAACTTTGAAGACGTCACATTAAGTCTGAAACGCAAAGCCTTAGTTGTATGCACCCGTATGGGGTTGACCTGTACAGGTGCTGCAGGTTTTTGGGTTGTCCGGGCCTGTGGGGGATCATAGACAGGAGTATCTGCATCTTTGGGGGAGTGCAGGTGTGTCTTGCAGTTCCTTTGAGGCTAGTGCGGCCACCTTAAGGGATGTCTTGAAATTGACTGTCGGCTTGTTGTGCATATGGTAAGTGTGTTGTGAGATATTTGTACAGTTAAAATAAGTTGTATGCAACGATCACATAAAGTGATGCTGTTGCACGGCGCTCTTACACCTTACTTTACACCAGGGATAAGCAAATTCACACCTAAAGGGCCACTGTGTCTGCATGATTTCCAGATATCCAAGCCCTACTCATGACTGACTACCTGCTTCGTGAGTTCAGCCTATTAGAACATGCCAGAGCGGGTATGTTGGAAAACATGCAGGAATGTGACCCTCAAGGCCTGGAGTTGCCTATCCCTGCTCTAGACATTAGAAAAGTGCGTGTAATAGCTCCTTACTGACCGGGCGCAAATGCTGCACGAATGGGGTGTGCACGTGAGACACAGGTACCCTTAGAACGCCAGTAGGATACCCGCACAAGAAGTTCTTAAGAAGTGCATAAGTATCACTTGAACGAGTCCCTATGCATAGTGCACAGATTTTTGAATGTCCATATATGCCCATATTTTACATGTGTCCACCAATAAGGTCAGATGTGACTAAGGCTCATGTGAGCCTTGCTAAAACAGAGATTTTTTTTTTTTAACTGGTAAAGTTAAAAAATATATTTTTCTTCACTTTTGACTCAATGGCTTTGGTTATGGAGGAGTCATGACTGCATTAGACACTAGTCTTAATAATCTTCTCTGGTCTCCTTGACTATGTGAAACAATGAAAAAAGCGTAAAGGAAACTCACCGGTTGTGCACAGTGGAGACATTTCCTCCTCATCAATTTCAAGCCCTCATTAAAACATGCATCTCCATAAGAAACCCATAGGTAATGCAAACTCCCCTTGGTAATCAATTATTAATCAAACCTCAGTTCAACCTTAGAACATGGATGTGCTCTCCACTGCACAAGGTGAGTTAATCAAGACCCTACAGATGGGTTGCCTCACACAGAAGCAGGTAAGGCTATGTAATTATGACTTTTTTTTAGCAAGTACCCATAGGTGAGGTATCCATTCCCATCTTTTCTGGGCAGGTCTTTTTCTTGGAGTTCAACTCTTGAGCACTGGAACTTTAGTTCTAGCGTTGACCTTCTTCTGACCACTGTAACTCTTCAACCGTTATTGCAATTAATGTAATTTCAGTAAATTCAGAGGATGATAAAAGCAGCGTTATGCTTGTTATGCAACACTTTAGGATAGTAAAGCACTTACGCAATCAAAATAAACCAGCGATTTATAGGGAATATTAAAATCCAATTTTCTTTGCGACAGAATTAGCTGATTGACGTTGATTGTATATATGGTCAAAAGCTGCATTTCCATTGTCTATGAAATTGTGAACATTTGCAGTAGTAAATTTGCAATGGAAACACGACAATTTTGAAAAAACTTGCACTCATCGAAAAAAAGGTTTTTGCGCTTGGAGTTGGTGGTTTTTGGGGCGTATTGAAATAGACACTTTTTCAATTCAGCGAGTCATGTGACCACTTAGCCAGCAAGACCAAGTGGGGACCTATATAGTTTAAAAGTGGGAATAAAAATGTGGGCCCCAAATAAGTTTGTCAGTGGTTTCGGTGGTGGCCCCACCTTTGTTTGCCCACATTAGTTTAACTGGGCACTCAGTGGGCTAGCTCGCTACGCTAGCCAGCCTCCTGGTGGACAGCGTAGCAAGCTCTGCTTCCGGGGCCGGCACGGCTTATTAGGTTTAGTAGTCATGCAGAAGCATACTTCTGCCGAAGCAATCTGGAGCTGTTGTAGTATTTCAACCAGTGACCACACCTCCTCTTGAGAATGCACACTTCATGCTTAGCAGAGCACTTCTGCCCAGCCCACAGAACGCATAGAAATTCAACTACGACACTTTTGTATAAGACTTCATTCATGTTTTTTTTTTCTGAGCTTGATGCAATTTTCGCTTTTTGACCTCAAAACACCTGACAATTTTCTTTAAAAAGCCACTCCTACAGAGCTGCTGAACAGAGGATGCCACACAGTCGTTGCTGAAAGATGAGAGGGCAAAAGCTTCTGACTGTGTTTCTTGCGGCACGTGCAAAGAGCACGTGACAGCGCGCTGCAGACATAACCTCGTTTCAAATAGTTACACCGTATTGTTGCAGAAAAAAAATGTATTTTGCCTGCTGTCAAAATGAAAATCTACCTCTATATGCAATTTCCTCTGCCAGTTAAGTGCTGGGTGCTAGGAAGTGCACAGTGTCACAGTGTGGAGTAAACAAAAACAATAACAGTACACACAGAAAGAGATTCAATGTTTCAAATAGAGTAAAAACATTTTGAACAAATAACATCAATTTCCTGGGTTGGTAAAGTTTAAAAAACTTGACAGCATTGAAAGTAACAGTTCTTAAAAGTATTATGTGTGTTTTAAGAAGTATTGTTATTTGTAACCTCATAAAATATCATACATTAAATTATATTTATACACAGATTAACTAGGACAAGAACATTCAGAGTGGCATATTCTCACATTAAAGTGTGCGCGTGCATTCATGTATTCTTCTGTATGTCATCCAGCAGTACTACTTACCAGGCAACATCATCTACATGAGAATCTTAGACAGGAAATTACAATGAAGTTAAAAGAAAAATATTTTTTTTTACTGCTGCAACTGAGACAAACAGGTGGAAAACAAAAAAAAAGTGTCCATCTAGTTTACAAACCTGCTTCTAATCCCCTTTGGGGTCATGGGGATGCTGGAGCCTATCCCACCCACTGTTGGGTGAAGGTGGGATACACCCTTATTAGTTTCCCAGTCCATTCCAGGGCCACACAACTAAACAAACACTATGGAACCACTAACTGATCGATCATTCATACTTTTGAATTCCACATAGAATTGACCCGGCTGGGATTTGAACCATGAAGGGCATTTTCGCTATGAGGTGAGAAGAAAGCAAAATTATAAGAAACTCTTCATGTCAAATCTATAAATAATGTGAGCTTTTCCCTGCTTTTGCCTTACCCACTTCAATTTTAAAAAGGACAAACATATTCAAGTTCAATTTTAAGATCTACGCCAACATAAACAAGTGTGTTTTTCACATGTTCTTGTAGCCTTTTTCTAATGATGGAGGAAATATTGAAATAATTTCAGGTTAAAATTGTGTCTCTGAGTATTTCTTTATGTAACTGTGATGAATCGGGAGAAGACAAATCCATGCTGAAACATATAAATATTGGAATACTGGGATATCAACTTAGTGTTACTTCTGCACCAACAGTACCGCCCACAATTAAGAGGCAAATTTCTAATGAGCCCCTGCAGCGCTGTAGAAAATGTTTTAAAAAAGCAAAAGAGGCTTTTTGATTTTATTAAAAACTATAAAATAATAATTAAAAGACCATTAGGAACAATTTTATGAAAAAATAAATATAGTCGGAGTGGGACTTTAAATATATATATTCAGTCTAAGAAGGAACAAAACATGTTTCACATGCAAACAGCTCCACTGCTCCATTGCATTCACCACTGTGTTCAATCAGGCAGGAAGTGATGTAGAACCCCCCCCTCATATTCACCACTTCATGATGGTTGCAAATTGAATGCATGTTTTACAGGAAACTGACCTTTGCAGCAAATATTAAGCAGTAATGCGCAGGAAACGGTTAACTGTGTGTTTAGCCTTTCAGTGCACTCTTTAGCAAAAGTTCAAGATAAAATGTTGGGAATAATGCTGAGATTAGGCTCATAATCAATCAAATAGATTAGAACCAGTGACAACAGTGCAAGCAGTGATACCACACACAGTCCACAGTCAGGCCTAGCAGGAAGTGTTGAGTGTTTTGGCTGTGATTGGCTTTAGAGGGGGGTCTGCAAGAGAGAGGCAGCAGCGCAGTCAGTCCCCCATCGTAAATCATGCTCCGTGCTCAGTTTGATTGGTTTAAATCGAGCTTCTCTTCTGGGCCTTGACTGGGTCCCTGGGCTTATTAGAGCTTCATGCTGAGAGAATAACCAAGCTTACTATTCATCAAAAAGGCCTTAAAAAAGAAAGGCACGCCAGAACAGTTTATTTGGATGATCCATTTAGATCTGCTTCCATATCCACGAACACAGCGCAAGCAAAGCTAAATGCATTTGCATCGCTGCACTCTGGTTACCAGGTGAGCATTTGTTGTCTGATTTAGTTTGTCACTATGATCAACTGCGTCAATTCCATACAAGCTGTATTTTATGAACGCTACAGAAGCAAAAGCAGCTTCACAAAAGAACACAGCCTCACCTCAGCTGTATAATGTAATACTGCTTTAGCACATTTTTATTCTTTTAAAAATCACCTCTTTTCCTGTCAGTAAAAAGAACATGAATTGACATGAATAGCAGCAAACAGTTCTGTTCAATGCTTATTTTTAAAAGATACATGAAATGGAACAAATACAAAGTTAGCTGGTATAAAGTCAAGACGCTTGTTGCATAATGTATACTATGACAAAAAAGAAAACCAGGAAATCAAATCAAACTATTTGTATAGGACTTTTCTGACTATCTCAAACTGCTTTAACATAAAAAAAAATCAAATTTTGATAACCAAAAGCAAGACAAAAAATCACATATAAGTCTGACACAAAAAAAAAACAAAATGATCAAAAAAAATCCTTATCAGTGCCTAGAAAAGTAGGACATGGGACGTCAACACTTCAACAAGAAAAAACAGAAAGTTAAAAAACTACAGTGACTTACCTACTTATTTACTGCATTTTTTATCGTTCATAGGAAGTTGTATTTATGTATGTTTATGTCCAATTACACTGTAATGATTTCTAATGATTTTTACTTGGAATCACACTTAATTGGTATTGCTTAAACATGGTCCTCTAAAATATTCTAACAAAATCAGCTCATTCATTTCAATTTAAAAAAGTGTCAGATTCTTACTTTTGTCTTTAGTTCATCACAATTAAGTCCCATGATTAACAACCTTTCCAAGTTGTTGTAGCTCTATGTCTTTTATGACTCATGGAAGCAATCGTATTTGGAACCTCCACACAAATGTAGTCTGGACCGAACGTGGGGGCAGCAATCCAGACATCCCCTTCACTGGCCACTTCTTCCTGCTCCTGTGGCGGGGGCTCCGAGGCTTTTCAGGCTATCTGAAAGTCTTATTTTTCTAAGTACTAAACTTATATGTATTTAGAGTCTATATTTTTTGTAGAACTTTAACAGTTCACGATCTTTTCCCCAAGAACTGTCGGGTTTTAAAGGATTTTTTTAAAGGACAGTTTTTTCAGGTCAGTTGAGCAGTATAATACAACACAGAGTATACCAAGTTCAATGGAAAACTTTAACTATTATATTTGTTTTCAATGCTTATTAAGGAAGAGTTCCTGCAAGTTATTCGTTGGATTTTGGGATTAATGACTTTTTTACAAAAA
The DNA here is from genome assembly GCA_003999625.1 of Oryzias javanicus. Classification (NCBI taxonomy): domain Eukaryota; kingdom Metazoa; phylum Chordata; class Actinopteri; order Beloniformes; family Adrianichthyidae; genus Oryzias; species Oryzias javanicus. The sequence continues at coordinate 10,264,170 of CM012441.1, read as the reverse complement.
AAACTATTTATGAGTCAACAGGCTGCCCTGCGTAATCTTCAGCATTCATTTTCATTTTCAGAAGATTTCCAATAGCAAAAATTCCCCTGTTCAATTGAAAAGCCATTTAATTGAAGCAACATCACTATTTCAACTGGGAGAACTGATAAGAAAATGTCTCTGCACAATTAACATGACATGAAAAGTGTTTCCGATCAAATCTACGGATGACTAATTTCGGCAGGAGTTTAAGCACGGCGCAGGATGGGGATGGTGAGGATTTGTGGCGCTCGCATGTGTTTCATAAAGCGTGTGTATCCACTGATGCAGTCCGTATCGATTCTTCCTGTCTACTCATTTCTCCCACTGGCAGAGTCACTTCAAGCCTAACCTGCGCCAGCTGATAAACACTGCTAGCTGATGCAGAGCGGGGAGGTAGGATTAGGCGGAGACGTCCTTCAAAGGGTCCCTGTCTCAATCACACAGGGGAGCGGTCAAATAGAGCGCCGGGAACAAGCCAGCTCGTCTTGAATCTGGGACGAGGAGAAGCCAAGGAGTGGCAGGTAATAATTCTACAACGGGAGGGGCGCTCGCAAGGCTGAGTTGTCAGAGATAACAAGCTCAGAGGCAGACCAGAAGGCAAACAAGACCCATGCATTTGCAGATGTAGTGATAATTGGAATTTGTCCACACAGAAACAGGTGTAGACTCTTTCACATGCATGTAAACATGGCGGTGCACCAATCTGACCGAGTGAACGCTTCAATCTGTTAAATCACTAGGTGTAAAAAATCTGGAAATACTAAGGAATGCTTTTCCTGACGTGCTTGTTGTTGGGTATTTTTTTGTGTTTTGATGTCTTTATACTTGGGATGTCCCATTCAGGTTTTTTTTTAGCACCGATCCGATTCATTCATTTGATTTTTTATATTTTTAAACTTTCTTTAAAAATCGTTGTTGTAGCATGACTAATTGTTTCAGAAGTTTTAAAGAAATTATGGATTTTTTCTTTTTTCCTTTTTTACTTGGAGCTCGCACGTTTTAGATGATTCCTTGGCAGCCGTCTCGCTGTTGGCAGAATGGAGAAAGTCATTCTCATCAGAAAGAAACAAAAACCTGATCTTTCCTCTTTTGACATCCTTTTGTATGATGTAATAAAAAGTTATTGAACCCAGAAGTCAAAAACTGTGAACACCTTGCTAACTACCGAACTGCTTTTGTGCGCCTTCGTCACAATCCAGTGATGTGTTGTGCTGCACTTTACGGCAATGAAAAGTTGTAATCCGTTCATGATATGCTGACTTCTAGTGTTTACTTCGACCGACCAAACCTACATTTATTTATATAATACTTTTTATATAAAAATAACACAAAGTGCTTTACACCAAAACATAACAAACAAAATAAATAATACTTAAAAAAAAGCACAAAAATTTGAATTAGAATAGTAATAATAAGCATGAAACATACACAGCTAATCATTAAAATAATAAAATAAATATCCGGTCTGTGATCGGATACAACATCTGATACTCATTGAGTCTGAAACTACATGACGGGCCTGATTTCCGATTATGTGATCAGATCCCAACTTTATATGCTTCCAGTTGTTGCCTTCCTCTACCCTCTGATTTTATTTAGAGAAATTAAAACGATGCTGGAAACAAGGAAGCAGAGAAAAAAGTTTGTGGTGTACAGAGGGAGAAGCTTGAATCACAGGGGAACTCAAATGCTGACGCTAAATAACCCAAACATGGATCCAGACACGTAGAGACCGGGATCGACATCCCACCCGATAAACTGTCTCGCACATTAAAAATAGATAAAAAGATATGATGTAACTTTCCATCATTAAAAACTGCTCGACAGGCCTCAACTCTGCCGACACTGCATTTTTCCAAACACTTGATGGGAGAATCATCTTTTTTCACATGCTGTCAATTTTAAAAGATTTGTTACTCAGAGCTGTGTTCACTTGGATTTATTTTCTGTTTTTATTTTTTAGAAACTAACTTTTAAGGAAGCAATTTACCAATAAAAACAAACCACAGAAGCTTGCATTATTCCCAAGGATGTTTTGGAGCCTGCCTTCGGTTTAGCTTGCAGCCATTAAAAGATCTGCCATATGTGGAATACGAATGTTGTCTTAGCAACAGACTTAAAGAAGTTTAATTTACAATGTTCTCCTACATCAAATTAGAGGTGAAATATAGAAAAAGTTAAGTTTCCTTGAGGGGAATTTATTCTAAGCTATTGCCAATATTTATTGTCATGACAACTGACAAAAATGTCACTTTATACTTTACCATGTTCCAAGCTGAATTTTTAACATTATCTTCAGGAACTAAAACAATAAGGCAAACACTCCATTTCACATTTAAGAATAAAAATACAATCACCAAAATATTGTTTTAGAAAATTGCACGGATCTGCAACAGACTGGCGATCGGTTCAGGATGGACCCTGCCTTTGGCCGGGACAGGCTCTGGCAGCGCCGTGACCTCAAAAGGTAAGAGTACCCAGCTGCAGGTGTCATGACGGACTGGTATGGCCGTCCAACCAGAAGTTGTCATAATGCACAAATTGGAAGTCTAAAAAATGTAAAACTGAAACGTTTGGAAGTTGTATTTTTATGATATATATATTTTTTGTTTTTATGTTATGTTGATTTTAGTTGTATTTTACCGGTACGTTAAAGGAAGGGGGGGTTAAGATGTGTTTGTCCACTAAACAGAAGCAGGAAATGTCCTTTGGAAATGTAAACCAGCCCTTCACGGATTAGCAGCTTAGTGCTACAATATTTGCAAAATTGAAATTAAGATTGCGGATAAAAGAGAGTTCAGATTTTACCAGTAATTATATATATAAAGAAAAAAACGTTCAGCTCAAGGTAAATTAAAGGTTGTTCTGTTTAAACTGGATCTAATGTATGTAATTTTTTTTTTTTTTTGGCTGCCAGCTTAATATTTGTATTCACAAAAACGGTCAAACGGTAAGCTAACACATTGAGCTGACACAATGGATTTATCTTAATTTAACATTGAATAGAAAGCTGTGGACTGCTATTGCTTTGAAAGAGTAAAATACGAGAGGGGGCTCTAGAGAGACTTCTGCTTCCGGTATTCAGGTTGACGTCCATCGGAGCGCCTTACACCAATCCACCATGACATCCGCCATGTTTGGCCGCAGCTGGGTACCTCTCCCAAAAGGAGATAGATGGATTATATTTAGAGTTATAAAGCAAAAAAGTGATTATTTTGTATTTATTTTTTCTTAGTTTGGGTGTAAATGTTAGAAAAAAGATTTAAAAAAAATACTACAAGCACAAAAGGGTCCATTTAAAATGCAAATTAAAAAAAATTGTGTAAAAAAAAGACAGAAAGTTGGTTGTAAAATAAAAAAATTATTTGTACCAGACAAAAAATAAAAGGAAATCCAAAGTTATTTGCGACTTTTAGTAAATTATTATCTTAAGTTAGGTAATTAAAACATAACTGACAATTGTGTAGTTTTCTTAGATTAAAAGGTGAAGAAAATTTGAGTTAGGTAAGTAATTTAGACAAAAAATTGAAAAAACAATACTTTTGAATAAAATATAAAAACTGCATAAAGCTTTTGAAGACTGCAAGACAGACGAAGCACCTGCTGTTTTTCAATGGTGACATTTTCCCCACATTTAACCATTAAACAAAGGGCGACTTTGGTTACTGTTTTAAAATTTGACACATTTTATTTAACATTTGAAGTTTCATGAGGTTTTACTCTGTCCACGGTAAGCCTTAAAAGTAAAGTTAAGTTTCAACTTCTAGGATCTTCTAGACCCAGATATTTTCTTTTGAGGGCTATAAAGCTGTTTTCTTTCTCTGATGTGGGGCCAGGGTCAGTTTGTAGGTTAACAAAAGAAGTGTAAAAACCGCAGGATGCATCTAAACTCAAACATTTTAAGTTTTCCAGAAAGCCACATATAACCGGACAAAAGTAAAGACTGCAGAAGAGTGGAATAAGGAGTCACCTTCTATGCGGTTTTCGATTACTTGGCCAGACTGAAAAAAAGAACATGCATCTCTTGATGGTGTTCAGGGAGCCGGGCCAAATGTGGATCCGGCCTGCAGGCTGTTCTAGATGCAACTTTTATACTTAAACACCAGATATAGCTATAACTCTATCGAGTCAAAAATTGTGGAGAAACAAAATGCACACTGGCTCGTGAAAGAAAATCTAAGAGTTATTTGAAACAGCACAAACACTTAGCGGTGCTAACCCTGAAATAGGCCTGCACAATACATCTAAATTTTAGCGACATCACAATATCAGCTTGTGTGATATGCATATCGCTAAAGATTGGGTAAACTGCGATACATTTACACGCATACATAGAAAGAGAAACTGCCTACATTGTTTGTAATTGTTGTTCCTTTAACTTTACCATAAATTATTCTTTGACGTTTCCCTGACAACTTCTAACCCATCTTCTATTGAGATAACTTGCAATAAAAATATTTACGTTGACTTTTATGTAAATTGAACTGTTGCAGTGAAATGAAAATTATGTATTCGTTTTTTGTTTTGCTATTTGTTCATGTATCGGAAGTCATATTGTTAGTTATTACTAATATCACACATTGCAAGTTTTCCTCACAATATACAACTCTACCCTGAAACAAGAAAACCCACAAGCGTAGTAAAACAAAAGACCTGGCATTGATAAACTGCAAACCAAACTCCTAAATGTACCGAGGGACAATTAGCTGAAGCAGAAATAGCTTTGGGTGATTGTAGTGGAAACCTGGTGCGACTGTGACTGAGGGGCAGCAAGAGAAAACAGGTCATAACCTCAAAGAAACCAAAAAAGCAACCCCCCCCACATTTGTGCTTATGTCGTGACTGAGGGGTGGTCAATAAACGTTGCCTATAGTAAACCTTGTGCACTTCTGCTTAGTTAAATTGTCAATTAATAAGTTTTATACACTTTTTGTTGTTCTTTTTTTCTGAGAAGCGGACCACATCCAAGATATTATAATGTGTAATCATTGGGTCGCCCACCCTTTTTCGCTGACATTAATGCAGGGGTTTAATGCAGTGTGCCAATCTAGCTTGTGTTTTTCAATTAAAGAGCTTGAAAATGGTTGAGGCAGTGGGGGTGTGCGCTTGACAGCCTAGTAATTATAGGTGCCGCATTTGAGCTATCAGTCTCAGGTAATGGCCAACCTGTCACAGTCCCAGCTCTGATGATACAAGCATTAATCACCACAACTGTCCGGACAATCAAGCTGCACAGAACAAACTCAAGTTTCCACAATCAGTGGGAAACTAACCACCAAAGCAAGATAAGAAAGTCAGTTCAGAAGCTGTTGGGAGATATCGGGGAGGCTGCAGTTTGAGAAATGAACAAGTCTGCCGCTGTGGTCTAATTACCACGACACATCTGGAGACTGTATTTTACAGCTAACGACAGCTGCCAGTTTCAGTGAGAGTTCCTCTTTTAAGTTGGTTTAAGACAGATGTGTTTATATTTTATCTACTTGGTAAAAATGCTACCATGAAGACCATTAAGACTGTACATAAAAATGTTGAAACTACATGAAGCAGATGTTTCTGCTGAGTGAAATGATCAGGCTGATCACAGTCTGTAGCATATTGATTTGAGTTTACGGGAAAAAAAAAACAAAAAAACGTCCATTTAAGTTGTACGTTTGCAGTTTTAAAGGGTTTTTTTTCGGACCAGTGACAAGCACAAAAACAATAGGCGAATGGAGATTTACTAAAGCTTCAATTTTATCATCTTTTGATCTTTTTAAAAAAAAACATTCCTATTCGTCTTTTAATTTTGATTTTGCCGGCTTTAGCCAAAAAAAAAACCCTAAAAAACGAGGTTTTATATAGTTTCTGCAGAGCAGCAGGAGTTCATCAAAAACTTGCCTCTGAATTATGGGTGGGACAGTCAAATTATACCTGATCTGACTTCCTATCATCATCCCTTTAGCAGAACTGGTTAGGTTGACATTTCAAGAAAATCGTGTATTTTGTGGCACAAGAATCAAAATTGGCATAGATGCACCTCAGGATCTCCTACTGTAGAAAAACAGGTTATCAATGAGTAAAATCCAAAATGGTGGCTATTTTTAGAGATGGAGACCATACACTCAATCATTAAAAAATAGTCAATCTCTTTAGTCTCTTTTCCACTGGTACGGTCCGGTATGGAGTGGTACGTACGGTCCATTTCATTCTGGCGAGCGTTTTCACACAATTTAAGCCCCACTTCCTCTCAGTGGATTGTTTTCATGGCGCATGTGTGGTGTAGACCGCTATGAAGGTCATTCAGCAGCTCGTCTTTTTATTGCATCACTTCTGGTACATTGTGTATAACATGAATTTATTGTTGTTTGAAAGAAGACTGCGGAAATGCGAATTCTTATTGGCTCTTTCTGATGTCGTCATCACTTCCTGCCAATCGACAGGTGAATCTATTTGTCTGCATCAGAATGGAGCAGATCAGGAAGCTTGGAACACCCACATCACTGTTACGGACTTTTTCAAACTGCACTTTTTGGTCTGCTCCTGATTCACTTTGATTCAAATAAAGAAAAAGCTTAATTTTCTTTAAAAATGCCCTCCTTCATCAGAAAAAAATGCCACAAGAACATGGTAAAGGCAGACAAGACTATTTTTAATAGAGTTGGTCTTTAATGACCTGCTCAAAGTCTTTAGGTGTTAAGTTATGAGTCATAGAAAAGCAGAGAAAGGTGTTAAGTTCTGCCAGTAGAGAACAATTTTCAAAGGAAGACCCCTGTGAACTGCTGCACTCCAGCATAACCCTTTAACACAACACTGTACCGCACTTAAAAAATCCAAATGGGTGTTAAGAAGGTATAAATCGGCAGAAGCTGGAGACACTTGTCCCAGTGGAATCAGAGGCGCATTAAAGCATCAAACAGATGTGGCGATACTCAGCCGAGCTATTTGAGAACAATCAGGGAGAAAAGTGGAGGAGCTCCTCCCGGCAAGACAGAGGCGGCGGCACCATTGTTCATGTTGGCAGCATTAACATGCTGCTGCTGTTAGAGGAGCCGAGGAGGAAAAGAGGAGGAGGAAATTAATGCATATAGGCAGGTGGGGAAAAGGTGGGCACCGAACAGAGACAAAAAAAAATACCAGTTTGCGTTCATATTAACTTTCCCACGTTTAAATGGAGCTTTCGGTCGTTTTCCTCAATAATCTGCTCTGCTGCTTGTGCTCTTAGCTCCGGTCTGGGCATTTAAATGTTCACAGGCTGTCCCTTAAGAAATCTAACCCCATCAATCAATACCACCTGATTTAACACTAAAGCACGCTTTTTGATTCATTTCGAAAATGTGCTAAAGTACAGTTGTCAAATCAGGAAATATTTTTCTGGAATATATTTCATTTAACAAAAAAAAATGCGGTGTATTAGCATGGTCCACTTCAATTACATTCATCCCATAATTGGAAAAAGGAGCAAGTATGTAGAAAATAGTGGCAGAATAAGCTGGAGTGTCCACTAATGCCTCATTTAGCACCCTGACCCAGACTTTAAAACCTGCCAGAGTGCTTTCATTTGGACAGGTATCCATCCACACTGCAAAGGATACTTCATTTCATCCACGAGTGAGTGTGCAGTGGCATAAAAAAACCCCACTGGCAAAGAGGAAGCGAGGCGCTGTGAACGTGTAGGTGTGCTGAGACTGTTTTCAGCATCCTAAACGAGAGCCTTTAGCATGGGGCAGAAAATTGGTGCGGTTTGACTTCATTTCACCCGTGGAGTCGAGAGCTAAATGACCATGTATAGCCTCAGGCGGGCCCGCAGACATAATTGCATGTATGCAAACTGTAAATATAAGAATCACAGGCCAACTCATCATATTAGTGATCCCCGTGTGCGCTCCGAATGTTTTTCATCACTTTCTGTACTTTTTAAGGGCACAAAAGGTGCCGCGGAGACGCGATAAACTCCTGCCGTCAAATATCGCAGCCAATTTATACTTAAAAATGTTCCTGTGAAACTGTGAAGATCACTTACTTCACACAGTGCAACACGCTATCAATAAAGTCTCAAGGAATACATGTGGAACGTGTGATCATTTCTGGGTTATAATATTGCAAAATGTGTCCAATTACAATACAATTTTACCACCTAAAATTAATTAAACTAAAGGAGCAAGTGTTGAGAAGTAAGTATGTGGGCACAAAACAGGATTCTTCTTAAAAAGTGTGTGTGTGTGTGTGGGGGGGGGGGCACAAAAATCCATGTAGCTTTTAGCTGCAATAGCAATTAAAAGTGTTAAGATATATTTGGATCTGACTCGAGCAGCTGCCATTAAAAAAGTGACAAAGTATTCCCCCTGAGAGCTGCAGTCTCACTCTGATATTCTTGTGAAGTGAAACAACAGCTCATTGTTCCAAGAGGGGCGTACTGCTAAAGCAAAAGTTGGTAGAAATAAATAAATAGATAGAACTGACTTTACTTTTTTTATACTAAAGACATTGGATCATTGTGAAAGGACTGCGGGATGACCTGAGGGCAATCTACAAGTAAATACATTATAAATATTGATTTGTGCAAGTGATGCTTTATCTGTAGACTTTGTCTCTGTGTGCACATGGTTGCAATAGTCTCTACAATGTGTTTAATGCCTCTGCTTCTGTCTTTCTTCCTGTCAGAACCACCACAGCTCTCTTAGTTACTGTTGCTACATCTCTGATGCGCATCGCCCTTTTATGATAACCCTGCCAGATGTCCCTTTCAAAGAATTTACTCTTGATATTAGATACTTTCACTTTGGGTCCATTCATTATCCCTCGGTTAAGCATTTGTATTTAGAATAAGGCCGCATAATTCATGTTAAGTCTTCAACAAGGGACAGCATTTTTGCATCAGAATCTTGACACATTTTCTTCATTTCAGAACAAAAAAACATGAAGTTCAGTTTCCCAAATGAGATTTGATGAAAAGGAGATATGAAGAATAAAACGGGACATATGAAGTGTGCACTTGAATTCAGCTTCACTGTTGTGACCCACCATGGAGCATCAGGTATAATTCCTTTTTTTTCCTTTTTCTTTTTTTTTTTTTTTTTTTTATAATTTATAATAAAATTACTTAGAATTATTTTTATTTGTTTTTTCATTACGTCTACCCCAAAAATTCCCAAACGATTACTCTATCCTTTTTGACCCTAACAAAAAAAATTACAAATGAAAGATGGTGGAAAAGAAAGTGAATAATACTGTGCAATATAAGTACAAAATTCTGAATTTTCTGTACATTAGAATATAAAAGCAAAACAATTGTTAAAATAATAATAATAAACTAAACAAAACCTGGATAAGAAGGGATGAAACAAAGCCTAAAGACGTAAATAATAAAACGTAAATAATAAAATGATGTATTTATTTTTATAAATGTATTTTTTTAGTAAGAAGAAGTGAAGAAAATATAGGAGTTCCAACAATGTTAAAATAGTAAATTATTATTTAACCATGAGGCTAAAAGATGTTAAACCAAAGTCAGAATAATACAGAATACCATGTTTGACTTTTCTTTCTAACATATGTAGTTCTGCAGAAGGATCACACAGATGTACTTTTATTTTGAAAGGAATTTGCATGCACCGCTGTAAAAAGTAAAGGAAGTTAAAATGATTAAATATAGAAAAACTGAACAGTGTATCTGTATCAATTAATGTAATATTTAAAGCTACATTTTTATAAACAAATGACTTAATGGCCACATAGCATAAATGAAGAGCATTTTTATAAACATTAAGGTGAGACTTTGTTTTTGTCCAAATGGCTCTTTTAGCGTTAAAGGCTGTAGACCCCTATTTTAAATGCAAAATCTCTACAACTATAGTGAATATTGAAGGGATATGACCAAAAATATTTCACTATATATTACTATAGTGTACAGAAATGGTGAGCTGACTAAAAGAACTGATTTACTTGTCTACATTGATTGCCTATATGAGGTATTGTACCAAAAACCTTATGATTGGTCACTTATAGAGGCCATTATGAAATACATGAAACATTATTTGGTCTTGCTTGAATGATCTGGAGTGAATTGGATTAGAACAAGTTTTAATCATTTCATATAAATTGGATTATTATAGCCGTAATTAATTCTGCCTGATTTGACGTTTCTTTCTTTTCTGTGTAGAGTATTGACTTATTAAAAAAAAAAAAAAAAGTATACTGAACCGGACTAATTAAAATTGAATTAGAAGCACATTTGAGTAAAGCTCAGTACAAGTTCACAAAGACGAAACATTTGAGAAGAAAATATGAAGTAGAAGAGGGACTGACTGAGATGAGGAAACTGAAGCGGGTAACAGCATGTGACAGGAGGTATCAACAAGAGTCCAGACGAACCGTGGCAAATCGAGGAGCTTACAGGCCTCAAAATCTTTACGCTCCCTGAACACTCATCCCCCCATAATTCTTTGATTCAGTTCCACTGCATCTATCATTCAGGATTATGCACGATTGTCACAGCAATGTTTTTGTGTAGTTTTTAAGAAACAGTCTTCATGATGATTCCAGTGTGTGTCCACATATTCTGTTGACTGAAGAGCTGAAACTGTGTGATAAATGATTAGCAGCTGATATTTAGAAGTTCACATCAGACATTGGCAGCGAGATGAAAAAGCTTTTACCAAATAAACGTTTTTTTTTACACTTGTGTGAAGAGCTGCTCTTTGACACATTAAAATATGAAACAAATGAATGAAAAATTATAACAATATTGTCAGAAAGTTGCTTCTTGGATCTAAATGATAGGTTTATTGGTTCACTTTTACTTGTGACTTCATTAATAAGGCCGTAACGAGTATCAAAATATTCAAATTTTCATGATCTGTTCCCAAAAACACAACAAATATTTACAACGTCCAAAACTGCTAACTTGGTGACAGTGTTCCTCTGCTTATTTGCATTTCTTTACTCACAGTTTCACTAATTTGCTGATGTCAGTCAAAAAATCCAAAATTCAAGACACTTGACAGGGATGGGATGGGGGTGGGGGTTCTCCGTATTCTGGGATTTGGTTATTCGCGGATGTCTTTGCTCCCGAACCCCCCGCGAATAACAGGGGACACTGTGTATCAACCTAATTAAGTGTAATGTAAGTAAATGTATGACTCCATGTATTAATACGTTTTAAAAGAAAAAGAAAACACACGCACATCCATATATATATATATAGAGAGAGAGAGAGAGAGAGAGAGAGAGGAGAGAGAGAGAGAGAGAGAGAGAGAGAGATTTATTTATAAGTAATTGTTTGGAATTAAAAACAGGCCTTGTGACCTTGTAGGAGATAAAACAGGTTAAGAAAATGGACGGATGAATAAAAAAATAGAATAGAAAATAGAATAAAGACTATGATGAATATGAATTTTATGAAAATCTTTTGATCGATAACCTCTTAAGTTGTTTTGGAGACATTTTTATGTTTCAATGTCAAAGTCCTTGTCGTCTCTCTACTGGAACTGTAGTCAGCAAAACATTGAGGATAGAAAAACTGTCAGAAACAGTTTAAGGATTTGTTGTTAAATGATCCAAAGCAACAGTAATATTTATATTGTGTTTACTACTGAAGTAAAAGTTGACAGAAACGTTTGAGTAATAAAGTGACAAATATCTATTCTTTTTCTCAAAATCTTTGTGTTTTTATATGTTGGATGTTGCTGATCCTGATCTCCAGTTCTAAACAAAGCTTTGATGGTGATTAGGTCAATATTTGTCCAATTGTAATACGTCCAGTTAAAGGCCTGCATACTGCAGCCATTCAGACATATTTAGGTTAAATAAAAATAATTGTGGTTTGATCTGTGAATGGTTGTTCTCTGTACGTGAATCAAATCGGACCACTACCTAAGTAACAGTCCACAGTCCTATTCCTTAAAGTGTGTGATCCAATATCATGACTGAGTTACAATCAAATCAAAAACAGATGAACTGTCACTTCCTTTTCTCTTTGCTCCAGCAACACGTTTTGCACTCCTGAAGGCTTTAACAGGGACAGCTGCATACTGATGGACTGAGTTCTTCCCTGAAATATCTTCTTTATCTGTTTTTGTTCACCGTGATCTCTGAGACCATGTTTTCCATTTACTCAAATCTCCTGGGTGACAAGTCTCATGTATGCGATGTGACGTTCGCTGCAGCTCAGGTAAATCCTGTGAAAATGAAATCTTCTGTGCCTGATAGTGCTTCTCCAGACCCCACAGCTGATTGGAACACAGCGTCCGGTCCTGCCAACAATGTCTTCCATCTCAATTCTCATCAGTCCTTTCAAGTCAGTGTCTTCTCGCAACTGATCAGCCTTCTGGATCTCCCTCCAGGGATTTTTCCCCTCCTCTTCACGGAGCGTATGGGCTCTCTTGCATGACCAAGCATCTGATGGCTAAGCATTTGGATTTAGGTCAAGACACAGACTCAGCTGCTCCAAAACTCTAAATGTATTCTCTCAAAGCCTTTCTTAGTGGATTTCTCTGAATGCTGAAGATTATTGTCTTGTTGGAACAGGCTTTACTACTTAGAGCAATCTTGTTGTTCAAAAGTCCTCTATTTATCTGTTTGTAGTGTTCATCTAAAGGTCAAAGAAACCCTCTCTCACATGTATCTCACATGTTCAATATGCATTTTTGTAATGTAACTCTGCTGTCTTTTGCATGGCAGACACAATTTAGAGAGTTTTTTAAAGCTTGCATGTGTTTATTCTAATAAATCTTACAGTTAACTTGGACTTAACAGAACCGTGGGCTTGGTTAAGCAGCATCCAATCCAGAATGCTGAGAGTCGTCAAATAATGCACTACATGTCATTTTTTATACAGAAATATGCATCCCTAAACTCATAATAACTTCTCATATTTGTGAAATACTGTGTTCACACCGGGTATTTGACACATGTTTACCAGTGCAAGAGTTTAAGAGAACACTGGACACAGCTCTGTTCTGACATACCAAAGACAGTGGCTGTGTCTGAATTCCCTCCCTAATCCCTAACTACTAAAAAACACTTACATAATACATAGTACAGGACTATATGTTGTGCTGGATTTTAAAGGCAATTCGGACACGATGCTCACTGCTTTACTTTCGATTTTATAAAAACTGGATATGTGATCGATTTCACAAAGTCAAAATCGAATAAAAACGAACATTTCACAGCGTTTATTTATGACTCCACTGTGTTCTGAAGGTGAAAATGTGGATGGTTTATTCAAATATTGCATGAAACAAGTTTTTTTGCTCCAAATTGTTCGACCACAATGCATTGTGGTCTATATCCGCTAATCTAGTGACCATCAATATACGCTAGATTTACACAAAGACTTCTGGGAAATTTGGAGTACTCTCGATTTGGAATAGTAGATTTGGACAGCACAGGAAAATGGGGAAAGCGCTATATAGTGCACTATAGGCTATAGCGATTGGGGGGGTGTTCGGACACAACCTCTGTTATTATTTTTCTGCATAGACATGACATGACATTGTATTATGATGATAATCAGTGAGTTTTTACATATCTGTTACATGATGTATGATTGATGTTACTGTTTACTGAAATAATGTTTTACGAGATTAATCAATAATCAACAAGCAATTTACTTTACTATTGGGAATGTATTGAGAAAAAAAAAAAAAAAAAAAAAAAACAACCGGAAGACATAATTATACAAAACAGTTAAATGAAGTAATCAAGTAGGGGTGGGATTATATAAATTCGCTTCTTCCCACTCCTTTTCAAGCAATCAATCAAACTCTACTGACTTTAGTTAATAATCACAAAGAATGAATGAACCAAATGTGACATAAGTGTATTTTATTTTTGTTTGTTTTTAATTTTCTAATCAATGCATCTCATTGTTTCTGTAATGAGTTTGAAATAATTGTGTGTTTTGTCCTGTAATTTCAATCTATGCTTGAAATAAACCAATCAATCAATCAATCAATCAATCAATCAATCAATCAATCAATCAACCTCTGTGTCATATAATTCTTTCTGGACACAACCCGCAACTATCAATTTTTATTTCTCTATGATAAATTTTCAAATGGTTGGCACTTCCACAAATTAAAGGGGACATCATTTATACATCACTACCAAATGCAAGTTCCTGATTGGTCAAAGTTTTACCTGGTTTCATTTTCAATACCCATTCCAGGTGTTCCTCGTTTTGTAAGTATTGCTCAAAAACAGTCTTTAAAATGTGTCTAGTTAAGCATGAATGCAAGTTTTAAACTCAGAAGCTTGAATTGCACAGTTACATGTGTTTTCAAAGACTTCTCATTGAAAGTGGTTGATTGAATCCGCATTACTGATGTGATTGTATCCAAAGCTCGTGTCACACTGTGTGTGTTCCACATAAAAAAACAGTCATATGTGAGTAAAGGCTTGCATGGAAAAAGTTATGGTCTTTATATGGGAAACTTTCTCAACTGTATCACAAATGAACCATGTTTAAACCATATAAGCTGTACAAATAAAACACGCAAAAATCAGAAAATTCTGTGCGGTGCGCTGAATGCGAGAGAATGCAACTCCGTGTCCTTCTTTTGGATCTCCCTTGCTATGGCTTCCACCGCGGTGTCCTCAAAACAAAGTATCATTGGTGGTTGCTGTCCGTGGTGCTGATGCCATGTGATTTCTGCCCAGTGCTCGGATTGTAAAATTGAAAAAAATAATCAATGAAGCAGGGGTATATCTGAACTTTGTGCGGTTTATTATTCCTCCTTCATACTTTAATGACCCTTAATGTAGATCTGAGCACATTAATGTAGGAGGGACACATGACATACTTATGAATTATATATATATATACCAATATTATATATGTGGAATTCTCGCTATTCTTGCAGAAATGTTTGTTTTCTTGTGTTTTAGTCATCTTTATGAAATAAAGACAGATGGTCGCCCTTGACAAGTGAAGCTTAGATGTTTCTTTCCATTGGAGGAGATCATCTCCAATGCTGCCTGAAGCATGCTTACTATAGACAATTGTTAGAAAAACTCTGTTTAGTCTGTTGGTTTGAGAAGGGTTATCTTTTTTTTAATAAAGTAATAACTAGTCCTGATTTTGTCTGTACTGAAGAGACTAGAAAATGACTCCATGAAGTATTATCATTTAAATCTTCTGTTTGATTTCATTTTATTTTTAATTTGTCTGGTAATTAATTGTCTCGGGATTTACAATAGAACTCTATGAATAAAATGTTTTTTAAAAAAGCTACTTTATTTTAGGACATAAAACAACTGTTCAGAAGCTCTTTTTTTTGGATTAAGGCATCAAATCTGATTACACAAATAAATAAAAAAACAACATTTTTGCAACAATTTTGTTTTAAAGAGGCAAAAAAAAAAAAAAAAAAAAAAAAAAACAACTCTTGATAACTTGCTAATGTAAAAACAGAAAGACTAATTCTGAACCTAAAGTTAAAGTCAACCTTCAGCTCACCAACTGTAGCCTTCAAGGGAAGAAACTTTCAAGGAAAAATGAACTACTTGGCTCTTACTTGGTACTGTATTTACCAAAAATTTAAAAAGTAAAACTTTGGAAGATAGAAGAATAAACAATGAATTGTTTTTTATCTTTGTGTTTTCCTTTTTTTTGCACTGCGCTCTAAAAATCCTCTTTTCTAAAACAAATTTGGATTGAGGTATGATTGTTATATTATCGTTCTGAACAGATTGATCGCTGATACCAAGGAGTAGAGCGTGCGTAAATCTAATATTTATTGTGAAAGATGATGCAGTCGGAAACAGATGAAATCCCTCATTAATTTTGGTGACGTTGTATTCCATGTTACCATTTTATGACCACTCATTCCAATCACCAAAACTCACACAAGCGTTACGCCAACAACACAAATCCTCTAAACAAGGAAAGAAAAAGAAGAAAATTGCCACAGCAGTGCGTGACATTTCAATTCCTGTCGGGCTTTGATGCGCCGATTTCCCTCACCTCCCCTTTCTCCTCCTGATCCGCCCCCACCCCCTCGCTCCAGACATCAACACGACAGCTACTTAAACTATGACCTGTTCTGCCAGCCACAGAGACTACAGGCAGGTCACGCCTAGGTGATAAGTCTTAGTGGTCCACCTGATTCTCCTTTCATTTTTCTGCCCGAGTGCACTTCACATTTACTGACCTTCCCAGTCCATCACTCCCGGCCTCAGAGGCTGCTTTACGAATGCAAGGAGGAAAAAAAACCCCACCAAGGTCAGAAAATGCTGCAAAAACAAAACCTCAAGGTAATTACTTCATTTTCCTAAGCACTGATCAGGAGCAGAATGATTACAAGAAACCACAGAAGCCGGTCGAAACTGCTGTTTATCTTAAACTCTACAAGACAAGCAGACACATCAATCAGCTAAGAAGCACATTTGTGCTTTGACTCTTAACTAAAAATCCACTGATTGCCCAGCAGGAGACAGGAACTGGTCAATTTTCACCTTGATTGGCTGTAACCAATGACCGGAAGATCAGGTTTTTCCTGTTTTTCTGGGGAAGTGAACTCAGCATGCCCATTGCAGATCTTCCAGAGACACTCGAGTGTTCGCTCACTGAGGATGTTGCTGTTGGGAAATCATGTCAGTGGAGAAAAGCTTAAGGAAAGAAAAACATTTTTAGCCTCGCTACGGAGCAGCACGCAGCAGCAGGCTTGAAGCTGGAGGCTTGTCGACCAGCTGTTTGTTTCTTAAGACCTGCAATGATTCAACAGGATGCAACACGTTTCACAGTTACAACTGTCTTCTCTTGCTTTTACAGCACCCATGAAAACAAACAGGCATCCTTAAGCTACGTTCACACCGCATATGTGATGCAGGAACAAGAACACGTTAAATGCACCTTCTTAACTAAGTGTTCAGCCAATGGTGTTCACACTGGACAGTCACTACATAATACTAGCGCATGTCCACCACCTACAGTTGGAAAAATCTTGGTGTGAAATGTGAAAGCGGTGCAAATCTAATCTAAATGCTATTTATTTCAGAACTCTTTTATTAAATATGAAATACTTTGTGTCACGTAATTCTGTAATAATTAATTTCTGCTCCACAATCAATTTTCAAACAGTTGGCACTTCTGTGAATTAAAGGGGACGCCATCCATACATCACCACCAAATCCGACCTGGTCAAGCTTCAACCTAGTTTACTTTCAACAGGCGGTCAAAGGATGAACATTTAGTATGTAGAGCCCAAAAATGTGTGTAGCTTAGGAGTGCAGGGAAAAATCGATTTGACGATATATTGTGATATTTTGTTTAGCGATGCTTGTATCAATTTTTGATCTTGACAAGACGATATTTAATTATTTATGAGCATCGTACTTTGATTTTCCATCTTAACTTCCCACCACTAGTTGGCAGCACAGCACACTGAGCCTCTTTGAGCAGCTCTACACGGCGACCGAAACAGCAAGATCTCACAAAAACCAGCTTGTGTTAAGTGTTCAGCCAGCCTCACAGCTTTCATTTTTATGAGACATGTACTACTACTTCGCTTTACTTGGGATGTGTACCGAACTGAAACTCTGTCACGTTGCTGCAAGTATAACTTATAAACAATGGTTGATCACACCAATAGATTCTAGCTCAGAAACCTGATGGATCAGAGTGATGAGTACAACGCTCTGAAGAAAGCCAACGTCGTGGCAATGAGCGGAGAAATGCGTGTTCACTTCCGCGTGTGAGAAAACGGAGCTGCAGTGCAGTCTCATGTAAATAAAAACATTTTAGCCACATTGTAACCACTGTCCTTCATCCTGTCATCACACTCAAATGTTTCTTTGAAGAATTGTTTTATAGTTAGCGAGTGTTTGGAATGCGGAAGCCCAAAACGTACTTTTACTCCGCGCTTTTGATTGTAAGAGGTCGCTTGAACGCCAATGGTGGTGTGAACGTAGCTCTACACTTTTTTGGGGGAATGCTGATAAAAGAAATGGTGTCAATAGATTTTTTTTTTTTTTTTTGTAGAGTGGAGAGTGCAAAGGCAACATGTGATAGTTTAACCTTTTCCTTGTGAGCAAACCCGCTAAAAGAAATGAAAACTACAAGCCAGCTGTAGACATTTAAAGCCCCATCAAATATAGACATGTGGCCCGATAAGGGAAAATCCCTGCTCTGTGCGACTAAACAAAACCCAGCTCCACCAACAACGGGACAAATGACAACTTCACATAAAGAGGAGAATGCCGCAGAAAACACAACAGATAAGCTGCTTTGCCACAAATACACCTGGTGTTTGGCTGTAAGCTGAGATTTTGCTGGTTTAACAGTTTGAGGACAAACACTCGGCGTCAAAACTTCACTGAAACCACAGCAAAAAAGAGAAACGGATTTACTTTTCAATTCATCCCTTTTTCAAATTTAGTCCAATATTTGGTTTTGATAAATCATATGTCACAGAAAGACAATACTTTCTTCACTTGCTTCCATGCTTATTTGCAAGTTTTTTCTTTGTGCAGTCTATTCTTTTTTTTCCTACTTTTCCCTTAAAAGTATGCACTTATTCTCCTGTATCTTCACACATTCCTCCATTATTTTGACACAATTTTTCACAATCTGCTGCATAAAAAATAACTGATCTTGTTATCTTTTAATGAAATACAGTGAAAAATGCTGCTGATTTGAAGAAAATAGTCTTTTGATTGTCATTGTTTTGCTTTAGTTGGTGTGCTGTCAGTAATAAAGCATCTCTCATTTCAACAATGCTTGGCCAGAAACGTGGCAGATAGATCTGTGTTTGGACTGAAAATTTTCAAGGAGTCTTCTTAAACTATAAGCAAACCTGACAGCTCCTCCATCTAAAATCCAATGTTGCAAAATGCGGTTCTCGTAGTGAACGTCCACGTCTTTTTGATTTTGTTGACGATGCTTAATATTAACAAAAGCATTTTTTTATCTTGCATTGGAAAAGTTTCTAGCCAAAAGCGATGCAGCAGTATTAAAAGAAAACATATTTGGTTTTAGCAGATAACTATTTTTGAAACGAAAAGTGTTTTCAGTCTGTCTCCCGAGGGAAAATTGGTCTTTTAAAAGAAACATATCTCTCCCCTTCTGCTGTTTTCCATTTATGTACAAGGGTTTCTGAGGAAAAAATATGAGCCTGTTAATGGCAAAAACCAGCACAGGAAATAAACGGCTGAATGTGGTGGGAGAGAACAAAGCAGAATAGGAAGCAGAACAAATAGATGAACTGAGGGAGAAACAGCCAGGTCAGATGAGTGAGCATGAGTCCCCTTTTCAGCAGCCTGCCAGCCAACGGCGAGCTGACGTGATCTGCATCGCAACCAGATGCAGCACAGCTCTTGTCCTTTGGCACGGCAACAGCTCCAAGCTTCTTCAGCCCGCGCGGCCCAGACAAAGACCCAGTCTCCAAAGCTTCAAGGTCAGATATAAGATCTAGATGGAGAATAATAAACATGTTTGAACTGGCAGCCTTTGTCTGGACAACCATTCAATTACAGTCTGACAGTGCGCTTATTCAGCGGCAGATCTGAGCAACTGATTGAGTTTGAATTGTCGCTGCTTGTGGGATTATGAAACATGACAGGCTTTTTATAAGGTGTAATTAACGCTCTGATTTTAATAGGGACATGACAGATATTAAATTGGTTTCAGATCTCGGTGTCAGAGACTGACTGTGAGAGATGCCGTGTGTGTAAGTGTTATTGTGAGCGTTTAGTTACCAAGAAGCTGTCACACTTTGAAATTATTTACACACTATCAAAAGTATACAACAAAACATTTAGGAATAGTTGTACTTTGGAATAAAAACCCTCTCCAATCAGATTATTTTAACATGTTTTTGTAGCATTTTTCTCATTATGGAGGACATATATAAGGACATTTAGTATTTCAGTAGCAGACAAAAAAAACATTTTTTTAATAGCATTTCCATTTTTTTTTTTTTTTTTTTAGCAAATCTTATTTTCTGAGCTGGCATCTGGCTCAAAACTGTATGGTTGGATAGCTCCAATATGGACTATGTGGGGAGACATATTTCCGCTTCAAAATAAGACAGCTCTTTGATTTCCAGATTCGGCTAACTGTATTTATGGACTCAGCAAATCTCTGTGTACTATTCCTGGCATTGTCTAATTTTCATTATTTCTTACATTGTACCTTAATTTGTCATTATGTGTATTCACAATGTCATCCAAAATGGCAAAGTTTGCATTCCTGAAACACCGAGCAGCCAGTATTTATAAAATGCTATTAAAAGCATTTTCGAGCAAAAACACAAAGTCTCATGATAATATTTTACTACCATATTTATAAAGTTTGCAAATTAGCGATCTTGGACGTCGCAAATATTTGTACTCCAATTTTCAAGAGCAGATCGTGAGTATCCGAGCAGCCGGATACTCGTTACAGCCCTAATCATGACTTCTTGAGATGAAACATACATATCTTAGACTATTTAAAACCTGTTCAACAGAACTTTGTACAGTATGTGTAAACTAACTTAGAAGTGACTTTCAGACTACCGGTTAAATTTTCAGCGGAAAAGGTGATTTTAGCTTCTTTATCGAGTGGTAGTGGTGTGCGCCAACGGTCACCTCGCCTGTCAGACTGCTTTTATCTGACACTGAAAATTACATTGACTACGTGACAGTAACAGGACTTTAAAATTAATTATGTGCGACCAGTAACAATATTCAGCTATGGATGTATCAAAAAATACAAGACAGATGCAAAAAAGACTAACATCTTGGTAGCTTCAAAAAACATATTGTAAGTTCTAAATACTCTGTTATTTCCACGTAAACAACGGTCCACTGCTCCTGCCAGAAATGACTGAATGGTCAAGTACCAAACGTGGAAGTTAACCCATTTTTTTGCCATTTTTGTTGCACTGGCAATTTTAGATTTGGGGTCTTGAGTGGCTGTAAGCCATTGGGAGAGAGTGTAAACAAATAGATGATGGGAAAGAAGTGGAGGCTTACTACTGTGCAACCAGTCCCACCCACAACTCAGAAGCCAGTTTCCGATTAACTGCCGCTCTGCAGAAAGTGACACAAATTTTTTAAATTTCCTTAAAAACAACAAAATCCTAACAAAAAAAGAAAAGAAAAATTGGGAATGCTTTTAAAATAGATGAGAAAAAAAAAACAATATTTATCTTTAAAAGATAAAGATGAAAATCACTCTAATTTCCCTTGACTGACAATCCTTCCTAAAACCTCTGAGTATGATCCATTCAGAGCTAATAAACTTTACTTTTACTCCTCTCCACGTCCTTAATTATTTCTCCAGGTAGTAAGCTTTGTATTCACCTTCAGCTTAACAGCTTGCAACAGCGCTCAACCATATGGCCCAAATGAAAAACAAGCAAAACTATCATAAATTTTCAAGGGATAAAACAAACAGGGTCAGATTTCCTGGCATTAAAGGACAAGAAATTCTAATGTGCTCTAACTTTAGGATGTGCTACTAACCAACATCAAAACCCAAAGACGTGTGGACTGAACGCCTGCTGGAGAGGCTTCCTGTATGAGTCAGTGAACACGTACCGCGCGGCACCGTGCACGCAGTCATCGTTGTGTTGCACCAGATCATCCGATCCGTCAATCACTTCTTTGTCTCGGCATTCTAACATGAACCCCTGCTGTTCCCCTCTCTGTTGTGATTCTGTGGGAACACCTGAAATAGCAGTTACGTGCAGCCATCCGAGACACGTCCCCTGCTCATCCTGCCTCCGAGAGCGGCAGCTGCAGCTCTCTACCATCTTCTGTTCAGTGCCATTAAATATGTGCACATTTCGAAGTGAGAATAGCCATAGTAATTACAAACCAATCTAGCAAACACATTTCCCAAAGGGGCTGACTGTCAGAGGTACTTATACCTATCAAACAGATCTCTGTTAGCACAGTTCAGATGGAGGCCGGCGGAAATACTGATCCACAGTCTGAGATTGTCACATTTCAAAAGCAAATCTGCAAAGTGATGAAGCTGTATGAGATGGGACATCTATCCTAACATACATAGTTTATCATATTTCAGTTAAAAGTGAGTTCTATGTTCATAGTCCAATGTATTGTGTGGAATACATCAGAATCCTTTATTGTCAATGCACCAAGAACATCAAAATTGTATAGCAGCATGGGATTGGCAATCAAAGTTACAAAACAACATCCATCCATCCATCCATCCATCCATCTTCTGAACCTGTTTTCTCCCTTACGGGGTCATGGGGCTTCTAGAACCTATAGGTGACGGCAGGGTACACCCTGGACAGGCCGCAAGTCACTCACATTCACACCTAGGGAGAACTTAGAGACACCAATTCACCTTTGAAGCATGTTTTTGGACTGTGGGAGAAACTCAAAGCTCCCAGAGAAAACCAACACATGCAAACTCCACACAGAAGGTCCCAGTCAGAACTTGAACCGGGCCTTCTTGCTGATAGGTGAGAGCACAAAGCACTGCTGCTCCGATGCATCCCAAAAACAAAACATTTTTAATTGTTCACTTAATAACAGTTAGTTAGTAAGCTGTCAGTAACTTGACAATGAATACAAGTAGACAATTAGACGTGGAAGCTGAAGTTAAGGCTGAGCATCCGAACAGAAAAAATTCCTTTGAATTCACTTTGAAGGTTGCTGTTGCTAAACAGACTTATCTATATATTCCAGAAGTTAACAAACACATGTTTACTTGTACAACCCCCAAAAAGGAGTTATAAAACACGGTCCAAAGGCGATTTTTCTTTTAGAGCATATGGACAAAACTGAGATGAAAGTTTGGTCTGTCATTAGAAGGTCACCAAGGATTCAGATGTAGACTGATGAACTAGTCTATACTCGACTGATGTATGGTACCAAAAACAGTCATTCAAAAAGCCAGAATCATTACTCCAGATAATAACAATAAAAATGTAAAAACATTTTTAAAAAGAAGATAAGAAAATGCAGAGAGGGTTCTCGTTTGGAAAAAAAAAAAAAAAAACTCAACACAACACAAAAAAGAACAGCTGCATGTTCCTTAACAAGAAGAACACAGTGGAACCAAACTGGGAAGAATCAAAGCAGTCTGCAGTGAATAAGAAAAAGGAAACACTGACTCTGTCACGCAGACTGCTTTAAGATTACAGACAGAGAACATATAAAAAACAAGTTAGTTAGTTTCCAACAGATTTTTTTTTCATAGGTTCAGCAACCTATTTTGCCAATGAGGCAAAATTCTTTGTGATTTTGGGCTATATAAATAAAATTGAATTGAAATTGAATTGAATTGAAACTGGACAGCAAAAAATGTAAAAAAAAAATAAAAAATCTCTGGAATATTTTTTCTACTGCAACATTTTGATTGGTGGATCAAATGACATGAAAGTACAAGTTCTCTTGTATTAACAGTAACAGTTGGTTTGTGTGGGGACTTTTTCTATGGACTCCTGAATATTAACTAAGAATAGTTTGATGCCCACAGCCTGCATTGGTGTTGTAACTCATCATGTCCATCCTGCTCTGACCACAGTGCATTCATCTTTATGAATAGCTATTTTCAATAAAAAGAGCGTGTTCCAAAACTAAAGAACCAAAGCTGCTTTATTTGACATGAGTCACTATTTTCTCACAATCCTTCATTAAAAAAGTGTCTTTGACTTGTGGTGAAACTGTGTTGTTTCTTTGATCAATATGCAGTGAAAGTCAAATCTCCAAGAAAAGGATTGGGTTTCTGTCTTAATTTATTTTTCTATATTTTCTTTTAAAATGCCAAAGTGTAAAATAGTTAAAAAAAAAGAACTAATCTTGAAAGATAATACATGCAATTTCCTGCCATTTTTTGAGGTTTGTGCCTTTATAAACAAGCAAAGTTTAAATTTTAAAATAACTTCTCCTTAAATCAGCATTGGCTTTTTTTGACTTCCTGAACTCATTATGTATTTTACAGCTGCAGGATAAAAATTAGCTCTTCCAACTCTGTTGCCATGGTTTTCAGCCAGAGAAGGTAAGCATGTCCTCTGCAGGTTGGAGGTGAAAAAGTCAAAGAAAAAAAATAAAAAAAAAAGCAGGAGATCAACAAGTGGACGTACGATCACATGCGTTCTACACAGGTTTGTTGGGGTAAAGTGAGATTTTACTTCTGGAGAATTTACGACCAAGTATTAGGCCAACATAAAATATTAAACGTGTACATTTACAAAAATAAAATCATAAAATTTTGAGAAAAAGTAATAATTTTCCATGGGTAAACATGTACTTTCATGAGAAAAAAGTCGCAATCTAACCCACTAAAAGACATGCTTTTTCAAAACCATAATTTGTTTAGTAAGCCTCTATCCACATTGCATTCGACTTATTCATCTACATCCATCAATGCTGCCATTATATTTTTGTTTTTGTTTTTTTTATCATAGGAATCTACCTTCAATATTGTATATGTATGTCTACAAATACAATTGCAAGAGAAAGTATGTGAACCCTTCGGGAGTAAATCATTTTCTGTACGAAATGGACACAAAAGGTTTTTTTTTACTTTATATCTCAATCTAAATCAAAATGATCGAGAAAAATATTGCCATCTTTAATCATGCAAGTTCATGTTTTCATGTTTTTATTTAACACAATTATGTGTCCAGTTTATGCATAAAACAAGTAATTCCGAAGGGTCCGCATGTATTTCTACTGATGACGACATAAACAGTGCACCCACCCGAAATGCACTCCTTGTGGGTTGACATTCTTCTTCTTCAGCAAATCCTTTTTTATGTCTTTTCAGCCCACTAATTATAAAACAACATTTACGGTACTCGCTAAAAGAAAGGCTAGTTTTTCCTATTTGTGAAACCAACTAAATGAAGGACAATACACTCTGTCTGTCAAATAAGTCACAATATTGGTTCTTTCTTTATTTTGTTAAAATTTTCTTATAATTTCAGACTATTGCTACATAAATATAAGACTTTAATCTTGTAAATTCTCAATGTATAACTTCATTATAGTAAAATATTGACCATTGCGCCAAATTTTATGAATTTTTTCTTATAAATTTACACATTTATTCTGGTAAATGTATTATTAAATTTTTTATAGTGGCACCAATGCTATGTCGTGACTTATGGTTGCAAACTAAGTAAGAAACAAAAATAATGCAACAGCTCAAATAAACTTTTATACCAGGAAGACCAGTCACTGAGAAGAAACTGGTGGTAGAGTTGCTATTTCTCTGCATTAAAAAGAAAAATGTTACTGTTATTTGGGCAACTGATTGTGAATATTTTCCAATTTCATTTTTCTCTTTTTTGGAAACTTAAAAAAAAACTGACATTATTTTGGCTTTAGTGGTAAAATATAAAGATGTCAGTAAAATTGTGTGTAATTTTCCAATTTGCTCAACATAAAGTCCTTCAGACTTCATCACCATGCTGAGAGGAGAAAGTCTGCATTCATAAAATGCTTTGGATGGGAAAAAAAAAATATTTGAGTATGGCTCTGCAGGGCAACGTTTGAACGCAATTTTAAGGTGAGTTTTGATTATGCACCCATAGATGAAACTAAAAAATGTAAAATCATCTCTCTGAAATATTCCAGGGTGGTCATCTTCAATGAGCCCCCCCTTGCATTAGCGCGAAGAGTTGCTTCCGCTTCCTCCTTGGAGGGTTCATGGCCGTGGGGCTGTGGCTTGTCAAAAACAATTACATCTCCCGGTCTCTGGGAGGGCCTCCTCTTAATTTGAACTGATAAGCATCTCCTTGCATATTAGCAGAGAGGCCCAGCGGTCATCCTGCTCCCACAGATAATGGACTGGGCTGGCAAAAAGCATTTGTCAGGGACAGCCACTTACCTGGGTCGTGCACGACATGTTGAGCAATGCTAATAATAGCCACTCAGCCAGATTGGCAGTTAGCAGGCTGCGAACCCCAACCCTGCGGCTGCCCAATCGATAGTCATTTACTCTTACTTTCCTTTCAGCTCAGCAGAGAAAAAGATGCATTACTGACTGAACCTCCTTTCAGGTACTGCAAGGCTGGACAGTGAGAAAACACTTTTTACTCCGGCCTGCAACGCAAAGAGGCTCCACCAGCAACATCTCTAAGACACGAATGATCCTATGATTGCCATTTCATAATTTTGAATAAAAATGCAAAATCCAGTGAAATCCAACAATATGAAAAATGTTGCACCTCTACTCATATTGCACCTGTGTTGATGCCATGCAGCAACAACATTTCAACATTTTAATCAAATCCTCACTACAATATATCATTATATAGAAATGCCAACCAACTGCACAATGAACAAAAACAAATCACTGATGGAGCGTGGAAGTCATTTTTCAAAGATGAGAAAAAATGTCAAGAAATGTTTACAGAAAAAAAGTTTTGAAAATGAACAAGGCACATGAGACCGAGCAGGAAAACAACAAAGCCAACGCAGAAGTTGGGGAGGGAAAGACGGCGTGATGAATTCCTGTTCATCATGTCCATTCATGCAGCACACAAGCAATAATGGTGTTCATTTGGTTGGTAAGTCAGCCTGAGAGGGACGCCGGTTCCTTATGGCTGCGGGTTGGCTTCAGCCCAGCACACTTGTATCATTAAATCACTCATTAGAGGCAGAATAAATGACATCAATTTGATTCAGAGTGCCCGTATTGCCTTCCCTGCAAACAGGTGAGTTTCACAAACACAATTACATGGCAACAATGACTTTGAGGTGGCGGAAATTATCCAGGGAGGCTGCAGGCTCTCTTCATGCATAAACGAGCATTGACATTTACAGGCAGATTCTGTGCTGTCTAACTCAAACATGTGTGCGTTCAAATTCTGCCTTTTGTTTGGATGATGAGACATCACTGTAAACAAGGAGTCAACAAGCTACGGCACTGTTTCCTACAGGCCTCGTTGGCTCTTTGCCTGACCAAAGTTACCATATTCCAAACATGTACGATCCAACTGACAAAGCAAAACAACTGCAAAGGTAAAAAGGTCAACCACTTGTCAGGAGCAGTTTGTTAACGGAATATTAAAGATGCAAACTGTGCAACTCGGTGTATGTCTCTACGGAACAAGCAGACAGGGGCGGTGTATACTAACACTCGACTTTGAGAAAAACTGATTTGGGGGGAGCAAAAAGCATAAATGTCACAAGCCACCTTTCAGCTGAGAAGTCTGGACCATCATATACATGTGACAAAACGTTAGTGGTGTAACAATTCATTTTAACAACAATCAAATATATTTCATAATCTGTGCTTGCCAATCCCATTCATTCATTTTAAACGATCTGATTCAATGGTCTAAAATTGATCAAGGATATATTCAACCAAAAAATGTTGCCAGTGTGACTCAGAGTTAAATACCTGGAACTGAACCGTACAGGTGAAGTTTTCAAGATTCCTTGTATTTTTTGCAAAATAAAAAAAAAAATCAAATATGCGTATAAACAAACAAGTAAACATGAATTAATGGAAAATCCATTCACAGTTTAGTTTCAGACAGTTCAGCCCACTGTTGCTTTTCCACATAAAAGTAATACAAATGAAACATTATAAGAACATTTTATCACACTGTGTGATCACGTCTTTCTGCGTTTCCACAGAATGGACTATAATGCTGCATTTACACCAAACACAATTTGCGCATAAAATTCGAGTTGGTCCCCTCTCTTTCACCAGGTGGCGTACTTTCTGCTTGCTGCCTGTCACATGTGTTTTTGAGCTGTGGGAGGAGCTACTAGCTAATATTTTTTGTGTCTGTGTAAATCTAATTTATGGAAGACACAAACGATGCTGAGAGAGCAGGTTTATTCGTTATGAGGACTTCTACAAAAACATTGGTAATTGCATCTCCATATCTGAGTTTATGAGATCATTCAGAGATTTTCCTGGTACCGGGAGCTTCACATCGGCTCCAGGGGCGCAGTCTTCATGACAGCCACTTCCACTATGTTTCTGTGACCCAGTTTGAAGGCTCAATATCTCGCATTAACTCGAGAGGGGAAAAATAAAAAACTAGAATAAAATTAGGGGACCTTTTTAAATATTTTCTTGAGGAAAATAAGCAAAAATATCACAAAGTTCAGGAGGCCGAACAGGCTGCTTCTGCACCCCGCAGCGGCTCTCTGTCTGGTAGTGTGGGGGGCTCCGCTGGCCCCTGGGTGGCTGGCTTTACGGGTGACAGAAAGCCACTGAGTCGATTAATTGTTACACTTCTAAAAAGCCTGAAATCGAGACCTAAATTTAGAGGAGAAAATGACAGACAGGTGGATTTTGTGTCTCCACACTACTAATCATCTTTCAGGGAATTTGTAGTCTTGCTTTGTTTGCTCCTGAATGCATGTTTGTGTGAGTCTGAACCACGGGAGCACAGTGAGATAGTTGTGCTGCAGGCTATTACTCCAGAAAGCACAATACTCCAGTTAGAATTCATATCAAACTAAGTGATTCAGGAATTGGGTGTAATGTGAAGGTGGTGGGGGCTGGGTACATTCCAAACAGCCTCTTCCTATTTGCATATGAATAGTTGCCACCATTAATATGGTAAATATGCTGTACAATAAGATAAGCGCTGTTAAGAGAGAACCAGCATCAAATTAGAATAAAAGCATACTTGTGCAAAGTGGAACACAAAAGAAAGTTGCTCTTTCCCACACAAGCAAGCAGACACACAAACCAACTTAAGCCTTTTGTAAGTGTATTTCATCCTGGCCCTGAGGGGCAGTTGCCTCTCCTCTGTGTAAGCAAAACTGACATCCTTTATAAAAGATTTATGAGGCAAAGATGCAAACGATGGAGCGTGAACTCCCTTGGGTGCAGCCTCTTCCATCTGTGAAGGATCACCTGTTCCTAGGTGGGCTAAAGTGCTTGTTCCCTGCCAGTGTACTAACAGGCGTCCAGGCCGTAGGGAGCGGGCACAGAGTTGCAGTGCTACACTGTACAACCTCTTGTCTGAGAGAGTGATGCTGCAGCAGAGACATGTATGGAGTTCTCAAAAAGCTGACAGATATTTCTTCTGGCTGCAGTGTTGCGAAACACGCGGACAGAGGTGACTGGAAAACTCACAACACACTGCCTTTGATGTGAGAAAACATGTCGAGAATAATCCAGCGGCACTCACCGGGGTTTTCAACTACAAACCACCCTGGGCATTACGGCAGCCTTAAGGACCGCTTCTGACAGAAAAATGCTACAAATCTGCAAACTGGGAGCCCTCAATAAACACTGGAGCACGAGGGATTTCTATAACAGTTGTGTGCCAACAGCTCAGAACCAACTGAAGCCTTTTCGTTCAACACTCTGAACGTGGAAGAAACTCGCAGCTGTGAGTGGGAAGATGTGGAAAAAGAGAGGAGAGACCAGAGAGTAGAGAACTTTGAACATAGACAGCATCTTCAGTGAAAGATGAGTGCTGACAAATGCCTCTACATCAATTCCCCGGACGTCCCAACAGGATTACTTCTGGGCTCTTCATAACCCAGACGTTGTGTATGACAGCCACATTAGGGGTTAGGGTGATCCCTCACATGAGGCAGATGTTAATCATAGGAACCTCTTCACTACAGATCTCTCAATGTGGCTTTTTGTGGCCAGTAATGAGGCAAATCTTCAGAAACGTATTTTTGCATTTGGAAGAATCTCTTTCATAAAAAAACAACTTTATTTTAGTGATTCATAGGGTTTTACAAGTTTGACTTACATTTTGCATTTTCTTTTACACTCGTTTTCATCGTTACTCTGGTCTTCACAAATTATAGCACTGTCGATGGCTGACGTTTTCTTAAAGTTCAATAAAATAATCTTTATGAAGCATCAAACTGAAGTATTTTGCATTTTCATTAGGAAAAAATAAAAAATCCTATTATTTCTTAACACAAAACTGAAATACACAAACTTCATGAAAAGTGCTGTGAAGTTTGCCAAACTAAATCTTGAACCACGTTAGAAGAAATGAATGAAGCCAGAAGTTGAGAAAAGTTTTCAGGCCTTATGTGAGCGTCAGGCAATAAAAAGTGTAGCTCTGGAAAATGAGTGCAGGTTTATGAAATAATGATGACTGAGTGAAAGTAAAAGAGAAAAAGTATTTTTTTACATTTGGAAAATGAAGAAGCATTCACATCTAAATCCAGCAAAGCCAGATGCTGCAGTATTCTCTCTGAGACTGGGAGATGATAGGTTCAAATCCACTGTTTGGTCATACCAAAAAAGCCAATGCCTCCCTAGTTGAATCTTGGCTTTGAGGGTGGATTGAGAAGTTAAACCCCCCCACATTTTTCCACCAATGAACAGAACACATGTTTCTGTAAGATGGAAATAAATCTCATAGTTATCATGTAAATTGAACACGATACAAAGTAATCACACACTGATGGTGGTTTGGCTGCCTAAGATAGCACCAACCAGTATCCAGCCGGGCTCAATGTGGGGTTAAGTGTCTAACCCATTGACTGTATATTCACTGGACATATCAACCCCTCCCCTCTTATGTTCATAAACAGGAAGTACCTGCACGTTCCAAGAGGCTCAAACTCCCATAGACTTCTATTGGGAAATTGAAAGTTGTTTAGTCATATTATTCGTCAGTATAACCATTCTTGCTCTGATACATTCTTCTTAACATCTTCTTTTTAATCTTGATCTTAAAGAGTAAGTCTTGTTATTATGACTCAACTTTAAGATGCCACCGGGATAAAGAGAGCCCTAACCAACACATTTTCCACTTTATGGTTATTTGGGCTTCATTTTTTTGCTATTTAGACCTCTATGGTGACAGATTATATGCTGTTTGAAACAAAGTCCTCCCAACTGTGTTATTACCAGTGATCAGTTGTACAGACAGCATATACAAACACATTTTTTGTGATGTTTTAGAGATTTTTAGATCAATATTTAAAGGTGGGATTGATGTTATTCCCTTTTCCAACATCCAAAGGGAGTAAAACACAGAGTTTGTCTGAAGCTGAAAGCAGACAGTGCCTCCTCTTCAGCACCACCTCTGCTTTGTTCTCCTCTTCTCCACTTGTCATTCAGATAAACGAGTAGTTAAGTGTTGTTTAGTCTAAATTCTGCTCCTAGAAAGGTCTGTTTAAAAAAAAGAGGAACAGGGTGTGAATGTAGCTGGACTTAAATGCTGTCATTCTTTGTGAAGGGACTCCCATTCAACCCCCTCCCTCCACATTCACCCTCCCTGCTCTGGCCTCTTGGAGCTTCTCTCTTCTCTGCACTTTCTTCCATCAGCCCGAGATAAACATGCCCTGGTTGAAAGCTCGCTCACTCGCACTTGTTGCTTTTATCAAATTTTCTATTCATTCCCTGCATAAACTTGATAGTCGTCGCCCCGACGGACACCCCCCAGGGCTGTTGTCGCAAGCTCACACAATGAGAGTGGCTGTCTCCCAGAGCTACTTGGTAAAGCGTAAGAAATTTATTTAGTCTGTTCACACACATGTATTGAAAAGCCTTGTTTGCTCACCACACATCTGAGCCTTTGCTACTCATTTAGCAGTTTTATTCCCAGTGAGGAAGAAAAGAATTACACAAAACCCCGACCTGTCAAGAAATGTTTTCGCTTATTTTACGCACCTGTATAAGAAAGATTAAATCTGTTAAAATAAAACGCTTCTGTGAAAAATCATTGAAAAACTAACACCTTCTGGTGAGCAGAACTCAAACTAAATTAGTTTGAAAGAGGCCAAAAAATTTCCACAAATAGTGTTTTATGTTTTGATTAACAATAATGTGGATCTGCAGCATAGCAGACACTGGAGAATTTTTCTAAATAATCCCAAATTTCATAAATCACTTCTATCTCAACTGTCATACTCAGGTGTTTTGATTTATTGGTGCTTTTGTCTTAACAATGAACTTATATAGGGATTTTGATTCTCCCCTTTTCATTTTTTTATTTTATTTAAATAAATGTAATATAATTGAATTGCATTTTGGTCATAAATCTTGGTAGTTGTAAAGCTGTGGTCACACTGGATATGCTCTGACCATCAAAGACTGTCAGTTTCATGCTAGGACAACAGTTGCATATTCCAAAAAGCTGCAGCATGGTGACCTAAGTTCTTCAGCAAATTCGGCAGGTGGCTGCGCAGCGGTATTTGTAATCGGGCGGCAGCAGTCTCATTTTTACACAGCCCACAGTGGCCACAGAGGTTGTAAGAAAAAGTTAAAATTTTACGGGAACCATCTGGTTTTTCACCAAAAGTTTACATTAATCAGTGGCCGCCCGATCAAATTTTGCAGCTGTACGGTGACAGTCCAGTAACAGGAGTGGATGATGCCATTACGAAATTGGGCGACAGTTCGGCGGCCGTGGGGCGTATCGCCGGCCGGCAGCAGCTCTGACTGGACAAGGTGTTTGTGTCTCTGGAAGGCGGCCATCTAAATCAAGTTCCACCAATTGCATGGTACTCTGAGGGTTTATAAAAAGTGGGACGATCTGCACGCCAGGCAACCACCTGACCGCTGTTGTCTACACTCATGACCACACCAAAATAAAAAAATTAAAAATTGCGTAAAGAAATCTGGTTTTGGCAAAAAAGACACATTGGATCAACCAATCAGGGATTGGCACTTGATGTGTTAACACAATTGGAGTGGAGCCCAAAACCAACATGTCGGATTGTCTGATTCTTTTACTTATGAACTTTGTAATATTTTTCATTTTTTCCACGATACAAGTTTAAAAAGATCTAGTAATGTTTTCTTGTTTTCGTTTTTTTGCCTCCTTGGACTAATGCCGGACAGAAATTTGTCAAACTGGGTCACAGAGAGACAGAATTACCACCAAAGGCGGCCATCATTCATACACAGCTCCTGCAGTAGATGTTGAACCTCTACATGATCTCATGAATCCAGACACGGAGACGTGATTACCATTTTTTTTGTAGAACTCTTCAAAATAAATCAATCTGATCTCTGAGTGTCATCTGTGCCTTCAACACATTGTAAATAAGAGATATACAGTCAATGCTTCCATGAAGAGATGAGGCTAAAAACTTTACAGCTTCTCCCACACTCAGCTGGAACTTCTAGTTAATGAACACATTTTTGGACAAGCAGCAAATTTGACATCCATCAGAAGAATCGCCTTTGGTGTGAACGCAGCAGAAGGGGTCCCGTTGGTAGGACAGTTGTCTTAAAGGAATTAAAAATAACTTTAATGTTTCAGAGATATACGAGACAAAAAAGCACAGAAAGTAGTTTCTTCATCATGTCAAAAATCTGTTTAGATCTTCTTTATCACCTCCACCCCTCTGTGGTCTCATTTAGTGTTGTAGAGCATCTCACATATGTTCTAATACTTTCATTAAAATGAGCAATTGCATACCAGAGGTGACAGAGAAAGCTTTCTTCAACCTTTCTGCTCATCCTCAGCTTGTGAGGAAAAAAAAAAGGTTCTGCCATCATCATCATCAACACCACAATGTCACATTCTCAGAGGCTTCAATTCTGGTACGAAAGTGTTAAAGAATAGCTTGCTTCGGGTTGTGAAAATAACCCCTTTTATGTAAAAGTGAGAGGAAATTACATGTTTTATGATGTTGTCAGAATAGAGCAAACATCGCCTGAAATTGCACCTCATAAGAAGACCTTTTCTACCTTGAAGAGACACTCTGAGATTCAGACAAAAAAATAAGTTCAGGTGGGATAAAAGGGAGGAAAATTGGCCGAATGGTCATTATTATGCCAGACAGCTGATAGAAATTCCCACTGTGGCCTAAATGAAACTAGTGTCATTACCGGGCTTTTCTTCACTAAGCCATCAGATCAGAAGGAAGGTGGGAGGTGGGAGCCATTATCCATTTGTAATTGTGCGAGCTAGTCATTACTCATGCACCTTTGACCTGTTGGGTTAAAGAATTCACTGTCAGTATGCGATCAGGAGGACTGGGTTCAAAATGATTAGTAGTCAGTAAACCTATTCATTTGTGTCTCTATGTTAATCCAATTTTTTTGTGCTTTCTTCATTCCTGTCAATCCTTTATATTCACGCCCTCCTGTCATAAAGAATGGATCTGTCACAATCTTAAGGTCTTGCTAACATTCCCACTTAAAGGTGATGTGGGCTTTTGGGTTGTCAGGGCTCTAGGAGGGTCACAGACAGGAGCGGCTGCATCTTAAGGTGAGTGCAGGTATGTCTTGAAGTACCACTGAGGTACGTTGGGTCACCTCAAGGAATGTCATGAAAATAGAATGCACAACTGTCGTAAGTGTGATCAATGCACTGTGAAGCATTTGAAGGAATGATATAAGATACACGTATTCATGAAATATGGGTTACAGTGTGATACAATGGCCTTATGCTGCACTGCACTTAAGTCGTTAAGGTGTAAGTACTTGCTCCTTACTGACCATACACACCAATGCTGCACGTACCGGGTGCTGGAGATACATAGGAGCCCGTAGTACATCTGGATGCCTACACCACCTGCACTCTGATTGGCTAGTTGGCATTAAAAGTGGTTGGAGAGAATCTGTCAATCAAATGTTAGGGTGGGGGCCAGCTGAGGCATCTGATTGGTCGGTTTGTAACATGACAAACTTACGGTAAAGTAAAAAACACAATGAAAAAAAAATAAAGGATTGGAAAGAATATGTTTTAAAAAAAAGTATCAAAGCAAGAATGGTTATACTGACTAATAAAATGAGTAATGGCTCCTTATTTCTCAATATAAGTTTATGGGATTTTGGCTTCTTGGAGCCAGCAGGTACTTCCTATTTAAAACACAAGGGGGGAGGATTCACTCAGTCCAGTTTTCTATACATAATCGATGGTCCCAATTTTCCAATTCCGTTGAAATACCTCTGTAGTAACGGGTGGATAATCATTCATAAACAGAATAATTTAGCTCTTAAAACAATACAAGATTTATGCTGCTGTTATCTAGTAAGGAATTGTTATTTCAAACAATAATAAAAACATTAAAGTAATAAAACAATGGCATGTTTCCTATTTATTGCAGTTTTATTTATCATTAATAACTAAATAAAATTAATGCATTGCAATCTTAACAGGTTCCACTACACATTTATGTAGTAACATCAATTTTTTTTTTAATTTAGTTCTCATTATGTCATTATATTAGGTTTGTTTCATGGTCAGCTGATTGTTCAGAGGAGGTTAAGTGCATGGCACATTGTTTAGGATCCACCAAGTGAG
This sequence comes from Oryzias javanicus, assembly GCA_003999625.1. Lineage (NCBI taxonomy): Eukaryota > Metazoa > Chordata > Actinopteri > Beloniformes > Adrianichthyidae > Oryzias > Oryzias javanicus. Next base: position 10,229,047 of record CM012441.1, on the reverse strand, counting down.
CTAGTCAGCAGGAATCTTGGAACTGAGATGTAGCTTGGAATCAGGCGTTCCAACTACAGTCGCAGCATTTTGTTAAACCATGATGGGCTGAGATGAAAAGTTCCTAATGAAAGATCTGTCCAATTCAATTATGAGTTTGAAACTCGAGCCTGATTCGCTTCCGCTGACATCCAAACAAAGGATTTTGAAGTAGCTCAGAGGTCAGCATGTTACACTTTCACAAAAGTCTTTTAATTATTTTTCTTCCTTTCTTTTGCCTTTTTTTTTTTTTCTTGATCTCTACTCAGGCATAATACCAAATCAGAACCTCAAGTACATCTGTGCAGATTCATTAAACTCACAAGGACATTTAATGCGGAGAGTCTGCGCCTAATTTCAAAGGAAATCTTTGCTTTTCAGTGACCAACACTCAGCCAGAAAAGGGACACTAAAATGTCATGAAGTCCCTGCGGGCAGGGGGTGGAATTTTTGACGGTCTCGTGGCCCCGGTCAGCGAGACATCGGTAATGAAACATCACCTTTCGTGACCCACGGCGGATGTCTGGCTGTGCACCTTTACAAGCGTATGCAGTTAGAAGAACAGATTCCATTTGAGCGGCATTCTCCATGCAGTGATTCCATTTTAGGAAGCATTTTAATTGCTTTTGAATCAAACTAATATTGCTGCTTATTCTTGTTCTGATCTGGCTTACTGAATCATGGGGTTTAATGAGTCAAGCCTCGACTTTATGAATCTCATCTAACTTTACGGAATAAATGGTGCCCCTGGGCCTCCCATCACCTATGACAGGCAGTGTGGGCAAAGAGAGCGCGGAGAGGGGGAACAGGTGCTACGGGGTAATTACAAACACAGCAAGCTTTTAATTATCCTTTCTTCTATGAACTGTTAATGAATGTGAAGCTCATCCAAATAGTACTGTGTCCCCACCGTGTCGGCGTGCGTGTGCGCTCAGACACACGCGCAAACACAGAGATATTAGATGTTCAGCGGCAGCAGCAGCCTCCTCCTTAGCAAACCCCTCTCCACCCACTCAGAGGTCCTCCAGCCACACAAACGGTGACAGCTGGAAACAAGCCGGACTCTGCTTGGGTCTTTTCACCTGGCTTTATCAAAAGCAGCTCTGCGGCTCAACATAATGGTACATGCTGTTTATGCTGTTTATGGCCCAGACTTTTCTTTCCGCAAAGCTTGTTCTGTGCAAAACCGCACCCTTTGACTTCTTGCTCATTCTCCTTCCTTTGTGACCATCCTGGACCTCCCACCCATCACAGTTGGCTTTAATCCCCGTAGCCTGCTATCCTGTCAGCTCACCTGAGCTGCAGGTCTCGCACAAATCGATTTACTGTAAAATCGCCCCAGATGATTCGTCTGTAATCTTCCCCATCTCTATTCTTCTTTGCCTTTGTACAAATCTGCATTTATCCGGTGTGCCTTTGTTTGCTGACATGTGCTTCGTATTTTTTCATATAAATGGTGGGGAAATCGTTGCTTAAGCTTTTCAGCTTATGCTTTCCAGTCTGGAAGGAAAACAGCAGCAGCACAGCGAAGACTGTGGGGGGGCGGCTGTTTGCTCTTGTCTGCATGCACTGTTTTCTCTTCTTTCATTGAGTCTGCATTTCATTCTCTGGCATATCTTTATCCCACTTCCCCTGTTTTCCCATTTGACTTTCTGTCCCTTTCCTCATGTCATCTCCTTGTCCTCGATCTACTGTGTGAAAAAAAACAGACTGAGCGAGCTGTGAGGCAGACTTAAAGGCTTTTATAAGGCACACAAATATGCTGTAAATCGGATTAGGGCTTAGGGGAGGGAGCTGTTTTATATGAAATTTGTGCACTGATAGAATGGACATTGAATGTGCAATAACAGGCAGGACACACTCTTGAGGACAAGGGTGACAAGTAAAAAAGAATGCCACGTTCTCCATGCGGGAAGGCTATGCTGAATGTAGCAGAGTGGAATTGATGCAGACAAACTTCTTTTCTTTGGGGTTTTCAGTTCTGCAAAGCACACATACACCTACACTGTACTGTGAGACCCAGACTGACAGCTATTACAGTGATGATCAACATCGCTGTCAGTTGTCCACTTAAACACTTAGGGGTTGTGTTTCCATATGCCGGCTGGTCATGGTTTCAGAATGGAGTCAGCATATCATCACATCTCAGATATTGATAAAAACAACATGGTGTTTTACCTTGTTGACTTCATGAAGCCTTCTTCACTGCCTCTGTACTCTCAGCTCTTCCAAAGCTAATTCTGTTCAAAGTCAGAGTGGTGTGGACGGGTGAAAGTGGCCTCTTGTATAAATGGACTCTGAGTGGCTAGATGCCTTAGAAAAGTGTTCTAGTTCTTTTACTATGACCAAAAAATGGCACCACTGAAAAAAACAAGGAATAGAAAAGAAATCTTAAAGAAAATTATCCGATTTAACTTCCTGTTAAAAAATCAAGGTCTATAATAGATATAATTTGAGGGATGAATTGTTTGCAGAGTCCTGCCAAACTTCATTAGTGCTTCCATCAGTGACACGACTGTTTATCTCTGAATACCCATTTATCTGAATTAATCAAGGAGGCATGCATGCTCATTGGGTTAGATGTCCACAAATCCAAAACTCAGAGCAAACAATCTGAATGTGATCTATTTTGGAAATTCAAAGGAGAAAAGTATTAGTTTTATTGTAAAATACAATATATTCCGTTTATGTTGATGAAGGTTCTCATTTATGGGAAGTTGTCTTAAAGTTAAGTCATGGTATTTGAACTTCAAATCTTTTTTCACCCGACTGGTGATACCACTTTAGGGAGAGGTGAAACATTTTAGGAGAGAATATTCCAGATCCCATGGCTCATCTTCAAGACACATTGGCCAAATCCAAATTCTTCCTTACTTCTATGACTTCTCCCTTCCTTCAAACAGACAGATATGGAAAAATAGTGGCTATTTCCAAATTCCTTACCTATATAGTGCGTTTGCCATTTTCTAGTGCTGTCTGAAACGGAGTGCCCTGAACATTTCCCAGAAGTCCCTGCAAAAAAACAGTTTGTATCGATGCTCACTACATTAGCAAACATAGCAAAAATGTACACCAGATAGTCAAGCACTATATAGTTTTTTAGTAGTTAAGGATTAGAGTGGGAATTTGGACATAGCTCGTGTCTTCATATTCAGACGTTACTCCCATCAATGATGTCATCAATAGTTGCCAGTCATCTACATTGGGGTGGGGCTGCTAGAAAGGCATAAATTCAGTTTTAGAACTTTAAAAAGGTCACGCTTAAACAGAATGTCAATACTTGCATTTAAATATAAACTTATTTGCTTCAGAGCACACCCACAAAAACGCTTCTCCTCCATGACACAGCGTGACACGGAGAACCTTTGTGGTGGAGGGCTCTGCTTCCCTCCACCATGAGAGTTAGCCCTTAAAAAATCTTTTTTGACTCCCATACCAGTGGAGGGGGAGGGAGGAGCCATAGGGGTAGAATTCAGATTGGGCCATTCACTTAAAAAAAAAAAAAAAAAAAACAGGTTTAGGCTGAAGTGCAAGGTATAAAGCGGAGTTACTAAGCTGATTTGATTAACTTCACGTTAACTTGATTTGACATTTTTAAATCCATGCGTTTTCAAAAAGTCCAACACTTTTTGGAACCCAACAAGGATGTTGCATAAATAAAAAAAATGATGGCCATATGTTGATCAAAACATCCCTTCACTGTTAGCACTTCATGTTTAGGTTAATATCAAAATAATATACAAATCTTTTAAAGAAATGTACTCCCCAAGAATGTTGTTTTAGATATACAATCTTGCCACAGAAGCCACAAATGTTTTTAAATTCTGTCTTAGGTTTACTTCTGATGTGTTCTTACATTTAGGAGATTTTTTTGTAGCAGTTGGTAGATGAGCTACAGTATGTCTACACCTTGACTTTTGCTAATGTTTGAGACTGAAAATATCCACAAAAAAAAAAAAAATCCTGTTTGAAAAGAACCAGTTAGAGGGTCAAAGTGAGCACAGTTACTGCAATTCGTCATTTTTTAAAAAGTAAAAGTTTCAATTTTTGATTGTATTGCATCCCAATACCGACACTTCAAAAACCAAACTGGGTCTGCAGGTTTTCTTTCAGCATTTCCCGACACAACAACCTTGGTTCAGTTGAACCACATAGTTACATACATTCATGCCTGAGAGCCGTCCAGTAATGCAACAGATCCACATGTGACTCCTCTGCACCACCGTGGACTTAAGGATGAGGCATTTACTGCTTGTTATTTGTTCCAATCAAACCTAAAGGATATATATTTAACCAGCAACAACAAGGTAGAGGGTCTTCAGTCATTAAGATAACAATTTCCATATTCTTAAAACTCAGTTTATTTATTTTCTCTGTATTAATGCTTGTTAGACAGACTGTAAATCAGTAAAGCTAGCTAAAACAGGAGCTTGTTCCCATCATATTTTCTAGAACGCAACTTCAAACTTTTTCTGTCTGCTCCTGATTCACCATGATTTGAATAACAAAATACTCAGAACTGCAATTTTGAACTTAATTTTCTCTATTTATGACCTCCATCAAACCCATGTTAAAAACACCAAAGACACATTTTTAATTAGAGTTGGTCTATGAGATTCAGAAACAGCTTTGAATAGATTGTAACCTTCTAATATTCTGTTTAGCACCTTTTCATTATGATCAAAAGAAAAGAATAGAACAACATTGCGGTAATCTGCAGGATTTTAACCTACATGGAAATCTCACACAGAACAACATGAACCGCTACATGGAGCCACAACTGGTTGCGTGTTTGTGTGTACATCTCTTCGCCGTGCGGCCCACGTCTCACAGCAGCCTGCTGAGACTCACACTTGCCATCTAGACGAGCACGGGAGAGTTTGAATGGACCCCTGTGGTCTCCATCCAGAGCATCCTCTATTGTCTCTGGCTGTGAGAGTGTGATTTGAGAGAAACATGGAGCAAAGCAGCTTTCAAAGCTCTCGCCGTTACTCGACTCAACGAGGGCCCATCATGACCATGGTATTTCGGCAAACACTATGAAATAGAAAAGTTCAGAGAGTTACATAAAATGTGATTATGGATGGTATTTCCAAATGCTTTGTGCTGCGTAAAATGTCAATGGATCGTTTGTGGAGGGAACAAGCTCATTTATGAGAATCCAAGTTCAAAGCAGGAAGCCTGTAACTTGTCAAAAGTTTCCAAAAGCAGACAGTTGATATTTTGGCTGCTCGCTGCGGTGCTTCGTTGCTCCGCTGAAGCAAAGCAGGCTCCAGTTGATAATCATCTGCTTTGTGGCGAGAGGCAAAGGGAGATGGAGCAGATGGCACTGGTTGTATTTTGCTGTGGATGCTTTCTTTGAATAAGGAACGCTCTGCTGAATGCCAAGCTCAGTGGGAGAGCAGGAGCAAATTGATGCCCTCCTGCACCCCGCTCCTCGACGGGGAGCGGACTATTGTTGTGTGTGTGCTCCAATTCCAGAGTGACGGGCGAGGTCTGCTCGTTCATTGATGCGTCGAGCTCGGGGATGTACAAGCCATGTGGGAATTTCATTACCTCCCCCCTCACCCCCTCCATCCCTCACTTACTCACATCTCTCGCTTGTTGATGAGACGTGATTCAGCTGTTCCAAAAAATAACACGGGAAAGTGGCACAACTCCATTTCAATAAAAAAACAACGCATATTTAATTCCCAAAACATATTTTAGCATTCCGCTACAATATATAATTTAAGAAAAGGAAAAAATATGATTTTATTTTATATTCTAAATAAAGTTTAGCCTGATTTTCTTGACTTCTGAAAAACATCAGTTTGTCACTTTACGTTTATCTCAGGTTGTATTTTTAACTTATAACATTGAAAAAAGCTTAAAGAGGCTGAACTGGATCACTGGATCACACGATATTATCTCACCGTGATCTTGACTTATCAAACTGCCAGTCTGACTTAAATGCATATCTTTAAACTTTGTGCTGTAAAATCCAGAGCGTACAATTGCAGAAGGAGGCTGAAGAATTCTTAATGGCTGCTTCAGAGATACACAGTATTGAAATAAAATGAAAGTATAAATTCAAGCCAAAAAGATTCTAACTTTATGAGTAACAAAATGCTGTCAAACACCTGATGTGGACAACAAAAGTGCCAATGTTAAAGGTTACTTTCCAATCCAGAATCTTATTGCCACATTCTTGTATTTTCAAATTGCAGACATTGGTAAAAAATGTGAGTACTCTCGTGATAAAGTGTTTACCCTAAGATGAGGATAATTTGATTTCAAATCTGTGGTTGAGTCATGGATTTGAAAACAACCGGTGCCAGAGAAGGCAGGTCAGGTCTGTCCATCTAAGAATCAGCACCCCCCAAAAAAGGTTGCTATCGTATGGTTTCAGTTTTCCACTCGCTACTTTTGTATCCTAAAATTAGTAATAATTAGCACTAGAACTCATCAATAGAAAAGAGAGCATAGTATGCATCAGCAGGAATGAAACTAATGAAACTACTTCAGCATCAGCAAGGCAAGTGCAGCTCGGCACCGCACTGACAAGCAGATGAGCCCCGCACTCCACTCTCCTGTTTCGGAGCGTCTACTGTTGCACGGCAGCAGGACAGATCCAGATGACTTTGGAGTCGATAAACTTAAGCAATCCATTAAAAAAATTTCCAGCGCTCTATTTTGCTGGAAAGAAGTGCAGGTTCCTAAAGAAATGGCACTTCTTTCATGGTACCAGAACAGTCCCTGGTTAGAGTATTCAGTAAAATGTGATTCTCAGCACTGTTTACCATGAAGACAGCTCATCACAATTTAATTGGATCCGAGTGATTTTTAGTGAATTTTCTTTCTTTTTCATGATTTTATTTACATTAACAGTTTAAAGGGAAACCAAACAGGGAAGTTGGAGACTGACTCCAACCACAGCGGAAGTTTGAAAATCTAGAGGGAGGGATGGGTCTGGAGAACAGGATGAAATGAAGTGTGACTTAAATGGTTTGACCAATCACAAAATCCAAATGTAATACTTCAATTCAACCTGTAGGGGGCAGCACACAGGCGGTTTCCAACTATAATTTCAGGAATTGAACTAGTTTATTTTAATTTTTCAAAAATGTGACAATGACCAACAGAAAGCACTTTTAAAGCCCCATTTATAGAGTTCAACAGCCAAAAAAAGTTGATTTAGGGTTCGGTTACCCTTTAAGTTTCTGTTGTGAGACCATAAGTAAAACATGTGATAACTGTGCTTTCTCCGAAGCAAGCTAAACTCCTCTGGAGCCAAATCTGTTCATACCAAAGGCTTGCCACTCATCAGAGGATGAAAGAAAAGCAGAAACATTTGCAGGTTTAGAAAAGGAGCTCATTTTTTGAGATTAAGATATTTCTGCACCAAACTCCATCATTTGGAATTTTTCATTTAGAAATCCGTATTGCAAATTAACTTTTGCAGAATTAAATTTTCATGAAAACAGCACTCTAGAACACAAAATAACTTGTGGAGAGATTGGACTTTATATTGTTAGTTAATGAGGAAGATGAGATATAACAGATTAAAATCATGTCATTTGAAAGCCTTTTGTAGTGCTTGTATTTATGTGCAAACACAACATAAGCGTGCACAACGTTTGAAGGAGCATTTTGTTCTTTGCTCTGCGAGACTCCAAGCCTCTATGGTGTATGCACAGTGCATGCTCATCAGTCTGACAGCTTTGTCGCTGCAGTCCTTCCAAATCAGCCCGACGTCTTCCTCAAACATCCCTCTGAAATCTCGCCCTTATCATTTCTCATCAATAGAGCCGTCTGTGTAAATGGAAGCAGACTGCAGTGCGGCGTGGATCCCATTTCACACGTGTAGATATGAAACAGAGGTGGCTGAGCCAGTTTCCTGATGCTTAAAGGGTGTAAAAAATCAATACTGTATGATTCATAGAGCTGCAATACTGCACACAGGAGAGATTTGAAGGAAATATTGCCCTACATGAGACACGGGATTTATCTAAAACTGTGCTGATTTATACAGATGAGGAGCAGGCTGCTGCCCCTCTGCCAGTGTGCCATCTATCTGGATACTGGCACTGGCCAGCATAAATGATGGAATTGGATGTCAGAGGAAGAGCTCTTGCCAAGGGGCAACAGCGTCCATGCTAATGAGCTGATGGGGAATAATCTAAATAAGTGCAAATAGAAGCTTTTACTGAGAGTGCTCATATATGAAAACCGAGCTGGAAGCTGCTCTGTCTTAATAAAACAGCTGGGTGGACAGAAATTCAATTATTCAACTTTCACTGTTCAGTTTTTACCTTGATGTCAACTATCGCTTTGGAAAAAGGATGTTTGTGTGTGTGGGAGGTTTGACTCGTGCGCACGCGTTTGTTTGTGTTTGTTTTCTAAGTGCTAAGTCTCCCAAAGCCCGTCGGAAATCAATCACTCGCTGGAGCATGATGGAGAGGCCTATCAGAGCTCGCTGCTGTGGCCTTGATTCAGTAAAACAAATAAAATAGGCAGAGGCCTTACAGGCGGGTTCAGCGGCAGCTCGACAAGCGGCCACACCAAAGAGCATTCTGGGAGAGGGGGGGTTGAGTAATGAGCAGAGAGATAAATGTCAAAGGGTAGCACAGGAAGAAAAATGATGTTGAAGAGATAGAGAAAGGTAAGTGCATCCAGGGAAAGACTGTTGGGGGAGCAGCGGGGACGCGGTTTTTGTCTCTGCGTGTTAGCCCGCCTCAGCTGTTCACCCCGCTTCCACTGGACAGCATGTCATCAGAGCGGACCGCCTCGGTTAGGAACCTGCTGAGGACGGTGCGGCGCGCAGCCGTGTGATGAAAGCAGAGTGCCCTGTGAGGTTTTTAATGCACCAACCCGCAGATATCCTCATGTCAGAGCGCATCAGCGCACCGCTGGCCTGAATAATACCTTTTCTCTGATGAGTATTGGACATGTAACCTGAGCTCTGCAGCACTCGGCTCTGCTCAGCTGGATTTGATTCAGCAGCATTTACATAACTACACGCGACAACTAGCACGCACTCCCCCCCCTAACATATTATAACCTGAGGAAGCCATTACGCACCCCTGTCAGCACTTAACCTCCCTCCTTTGCTTCAAAGAAACATTCAGTAGTAGGCAGAGTTGACGCCCCCCCCGGGAGGCCGAGGCCAGACCTCTCCACCCCCCCCAACATTCTCGCAGCGCCTTCAGATGGAAGTTCGCACACCGAGCTGCTTCCTGCAGTTCCGCTCAGCTCCACAGACGCACCAGCCTAAGCGATTCTGAGTGAGAGGTCAGCGCCGCAGCTGCCGTCCAGAGCGCCACCGACACCGCTTTCCTGAGAGAAACGCTGATTCAGACGCTTATGCGAAGGCAAAAATGATTGAACAATCACAGGATCTTTTTACAGTGAAACAGTAAGAGTGAGGCGATACAAAACGTATTGCGATACACGTCACAATGCACATCCCAGATATATCCTAACACAATACCAGACAATGTTTCATAACTTTTTTCAATTATAAAATAAGAATTATCTGAATATTAATAAATTTTTACATATAGTAAAAAGGTAAAATATATGTTTTTTGATGATCAGAACAATAAGCGCTGTAACCCAATCCCATCAACAAGTTGCTTTTACCCAAGCACATTCATGGTGATTTTATTTTGGGAATTTAAGAAACATTTAAGTGGAGAACAAAAGTAAGACTGAACTACATGTTTGCTTTTAAATAATAACTCCCCCCCTAATTATGATTATGACATTTTTAACTAAAATCCCACAACCTAAATGTCTTAAAAAGCAATATTTCATTTTGATCTGAAGCTTCAGTCAGAAAAATATTCTCTATTTTAATCCATAAATGCATTATGCATAATGATAAAGAAGAAAGTTGAGTTTAAAATTAAAGATATTTTTTTAAGAAAACGTCTGAAATGTATATATTTTGTTTGCATTCATATTTTTATTGCAATGCTATGATGATAACTAGTCTTCTTACACAAAAATAAAATATAGTTTTGCATCAAAGAATCTAAATGAAGATCAAAAATGAGATTTCACTCGCTGCAGTGTTGCAAACATATGCTTCCATGCAGCTGTTCATAAGTTTGCCTTTTCCTCTGTGTGGGAGGACATCTTTGACTCCTTTCCTCTCTCTGAAAATAATGTTTTAGGATTCCAATCCAAAAAAAAACCTCTTTACTCTTGACTTTCTTTTCATTTTTTTTCTTGAGGCGTTCTGCATAATTTCCACAACAAAAATTGACTTCTCAACTTGCACGTAAAACAGGACTGGCAGAGCAGAAGTTTTCCTCGAAATGGACTTCCTTTCTCCTGCAAGTCCAAATCAAATCATCTGGCTCCGACCGGGAGTACTTCTTTTTTTAAATGTCGTGTTCAAACTGCTGGACTGACAGCGGCTCATCAATACTCATAAATCACTGTCAGAAGATGAGGTTTCAGCGGCGACTCACAATGAAAGAGGCTTGTCCAACTCACCACAGTGATGTGCATTTATTCTCCCAGAGTGGTCTATTCATTAACTGATTCGGTGCAATAAAAACACAGTGTATCACCCCACTGTGAGCCGGCGCCTCCGGCCGGCAGCTGCCTAGTCGCGCCGAATGGATGGAAATGTAAAGAAACTGCATCAACTTTACTTTAACGTGCCTTTGATCTCCCCAGTGTATGTGTAAGTCCCAGTCACATACATAAACACGCGCACGGCTGTCGATCTGTACGTGGGCTGTATTTTTAATATTGCAATGACCACATTTGACACTCGCTGCCGTTAAGGCAGGGTTTTATAAATAAATTGCAGCAGGATTGGCAAGATTTTCTCATTAAAACTTCAAATTGAAAGCGAGGATGTTAGCTCATGAGGCCGGGATTCATATTTAATTATGCCTGTAAAACAGCACAATATCTGTGAAGAGGAAAATCAGCAATGCACGGGTGCTGACAAACACAGTGGGAGCGAGTCGTCACCCCGCCACGGAGGGCTCCGTGTGAATGGATGGAGGTTTGGCTCATCTGCAGTGCGTCGGAGTCTCGCTGGCTGGCAGGGCTCCAGTCCTCCGCTCGCTTATTCATCTCTTTCTTCCACTGCCGACACACTCTTTTACACACACGTTTGGCTGGAGCGTGCTCCCAACACTTACTTGGTTCTCACAATATCAAAAACAAACCCAAATGCAGAAGCCCCACGTGACAGCCACGGATCAAACTATGCAAATGGCAGGAAGAGACTTCTCCTGATGATAAGTGCGGAGCAGAAGACTTTCTAAAATCCAGTTTGATTTTAGAGCAGCGATTAAAGTCCCCAGGGCTGTTTCCTAAAGGTGTGTGCAGAGGAAAGACTAGACTCCACGTCCTAAAGAAGATATTCAGCCAGGAGAGTAAATTATTCCTACAAATATGCCACAGGTTACCAAAAATGGTATGTAGATTTGTCAGTTAGGTGGTTCAGGGTGTGGAGGAAGTAAATAAATAATCCTGTTTAATAATTCATTGAAATTCATGTTGCTTTGCTTCCAGCCTTGAGAATATTTAGAATTCTGCCTGCAAGCGCTCCAGCTTGGTGGTGGTTGGTAAGATTATTGAAAATAAGGAAGAAGATCAAGCAAGCATGCTTGCACACATTATTCCCCCACTGAGAGCGGCACATACAGTGTGTGCATGCTACGTAACACATGCGATTGGGGGGGTGGGGGAAAAAAGGAGCGTCCCATCGTCAACAGCCTTCATTTTTTGCTCCGTTTCTCTCTGGAATGAAAGATTTTATCTCCAGAGTGCACAGAGAAGTTCATACAGAGCTTCGGGCGGATGAATACACCGAGAGGAAAGTAGAAGAAGAAGAAGAAGAAGAGGAGGAACCTCAAGGCTGCTGATCCTTATGTGACCTATTCCTGACAATTCCTGCTTCATGAAATTAGACCAAGAAAAAGAAAAAAACTTGCTCCATTTCGGATCCGGTTCATCTGCATTTTATATCACACATTTGAGATATTTTATTGACTCAAGAACATCATATTTTATCTTTAAAAAGTAACAAAATAATGCAATTTGAAATGAATAATGATTTAAGACCCAATCATTATTTTTAAGACATTATACAACTGTTCCTAGTGTTTTTTTTAATTATAATTATACAATCTTTAGCCAAAATCAAAAACTTGTTGTCTTTTTAGGACAGTTTCTGCAAAGTTTATTTGCTTCTGAGTTGTAGGCGGGACAGTTGGTGCCCAAAAAATGACCGTAAATCAAAGAAATTAAGAAAGTTTTGGTGCGAGGATAGAGTCATAAACCATAGGATAAAGCTGATTCTTGTTTTTACGAGCAGTGTGAAGAAAATGTTAATATTGGGATTTCTAAATGAAATTTTTATTAGTTTTCTTCCAACCTGAGTGTTTGTTGCCTTTGAGTCTTTTTATGTGCTTTAAAGATTCATGTAAAGTCACTTCACTGCTTCACATATTGCATGTAGTTCTTCAGTAACAAACACTTTTAAACCTCTTGTTCATCCCCAGGATTTGATCATTAATGTGACTAACTGAAAGATCGCTAAGCCATGGGCAGAAAATAGGAGCAAATTGTAACAAAAAAATGACACTTAGAAGCTCACTTTAAACATTATCACTTAGAGTGGGAAATAGTTTAATTGTTTTGACGGCTTTTTCTTTGCTTTTGTTTAAAAGCACCTTAATGTTGCTCATCCAAACGCCTCTTAGATGCATTGGTTTAGATCTTTGTTTCTGCAAGGTTAACTAGGTTCTTAGATTTCTGTGTTTTTGAAGAAAGCATGTCGAAAAAACAATGAGGGCTCTCAGTCAAGACAATAAAGTCCTAAAAATATTCTACATATGAACATACAAGGATTTCTTTGGTTTGTTTTCCGGATGGATTTGGCATTGGTTTATTTTTTAAATACAACAATAAAAGTGCTGTGGTGAATTTTATGATGATCATTTTGAAAGAAAAATCCAAAACCTTCTCCAAAAATGATTGATTTTCTTTTATTTAATCTTTTTTCCTAACTGTTTTAAAAGGAAACTGCACTGACAACTAGGTGAAATTTTGAGATTAAAACACCAACAGTTCACCTCATTCATTTTTAATGTAAGGAGAGGCTTCTTTTATCTCATGAACTTTGTTTATCCAGCTGCTCTGCAGACTTTTGTATTTTAAAAACTGAGCAAATATTGCAGCAGAGTCCCGTTTAGTTAAATGTTCCCAAATGTTGCAAAGATTTTCCCTTGACTGAAGGGCTGCTTCTCTCTGCGCGGCTCAGCAGGACGGCTTCGCACACTCGTGGGAAGTGTTGGAGTTTGCTGGCACTGCAAGCCTCCCAGAGGCAATAAACAGATTTAGTTATGTCCTGTGGTTTGATAGTTTTTTTTTTTTTTTTTTTTTTCAAAAAGGAGAAATAGCCTGAAATTGTTGATTTTTATTCTTCTTTTTTCAGGGCTGCTCCTCATGCTGTCAAACTTATGCAAATAAACTTGAAATCTCTGGTTGCCAGCAGGAACTTTTTTTCATTCAAACCAAATTAGTATATCTATTAGGTTATCGAGGTGTAAATTGAGTCTTTTTGAACAGATCAGCGCAGTCCATCAAAAGGAAGAGTGAAAAAAAGTCAGACTTTGAGGAAGTCGGTTCTTTTAGTTTCAAACTGTGACTTTGAATTTGTCGACTCTCCACTCAGTTTTGTAAAGTGTGCACGTCGGAGTGAACACTGGACTCATAAATTCAAACGAGCTAAAAGAAAGACTTACAAAGTCTGAGTCATTAGAATGAAAAAAATCCTTTCAGACATTTTGAATTTTTTTATTTTTTAACCTCTGCAACCAGATAGGTTCAGTAGATCTATGATTATTTTAAACATAACTTATTTAAAACATTTTCATCTTTGTAAGCATATGGCTTTGTCGTTCACATGTGCATTTTTGTGATTGCAAGTATTTTTTGGTCATTTTCTTCCAAAGGGGAGGGAGGCAGAAGACTTTGGCTACATATTTCTAACAGCTTTAATTACAGGGCTCTTACATGCTGTTTTCTAGTTGAATTTAAAACTTTTTAAGACCTTTGGAAGACCATGCATATCAAAAACTGAGACCAATTTCTCTGACTATTTTCCAGCCCTACTGACAAAGAAAAAGCAAATCTGAATGTCAGAACAATACTTTCGTAAACTGACAAAACCCCAATGCTTCTGAATGTGAAATACAAATAAACAATATAGTTGAAGCCAAGTCCCATTAGTTGTCACGCACCTATAGGTGTGTGAAATTTGTTCTCCGCATTTGACCCATCCCCTAGGGGAGGGCTGAGCTGCAGACACAGTCGAAACACTGAGTGTCAAACAGGGAGACATTAAGTCCAATTTTTAGAGTCTTTGGTATGTCTTGCCCGGGATTTGAACTCCTGACCTTCCAGTTTCAGGGCAGACACTAACACAAGGCCACTGAGCTGGTTTAAAGAATAAACACACACACACAAAGCACAATTTTTTAAGGCTCTAGAACCAAATTCAAATTGTTAAGGCTATTTAAGCTATTATTTCCAAATTCATAAATTCAATGGTGTCAGGCATTGAATTTAAAGACCCTGCTGGAACCTTGTAATTAAAGCTACAATTCTTACAACTAAGATTCTCTTTCTAATGTTTTGAAAAGCTTGTATTGAGATTTTTTTTTTTTTTATCTTTGTTAATGGTGATAGTAATATTGATTCAAAATTTTGGGGGACAAATGGAGAGCAAAGCTTTTACTGCCCCCCTCTTTCCCCCCTATAGCTTAAACATGAGTGAATCTGGTTCATCTGAACATGATGACCAAAAATGTATCTTTTTTTCAAACCAAAACCTAGAAGTTAAATATTTCTGGCATGAAGTTCACCTACCCTCTAAAAGTAAAAGATTAGATTACTAAATACATTATCTGTGATACATTATATTTAAAAATATTCATTTTTAGGAAATCAGATTCGTTAATTGCTTAAGCTATGAACTCAAAATTTTAATTTGATGAAAATGAATCATTTTAAATGTAATAAATTGTAGTACTTTTGTTAATTGATCTTATGTTTTACTTTTTTCAAAGTACCACAATAAACACAACACTTTGGACAATAAAGATTTACGTGAATCAAGCTGGGAATGCTGCTTTCTGTAAAACTAACCATCAATGTTTATGCATGAAAATGTTGGTCAAACAAAAAAAGTGAAGCAATGAAAATGATTGGAAAAGAAAGATTACAACAGCTTTCTGATTCCAAGACTTAAAAGAATATGTTTGAGAACGCTTTCAGGTGCTATTTTCTTACATGTTCCAACAATTGTGTCAGACACAGCAAACTAAGAAACGCTGATAAGCTCAGGCTGTCAGTGGTGCAGCTTACAACGTTCATCACACGCACAACTGTAATGATGTTCAGGCCTTCCTCCAACTCCTCCTCGTGTTTCATCTAACACGCTGCAGGGCCTGAAGGTGGAAGAGGGTCTTGTTTTGTTGCCAACATTCACCCGAGCTCTACGATAATGAGCTCTGCAGGCCCTGAACCCAGCCCAAGCATGAAAAGCTATTTGTTAAAAATAACATCAGTGCGGTTAAAGCAAAGCACTTCACAAGTTTGGAGCATAACAGGGATGCTAATCAGGCAGTAAAGCCATCATGTGAATTAAAAGAAAGCTGG
The DNA here is from genome assembly GCA_003999625.1 of Oryzias javanicus. Classification (NCBI taxonomy): domain Eukaryota; kingdom Metazoa; phylum Chordata; class Actinopteri; order Beloniformes; family Adrianichthyidae; genus Oryzias; species Oryzias javanicus. The sequence goes on along the minus strand of CM012441.1, from coordinate 10,213,351 downwards.
CGAATGTTTATTCATCACAGGTAAGTGGAGTGCAGCAGGTCTGCGTCCCTGCAGGGCAGCAGCGTTTACTCAACCAGGACATCAAATCTCAGCTTCTTAACGATACCTTCAGAGTGCAGCTCCAAGCTGTTTAGGAATCAGCTTGGTTACATTTGAGTGCTTGGCTGAAGGCTGCAAATCAAAAGATGACCCGCTAAAGCGGCAACCTGAGCAACTGTATGCAAATTCCCACCTTTAATAATCAAAACGGTGATGCAGAAACATCTTTCACACTCTGAAGGGTCATTGTGTGGATTAGCCTTGATCTTGGAGTGGTTTACACAGCTATAAATCTGACGCCAGCTTTAAATAGATGCCAGGACGGAACAGCCATCATTCACTCTGCCGCAGCCCTGTGGTGGCTGTAATCATGATGACACAGTAATAAGTCTGTATCCGTTTTTCCTTTAGCCCTGCTAAATTGCTGCTTATGGCAATAAAAGGGCTTCCATTCCCAGGAGCCACAGTCACTCAACCTCTTATTGTCTTACTGCTGGGTGGTGCATCAGAGCACAAACACTGTCACCAACACTGCTAAACCCTCTATCCTTACCCTTCTCTGTTGGTTCTCAGAGCTATTATTTTTATCTGAAGGCCTAAATGAGGCTACAGAAAGGAAAGACACAAAAGAAGAGAAGGGGAGGAGAAGCACTCCAAGAGACAGAGTGAAGCAGAGGAGGAAACTGTTTCCCCTGAAACTGTGATCGATGCTGCCAGCGTGTGCCTGCATTGCACGTTGCCCGCAAATAGGAGAGCTGTATTGATTTGCTCCCATATTTCAGCAAAAAAAAAAAAAAAAAAAGTAGCTCTGAATCCCAGATTTTCCTCTGTGCTGCAACAAATCACTGAAATTCTAGCCATTAAGCTTTTTAGCATTTAAACTGCATCCTGTTCTGCAAGCAAAACAGGAAACGGGCTACCACGCTTCCTCGTGGAAATTTCTCTTGATCAGAATTCATCTTCTCTTGGCTTTTGATGATTGCGTGCACTCTTGTGAAGATAAAGAACAAATTTCCCTGCAGGTCTGCAGGTGAATAATTGCAAACAAGAAAAAAAAGCCATGTAGAGGTCAAAGCTAATAGCGTAATGACACTTTTAACATTTGTGCCGATACCTAAGGGGTTCTGTGTCGTGATGAATTAACCTCTGCAGAGGTGTTAAACTGTATTACAGTATAAGCATGAGGTATGAGCTTTACTGTTTGACCTGCTTTGTCTGAATAAATGATGCTCTGAATCAGACGAGTATATTTTTGTAGTATGTTGGAATAAAAAAATCTGAGAAACAGAGCCAAGAAAATGCATAGATGGCAAAGTGAGCAGTAAACACAAGCACTAGTTTAATTCCTGCTTGACATAAATGATAAAGATGAGAGGGAATGGAAAAAAAGGATTTTGTGTATTAGAACAGCTGAAGAGAATCTTCTTATGGTCAGCAAAGCATATTTGCAAATTTGTCATCCTCCCACAAAGAAATCTGCATCACAACAGGATGGAGCATCGCTCCATATTTTCATTTTTGAATCTTGGCCAGAGTGAGCACTTTCAAGCACGCTCCCTGCAGAGAACAGTTCCCTGGTTACACTTTTTCAACAAAACGAGCTTCTATTACTAAATGCAAGTTTATTCTGACACGTCCAATGCAAAATGGCATGTTTTAAATTGAAAAAAAAAAGGGAAGCTGCAAAAGAAAGATGTCCCAGCAGTGAGCATGAAGAGCCACTGAGAAGGACTAAACCAACTGTCCACTTTCCAGCTCAAAAATAGACAGCAAATTGATACAATCAGATCCAAACAGTGACTCCACCACAGGAGATGGAATTTCCCTCTTCATTCCATGATGGAGTCAGGATTTGTGTTTCTATTTTCTTTTATGGGGCCATCGTTTCCCAAACTGCTTCTTTTATGGGCCTCAGAGCCCGCTGGAAAATGGCAGAGATGCTGTATATCTTTCAACACTGAGGCTAATCTGAAGCGCACACACAAACACACCAACAAATCCCGATGACGCTGAGCAGCCATGTTTGCCTTTCATTCATTTTCCATTTAGAATACAAAAGGGCAGCAGACAGGCAATAAAAAAGTGTCTCATTTGAATTAGTCCTCATTTTAAAGATCTAATATCAATTCAATTCAATTTGCTGTAAGCCCTCAAACAAATCTCTCATCCTGACGTTAACTTACAGCTTTTCCCCTCAGAATCATTCAATTTCAAAGGTGAAACCATTAAAAGCAGTAGGGTGCAATCAAAACTTCCCATTTTAAAACATGAAGTTATGACGTGTTCAATTCAGTAAATAAATAAATAGAGAGCTGTTTCCATTTAGAGGAACATCTTCCTGTTCAGAGGAGCAGTCACCTATCAGTGGTGCAGCTTCCTATCGGAAAGAGCAGCTTCCTCTTGAGAAGAGCAGCTTCCTGTCGGAGGATCAGCTTCCTGTTGGAGGAGCAACTTCCTGTCGGGGGAGCTCACCTTTAGCTCAGATTGTTCTGTCTTACTGTGAATGTACTTTTCATTCCTTCCCTTTTCCTCAGAACTCTTTACTGTAGGAGAAAGTCCGTCCTGTGGACTACTTCCTACTTCACTTCATAACTTGTTGTTTTGCTTTCCAAATATTCATTTGTTTATCAGTACAACCGTGTTATTACTGACTCAAACCATTTCTTATAGACTCCCCAGCAAGATTACAAATTGGGCCCCATATGGTTTACCTTTTGGCTGACTTGGTGGGCCCCCGTTGGGTTTGTCCGCGGATTCCATGGTGACCCAACCTGTGTTTGCCTACACTGGCTTGAGTGAGCACTCAGTAGTCTGGCTCGCTGGACAGCGGGGATTGCTAACTTGCCACACTGTCCACCAGAGAGCTTGCTAGCTCGCTACGCTCCACTGGGCGGCTGGTTGGCGCAGTGGCCCAGAGTGTGCAAACACAGATGGGGCCACCATGGAACCTGCGGACCAACCCAACAATCCAGTCCAAAGGTAAACCATATGGGGCCCACACTGAAATATTCGCTGGGTGAGAGGAGAGAAGTTAAACAAACTAAAAATAGCGTCTTAGAGTTTGATGTAGAATTATTGAAGTTAGTCTCTGCTTTGAACAGCAGTGGTTCCATTTAAATAAATGGTGGATCTTGTTTGCATGTTGGGAAAAAAAAAAAAAAAACACGCCAAAAGAGCAGAGAAAAGCAAAATAGAAAATTAGGACAAGCCTAAGTGCAAAATAGAGATAAAACATGACAGAAATACCAAAACTCTTGTAACAATTAAAAAGATATTCAGGACATTCCAAAACAAGTTAGAATGTTTCAAGTGGTTAAAACAGAACCTATACCAATTTTTTTGTCCTCTCTTTAGAAATGTACTTGTTCAAATTGCTTCTAGTGTACAATGACAAATGTTGGAATTTTGTAAAATGTTAGCATAATTTAGTTCAAGCAAAGTTGAAAAAGCTTCAGATGAGGTCAGGGTCATGAATGACTGTGTGGACCCAAAAAAAACTCTGATTTTACCCTTTGCCTCCCAGTCACACTTTTCCCAAATGACAGAGTCGGTTGAGTAAACTCCCTCCAACATGGCTGTCAGTTTTGACCCCTGAAGCCCTGTTGAGAGGTCAGAGTTTATTTTAAATGGTCCACGGGTTAAATAGACGGTGTGCAGTGTTGTCTGTTACGATGTACACCTTTTGCAACACTAATCTTTGCCGGATGATTAACAGGGACTCTGGAGCACAGACACAGCCTTCATCAACTTGTTCAGCTTTTTTAGAGTCATTGATGCTGCTGCTCCAACAGAAGACATGCCTGCAGGTCTGCTCTTTCAGCAAGGACATGGATGACACCACTTCATGTTAAAAAGAACAGCTATTTCTGGGCCTGCCTTTCAGCCGCTCTCTCTTCATTCAGTCTACATTTATTTTTTTGGTAGTGAGATATGTTTGGACTCACAGATCAGATATATGTTCCTAAAGGAAGACACTGAGCTGCATTCCCAAAATTGCCGCTGTACTGATCTAAAGTTGTAGAGAGTTGACCTGTATGGGTACTGAGGGTTTTTGGGTTGTCCAGGTCATGGAGGGACATACGGCATACTTAAGAGATGTCATGAGAACGTAAAATACAATTGTCATGCATGTGGTAAGTGGTGGATAAAAATGTGCATTAACATTTTTGTCTTACAGGCTCACCAAGCGGTTTACAACCTTGATATTTTGAGCAGGCCACCTCTTTGCCTGAAAAAGGTTTGCCCATTTTTTGCTCCCAAAAAGCCTGTATCAACCCATAATCACAGTTGTGACTAAAGGTTGATTTATATATGTCTGCAGTGCGCCCATTTTGGTTGCGTTGACACAAAAAAAAGTTCATTAATCAATAGGAATGTCACTTCTGTCTTGCCCGTACTTCTGCAACACAACGCAAGCTTTACGCAGGAGTTCTATTTCCACTCTGTTGATACGTTTGTGTCGCGGCAAAAAGCCGTAAAAAAAAAGGAACAATTTCAGGTTTCAAAATAAAAAAAATTACATTGTAATTTCAGAATAAACTTTATAGCATTTTCCATCCAGAGAAAGGGGGAAGGGGCCACGGACTGGAGACGCAACAGAGACAATGTAAACCAACTGGACTCCCACACGATACAGCAGAGATGCACCGCAGATGGAGCAATGTGAGATAGGACATGGCTAGAACCTCCCTGTTCTAGTTTCTTCTCATTTGATTTTGTTCTCCATTTTGCCTTTTATACAGGGAGGTTTCAGAACTCCCATAATTGTCCTGAACATGAGATGCTCTCAAGTGTAAGCTAGATAGCTGTTGTCATGGTTGCACATTAAATCCCAATTAAAGTGACTTTTTTACTTCCTTCACATCAGTCCTATAAAGTCACCAAAATGATACTTGAGTCAAACATAATGAACGGTTCTCTCAAATTTAAGAACTTATGATTTATCAAATAGATTTAGAATCACAGGGGGAAAAAAAATACAATTTTCATCTATGCTGATGTCGTTAAAATGACAGCGAGAAGCACCAAAATACATTCTGAATGAGATCCAGATACAACCCTCTATTTCGTTCTGCTCCACCAAACATTGGCACCAAATCTGTTTCAAGCTTGTTTATGTACATACCAGTAACTTTGCACAGACCAGATCAAGCTGGCAGGAACCTGGCAGTACCATAACAGAGGAGACATCAATTTAAAAAAATAAAACACCCAGTTATAAAGTCCAACTCCCTCTTAACATTACTGAATCCACACGACTTCACACAAAGTGAGGAAGGCCACAGATGAGACAAGCGCCTCTGTTGTGTGATGTCAACAATGTATGACAGACAATTATTTTGATAGCTGAAAAAACAGGTCAGGACGTGACAGGAAAAGAACCATCGCCCTTATGCTCCCCCTCAACCCATGGATCACTGCATGGTATTGTGGCATACTTTACATTTTTATTTTCATCCATTAGTGATCAAAAGTCGTCCAAATAAGAAGCTTTAAAATGGGACCTGAAGATGAGATCAAGTAAAAAAAGAAAAAAAAAGGTACTGAAGCTTGAAAATGATCGCTTGGCATTTAGTGGGCTAACTTAATAGTACCAAGAGCTCGTCAATCAACAGCCAGACACATAAAAATAAATACAAAAACACACCCACACATTAAGAGATATGATAATCTTTTAAAAAATAATTCCAATCATCTTTTGAGCTAATATAAAAGCATTCTCAGTGTTTTTTTCCAAAATCATTAAACCTGTGTCATTTTCTAGGACAGCAGAAATTTGAATTAAATTTGTGGGCGAAACCTTTGTTGCGGTGTAAGCCTCCTTCCCTTCCCATCATCCCTTTGTTTATACTCTGTTCCGCTATCTTACAGCTCCTCACACCCTCAACCCAACATTAGTGGTGCAACAAAAATGGTGAGCAATCCAGACGTAAAGTTTTTCATAAAGTTTTTACCAGCTTGGACGAGGAAAACGAAGACGAAGTGGATGAATCTGAATGTAGCAGAGCAAGGAGATTCTGGCTCACCCAGAGTATTTTCTATTAATACAATTATTAACTAATTGTATTTTTTCTTCTGATTCAATTTGAGTGAGGAAATAGTCAGACTTGTAATTTCAAGCTGTGGATTAGCCAATTTTATATTTTATTATTTAAAAAGAAAGGGATAGAAATGTGCATTTTTTGTAAATTTTGAAGAGAATTGAATGTAAAAAAAAATGTTAAAGAGAAATACTTTTTAGTAAATTATGTTTTACCAATTTAAGAAATTTTGCCCCATCCTTTAAGTGATGTCTGCATGTCTGTGTTTGTATTCCATGTTGGCAAATAACAAAGAAACAGAAAATCTTTTTCTCTGCCAGTTTACAACCTCACAACCACGAACAGGTAACATTTACCCCCGCCCCCACCCGCTCCCCAGCGTGCTCTGAATCTCAGCCTCTCTCTCATCCCTCTCCTTTGCGTACTAATGAGCCATGAGATTGACAGCTGGATTACCGGGCTGGTTTGTAATCCTTTAATTTCTCCGTTTAAGATAATCACCCTTTGGGTGGAGCACAACCTACAGCTGCATACACACACAGGAAAGCACACACGGTGTGCATAATATACTGTGTTTAAATATAAATGACTAACAGTGTGTTTAAACATTAAAACCAGAGAATATGGTAAAAATGAGTGCTTGCAGGCGCCCTGATCAAACACAGATTCCAAGCTGAATTAATCCTGAGGACAAAGCACAACACAAGCCCGTCTCTGGTGAGGGACCTTTTTGATATTAGAGTTTGTAGAACAAAGGCAACTTGACAGCACAGTCTTTCAATTAAGGCAACGGAATAGCAAAGGCCCTGTGGTTTCAAAAAATGGCTGTACAGTGCAGAACCGAGTAGCCTCTGGAGATGCATTTAGCAGCAGCTTAGAAGGATCTATGGGCTGAGCCATGCCAGACGTAAATCATTTTGATTCGGCCATGATTCTCATCACTTCTAGGACCGCACACTGAGGATACGAGTGCCGGCGAACATGTGAGGTAAAGTGGCAGAACAAGGTCAAACTGCTTGGGTGTAATTCATCAGCAAAGTGAGAAGCGATACGTCACATTGAGCCTCTGAATCAGGAAGCATAATAGGAAGCTGGGGTAGGTGGAGATTCCCATAGCTCTTTGCTCTGTAAACATTCAATCATTTTGCACACCCAGTTCATCACGTTCAGGGTCGAAGAAGGGCTGAAGCCGGCGTGAGTTCCCACCAAACAGGTCATCCTTCTGTAGGAGTCAACATAGGCACAAACAGGGTACTAACCAATTTAAAAAAAACATGAATCTAACATGTGTTCTGGACCATTTATCTGAACCTGAAGGAAAAAGAAGAGCCAAAGCAAACTGCTCAGCTGAGTTTGAGGCTGAAAACATTGTGGTCATACAAGTAAGAACAGGGCTTGACTCTTGTTTGTTTACTTCTGAGAGTGGTAAACAAATATTGAAATAAATAAGTACTGTTACCCCCTCTTATTTGGCACACTCACACCTGTTCTTTGCTAAGTAAATGTTATTTTTAAGTTATTTTTTAAATATATGTATATATATACACATTTATATAATTCTGTTTATATATACTTTTAAGCAAATTACACCAAAAATAAAATATAAAAAATAAAATATTAAACAAAACTGTGACCCAAAAACCGAATCATGGGAAGAGCAAATCATTGCATCTCTAGCTGTTATTTCATATGTTTGGTGTTTCCCATGTCAGACACGTGCGTGCTGTAATAATGCTTCATATCACTAACAGTTCCTGTTTGTATCTTCTTTTCAAACAGATTTAGCTGCAACGACTGTTAGAAATGTTTTTAAATGAATTTTTATAATTTAAATATTAAACTTCTTTCATACTCCTGTTATTGAAAGTAAATGGCCATCTCTGTTAGTGCTTCTGTTCTCATCTACCATCCTTACTTGTAGTATTATCACAAATTCATTAGGATATTATCGTAACTAATGTGATGTGGCAGTGCTTTAGTGTTCATCATAAATGTTGCACCAGAGACATCTTTCTTCAAGAGATAACAAAAAGGGCATTATAGTTTAAAAGTGAATAATTGGAGCTGAACAAAGACCTTTTTACACTGAAGACATGACTGATAATCAGATACATGTAAATCCTGCAAAGAGGAAGGTGAGGTGACCGATGTAACCCACACCTGCAGCTGAAAGGTGAAGCAGAGGTAAGCCAAGTGGGAAAAATGGTTTGTTTACAGCATGGAAAATCCAACAGCGTCTTAATCAAGGCCACAGATGGTTAAAGTGCACAGAAAGGCAAAGTGCTAATACATTGATTGTAAGTGAGTGAGGGGGGTCGGCCGTAAAGGGTTTCCAGTAACACATTCAAACAACATTCATAAAATACCAAATCTTCTGTGGTGAAGCGGAAATTAATTTCCTAAAAGGACTTCCTTTCATTATGAATATAAGAAAAGCCGAAGTGAGGGGGGCTAAACTGTAATTAGGAGGCAGTTTTTGCAAAATAAGAAACATCAATTTAACATTCATCTCTGAATTATCTCTCCTAAACTGGCCTTCTTCAGTTCTTAAAACGCAGTACTAGGTCCTCCTCCAAAACAATCAGCTTTCTTATCAGTTAAATCCTTGGCAAAGACCTCATTCAGAGTATGTTTTCCCTTTTACTTCCCTCAGTAAAATTTAGCACATGGCTTCCAGCTCTTAGAGATGCAATCTGAGGTCTGATTATATCGTGGTTGACTCTGTTTGAAGGTCCCAAGTCACAACACAATTAGCTTGTCTTTATCGTGTCCGGAAATTTAGATTAAGAGCAAAATGTCACCTTAGTGAGTACAAATACTATTTAAGGTTACATAATGTGGGCCATATTTCACCATGACTCACGGTGAGGTGCAGAATGTGAGGTTTGGGCAGCAGTCTGTCGGCTTGATGCAGCTGTTCCAAAAAGAAAATAGAGCAGCTTTTGTTACCTGTGGACAGAAAGTAACTCCAACACTGACCGACAAATGTCAGATGTGTGGTCAAATGACACCATGTTACCATTGCTAATTTAATTTGGAATAGCATTTATGATTGGTGAGTGGAATATATGCCGGTTGAACTGTAAATGGCAGCAAAAAGCACTGAAAGATTTTCATCATCAAAACACAAAGACCACAAAGTTCAGATCACTATATATCTGTAATGGAAAATAACCTATCGTATTATCAATAGGGCACAGTGGATTATCAATGAATGGTTATTTTTAGACAGATTTAAGGTGAACCAAACTATCATATGCATTATCCTTGTGCTGCATGTAATCACTAATGTTCACTAGATCAACAAATATAGACCGCAGGGCTTCTTTTTGAGCGATTTTTTATTAAAAAAAAAAAAATACTTGAATTTTTTCTTCATAAACCACGCAATATTTCATCTTCATAACATAGTGAATTCATAAATAAAGAAGAAGGCATGGTGTCTGAACTTTTTTTTTTTAATCCAAGACCCTAGGTAGTCCCGCACTATATAGATCAGAGTATTTAGGGAGTAGGGAGGGATTTCGAACATCGCCACAACTTGTTTGTTAGAAACATTAGCCGCATTAGCATATTCAAATTACACACAACACCCAATGTTATTTGGAATACATAACAAAAAATGTCCAACACCCAATACAATACATGTGTTAGTGTATTCACAAAAACACCTAGACTGGTTTACAACTATTAAAACAAACAAACAAATAACACCAGACTGATATTTTGACAGAGCGCCATGTACCTCTCAAAATCTCTTCCACATCAGTCAGCACGACAAGAATTAATCCATATAAAAGATGTTCCGGATTTTAAGGCACTCTGTTATTTATTTATTTTTTCTTATTTTCCAAAATGTTCCTCATAGTGCTTAAAATACTATATCTGCTCCAAACTAGCGATGGAACTGAACCACCGTTCTGTTTTCCCATTGAACACTCATCCAACAAGCAGCAAAATTTGAAATATTTTTGTCAACGCTCCCTGTCTTCTAGTCGGCACTTCAGAAGAGGTATTTATGGAGCTTTCAGACCCATCTAGCAACTCTTCATCAGAGAGACAATACGACAAAATACTTTCTCTAGAATTGTTGAGGAGCTCCACAGACTGATGTTTACCACATTGTGTTTTTGCTTTTCCTGACACAGCTGAGGCTGCCTCAGGCGGCTATGCCCCTTTCGCAGCTGAAGCAGTTCACTGATTCATTAAACTAGTTTATTTGTCCTGAATGCTTACAATATTACAATTTATATTCACTTTTAAAAAATGTTTAGTGGCAATGAGAAAAAAAAACCGCGTGACGACAAATTCCAAACATTGCCAAAAGTGGCGTCCAGTAAATATGACAACATTTTTGTTTTGTTAAGAGCTGTCTTGGTTTGCTTTTGTCTGAATTCACTTCCACAAGTGTTAACTTTTCAAATTTAGTACATTTCCCCGTGGTGGCAAATTGCTCCATCCAAGCCAAACCAGGGTCAATGGGATTTAGTGACGGGAGGTGTTTGTGTTTGTCCGCCTTGTTACAACGGGCCCGCCCACGTCAAGGTGACACTCAATTGTTATTGAAAAATGAACCAGGCTGAATGACGGTGAGTTAGGGCCGGTCGAGTTGAAACAACTGATAAAAATGCAGCTTTAATGAACAACCGGGTTCATCAGAAACCATGTTTTCGGGTAGATCAGAGATTCATGTTTGACCCACACCAGAGTTCCACTCATAAAGGACTTGAGGGAAAAACAAAGTCATTTAAATCAAGACTACAAATTTGGTTGCAATTTCTTATTATAAAAAAGCTTTTTGAACGTTGTGCTTAATTATGTCACACGTGATAGAGAAAAGTGACACATGTATGAGAATTGTGGTAGTTACTGTTTTATGACAAAGACATCAGGAAACTTTCAAACTGATGTTTTAGGGAAGACTTGCTACAAACTTACATTTAGAGCATGGACTTTTGCATTCATCTGCTCTTAAAATCATTCGAAACAGCCTTAATGCTGCATGCATTGTCTTTTACTGCAGCAAAAGTCAAATAGGACACAATGTGAGTAATGTTGATTCAATGAAAACACAGCAGTCGCTGAGATGTTACTCAACAAAGGAAGGCTGTAAACTCCGACATGACTTTTGTGCCACGTAGAATTCTTATTACAATAAGTGCTTTTTGTGCATTTACATAAATTTAGCAAACAAAAGTCTTTCTACAGCCCTTGAAATGCAAAAATAGATTACATTAGTGGTAATAAAGTTAAACAATAAAAAACATTCATAATGGTTTTAAGCCATTTCCTGTTATGGAATGCTGCTGTGCTTTTATTTTGATTTATTCAAAATGGGCTGTTTTTGCGTCCTCAAATTTGAGACGCATTTATGTTTTAGAACTAATTTTGTAGCATACAAAATATTACACCACAAATTTTTTTATTGATGGTCAGTAACACGCTTCATTTGTATGTGAATTTTTTTCTTTAAAAGCAGCGTAAATAAAGTTAGAATAATGTCCGACACAATGAGCTTAATATTACATTTTATTAATATTTATATTTATATTTTTAAGATACTTTTAACACCACTAGCACCATCCTTTGTGTCATAACACTCCAATGATTCTAAAACTCTCATTAGTTTGTCTGACAATGTTTGCTACATCATCTGAATGCAGTCCCCCCCCCCCCCCCCCTTCCCACCGCCCACCCTATGAGTGCTAGAGGAGAACGCGAGAAAAGCCCATTTGCCGCTGTAAAACACTAAGAGGCTGACCATCAGCCTTCAGCTGAAAGCAGCCAACTGAGGGAGCAGAGAAGACAAGATCAGGGCACAAGAAGCAATAAAATCCACATGGGAGCCCTGACAATAATGTTTCCGTTGGCAGCCAGTTTCCCATCTGTCAAAACCCCCATTTTTACTTACTACCTGCGCAGAAAAAAGACTACAAAACAAAATGAAAAGCATTGTGCAGTGGAATGTACTATATCTTGGGTTGCTTCCTTGATGGAATTGGCTCAGCGTGTATGTGATGTTGTAGGGAGTTTGAGGGATATAGGAGCGTAGCCTGGCTTGGTAAGAAGGCAGGCGAGATAAAGAGAAATGATGTGGCTCATCTTCTGTACCTGTATTCTATCAGCTCGACACAGACTGCAGGTCCTGGCTGCTGAGATGAAAGACTCTCTGGAGGACAAGAGAGACGTTCATGAGTCAGAAGGAAAACGGCATCCTGCTTATCAAATGCCTGGTAACATAATCCCCCCCACGCTCGCGCTTCTTGGGTCTGGACATACTTATGAAAGCTCTGTCACTTCAGATAGGCGGTTAGGAGTCAGAAGTTCTCCACAGCGCAGTAAACTCAAAGCTGGCTGTTTTAAAGCAGATATGGCTCTCTGCCAGGTTTTTCGGCTGTGCTCTAATTGAGGTCACGTTACAAGTCATTTTGTTCGTGTAACTTCTGGTGATGGGATGAAACAAGAGGAGAGCCACCAAAGAGAGTTCAGCTGAAGACGGTGGGGGTCAACCCTGAATAAATCTTTTAGATTCAAATGCACCCACTCCTCCAGTATGGGCCACAAAACCGGCTTTGACAGTAAAAGCATTGGGGTGAAGGAAGCAAGAAGAGACATCAAAGTGGGGATTATTTTTTTTTTTCATCAAGCTGATTCAGTTTGTAAGATTCAAAATAATGAGAACAAATGAGGACTAGTGAAAAAAAATGCTTCTTTAACATGGATTTTGAACAAAAATACAAAAGAAGTCTCGCTCCAATCACATTTATTCCCAGTAGTTTTTGAATTAGGATAATGCTATTTTAGCTAATCAAAATCATTTTCTGGGACATAGTTTCTAGAGAGCAGCAGAAGTTTATGAGGAACTTGACACTGAGTTTTGATCAGCAATGTTGGTGAGAAGTAAGCCTCCCATCATCGCTTTATTTACACTCCTTCCCTCTAGCTTCCAGCCCAAGCTAACACTAGTGGTGCAACAAAATTAGCGAGCAATATTCAGCCTTGGAGAGGCAAGTTTGGATGAGGAACATGAAGACGTTCATGTAATGTGCGAGTGGGGGCATCAGAAGGGAGCAGAGCAAGCAGCTACGTTGCCAGATCGGGCAGTTTTCTGCCCATTGGGTGATCTTGAATTTAAAATTGTGGGTAAAATGAATTGAAATTACTCAACCAAATGTGCTATCCCTGCCACCCTGTCAATAAATGACTTCCTTAAGCTTGAAGCTCCTTCCGCATGTGGGAGGAGCTACCAGCTAATATTCTTAGTGTGATTGCTACATGGATTGGTGCGTTTCTGTCATTTATACTACATGAAAGAGATGGATGATGTTGAGAGATCAGGTTTATTTATTTTAAAGAGTTCTAAAAACACATTGTCATTAAGTTTCCATTTTTAGGTTCATGACATCATTCAGAGATTCTCCCGGTACGCTAAGCTTCAGTTCACTCCGCTCCAGCAGTGAGAGAGCTTGTATGAGCCCCCCACCCCCAGAAAAGGTGTTTTTTGTTTGTTTTGGGGTTTTTTTTTTTCTGGATCTGCTTGTTTTCAGATAGTTTCAAATCTTGATTAATCTCAGTTTGAATAAATAAATGCTCAGAAACACAGTCTTAATCATAAAAATCTCTTTTACATATCCTTCATTGTGAGAAGAATGCTACAAAGACTTTTATTTTAATAGTAGTGGGTCTTTAAACCCAGCAAAACTTAAAAAAAAAGAAAAAAAAAGACTCCTAAATCATGTGGTGTTAAATGTCTGCAGAAGTGAAGAGGGTCAGGGGTTAAAGCTCATCATCGTTGACAGCAACATTAAAGAAACCCCATCATAACTGAACTGAAGTCAATTTCATCTCAAATCAGGTCTCATTTTCACTTCTGTGCTCCTCCATGTCTGTTCAGGCTCCTGGAGCGAGGCCATGATTTACACAGCCAGCGCAATCAGTGGAATTTTTCTTTCCAGGATTTCGGCTCTCCAAACAGGAATCTGCATGGTCCTTCGCTGCAGAGCTGGTAGTTGTTCTGCCTGCATTAGTCCCACAAACCTCACCCTCCCAACGTGACCAGGCTCCTCGGCAAACATTTCCACGGGAGCATAGAGGGACTTTTTCTGCAAAAATTTGCAGCACAGATTGTATGTTAAATAAAGGTCTTCTATGGTCAACCACAAACCCATAAAGCCACTTTTAACCTATCAAGCGAGAGAAAAATCGACATATGAATGATGCATTACAACTTCCAAATGACCTTTTAGTGCTTGTATTTAAATTTACCACCGTTGTGGAAGAAATACCAGAATAAATACAAGTTTTTTTAATTATTTTTTTAATCAACTATAGCCCATAATTATATCATAAAATGTTACATGAAGTTTTGTGTGCTTTCTGCTATGAGCTCAGTGGAAACACATGTTTTTCTCTTTTTGTCAGACAAATTAAAGGATGAAGTGGTAGTTTATCCTAACATGTTTTGACCTCTGGCCTGCAGTCTTCCGAAGAGAGTTTTGAGCCCCTCATGACATCCCTATTAGCTGTTTATGAAAGGTGAGGCAAACCTGGACAAACTTGTCGGTGATGCCTTCATCCAGTTTTTGTCTTTAAAAAAGGGGGCATTTCATGGGTCGTCAGTGTGAACACCTCCCTCATCTCAGATTGTGGCGTCTTTTGTGTGTTTCATTTTAAACTGCTGGTAGTGACAGGTCATTAGGGTGCATCCATCCATCTTAAGAACCCACTGAATCTATTATGGGGTCACATGACTGCTGGAGCTACTGTTAGGCAAAGGTGGGGTACACCTTGAACTGGTGGGCAGTCTGTTGTGGGGTCACACAATCACATTGGGACCATTTAGGTTCACCATTTAATTGACAAAGCATGATTTGTGATTGTGCGAGGAAGCCAGAATGCCCAGAGAAAACCAAGAGGACCTGGCAGAAGACAACAACATGACCCCAAGATGGCGCTCGAGCCTTATTAGCCGGTAGTCCTTGACCAAATTTCACGCTCTTCGGCTATGATGGTTGCAGTTAAATTAGGGTTGGGGTTAGAAATCTTCTAGTAGAGATACGCAAATTAAGCTTCTGACTACAGTTGCAACGTAGGCTACCCGTTTCTATCTAATGATTAGTTTAATGATGTGTTTGGGCGCCATCTTGTCTGTAACCAGCTTCAAGAAAACTCAAGCATGAAGACCTTAAAATCTCCAACTAGAAAGGTCCAGAATGAGGTTTCAATCAGGGCCTTCTTATCGTGAGGCGAGAGCGGTAACCCAAATGTTACTAAGATGTCAGGCCAGTAGTCAAAACATATATATCCTTCAATCTGTCTGACCAAAAAAAAAAGGAAGTAAAAAGAACTTGAATTATCTTCAGAGGGTGAAGATTTTCCATTTATAGAACTACTACTGAAAAAATAAAAAAAATAATGTTTTTGGTGTTTTTAACATATTCTTGTAGCCTTTTCTGATTATGGAGGACATATATACCTGCACGGGTGGATAGATCTAATTTTGCTCGCTATTTTTGCTACACTAATAAGGTTAGGTTGAGGTTGTGAGGAGCTGTAAGCAGGTGGGAGAGTGTGTTATCAAAAGGATAATGGGACGTATGGGAAAGCTAACACCATGTGAACAGTTCCATCCACATCTTAAAGGCATATCTTTAAATAACTATTGCCACTCTGCAGAAACTATGTCCAAAGAAAACGACAGGTTTTTGTTACTTTGTCTGAAAACTGCAACATCATAATTAAAAGACTCGGGAATGCTTTAAAAATAGATCAAAAGAGGGGCGAAGTGGGATTTCCCAGTGTTTATACAGAGCATTTATTGAATATAGGAGAAGCAGCTAAAAGGTGAAGAAGATCAAAGAATGAACCCTCCCCAACAGCAGATTCTAAAACCTTTAAATGCAGCTTAAATTTCATGTCAGTGTCCCCAAATGGCCCGAAGGTTTCAAGGCTTTGACTACAAACTCTTCTGAAAGAAGAAACAGAACTGAGAGTTGAGTTCAGTCTCCTTTTTCTGCCAGAAAAGCTGTGCTGATTTTTGTTATTCAGTGCTTGTAGAAGATGTAAGAACAAGATGAAAAGGCAGGAGGTAAAGGACAGCTCCAAACACCCGGCTGTTCAGCTGGCAGACTGACCCGGAAACGCAACGCTGAAAAGAAGTAATCTGTTGGGGCAGCAGAACTGAGCGAGCGGATGGCGGAGCCGCTGCTGTTTGAGGTCAGTCTGGAGAATTTGAAGCTAATTAAACAAAGAAGAAGCCTGCATAAGATCCACAACAAAACACACAGCACTGCACCCCATGCTGCACCACATACTGCTGATTCAACGGTGTCTTCAGACACAAGTCCCCTCGGATCCACTGCAACACCGACAAGTACAGGAGAACCTTTCAGCCAGCATAAAATCCACAATGATTCTCTATACTCACTCAATGACTTTTTATTAACCAACTCAGTCTACTGCCGCAATTTAACACCCCTTCTTCTGAATTTATTGCAGTCTTTCTGAATTAAACTGAGCCATGCTGGTGGATAGAATGATCTAAAGCTCAGTCCAGAGACCTCAAAGGTCACACATATCATGTTAATCAGCGATGCTTCATGCCTGTCATGAGAGGGCCTTAAACATTCAACGAAGTTATTACTTTTCAACATGTGTAAATGTTTTAAATGGTGCTTTCTTTGCATGGCTCTAGGTCAGGAGTCTGCAACCTTCAACACTTGAAAGAGCTGTTTGGGTCAATGTATCAACGCCCACAACCCAGCAGAAACCACAACGTCTTTTAAAAGAATAAGACACAAATTTGTTTGCTTGATATTCTTACTACTCTGATCAATTCAAAGTAATCATTAGGGTTTTGGGATTAAATTATAAACAAACATAAAGAGAAAATGGCCTTTTTAAAAAAAAATATGAAATGGTTTATAACTTGACAAAAGTCCACATAACTTAATTTCAAAATAAAAGACATCTTGAGTCACTTAGGGTCATCTTAATGCAGCAAATGTAGAAGTTAGTAGTGTAAAGTCAATTGATTTCACCATATATGGAGCATCTCCACCAGAAATGTGTAAAAATTACTGACTAATGTAAAATCAGAGCTAATTAAGGTAACATTGACCATATTTTTTAACCCAAAAAAATCATTAAATTTGTTCAAAAAAAAGAAAATTTGGCCTGTAATTTGGTAAACCTTCGTTCAAGTTGTGCTAATGACCTCAAAAATCATTTTCTATAGTCCCTAACGCTCAAAACTGTTAAAATATTTTAGTCAGACTTTGTCAAACAACAAAGCCAGACCGCTTGATGGATTGTTGGTGCATTATGGGTACTGTTGTCAAGAGCCTCACTGAGTAATATGAATGGTTCTGTCACTGCTTGTGAATGAGGTAATTAAAGTTTTTGTTAGCTTGCTTTACTTTTTTACTTTACTAATTTACTTTTTACTTTACAGTTACTTTTTAAAGCAAACTTAAAAACACTATCTTCCTAATTTCCTGATTCCAAACAGAAAATGGTCCAATGAGGATTTGAGATTCCCTCAATGATTCTTTGCCTACTTTCAGTCAAAATTTGTTGTTTTTTCAATATTCCTCCCACGTGTCAGCAAATTGCTGCGACTTAATGAGTGGACTGAATCCCTTATGTCAAATGCTGCTCGTCTGCGGTCTTGTTAGAGCTGAGCCCTGGCCAGGTCTAACCGCCACAGGCTTGATGTCATGTTGAAACTGTCCTCAACCCAAGTCATAATTTGTGTTTTCGATAAAAAAGGTTTGAGATTAAACTCAAAATGTATGTTTTCATGGAAATCCATATGGAACAGATGAAAAAAAAAACAGATTAAAAAAACTTAAGCTTCAAAAGCTTCAGAACCATGAAAAAAAAAACTTTGCGTTTGTTCATACATGCAGATTTTTTAGCGCAATAATTGGCCCAAACTAACTTCATAGAAGCATCAAATACATAATGTAAGCATTCACATCTTTAAAACTCTTAGCCTGATGCAAACAAAATGAGTAAAAATAAACATGAACCCTTGAGAGAACATGTTTAAACCTTTTAATGACTCCACTGTGTCTTACATGCTTGTCAGCAGCAGCAGAAAGTGTGATCCAGCATCTGTTTTGGCTCTCACAGCAGCTGACACCAGAGAAACGGTGTGACCAGCAGGAACATGCAGGGACACTTCTTAAAAACCTTCATTGCATCTCTTGACGCTTAAATCACTTTAAGTTCTACTTCAAAGCAAAAACATGAATGATTTTTTTTTTAAGCTGGAAATAAATTCTGGCAACAAGGGGTTAACAACACAACAACATAAAACTTAGCTTGCTCTTTTTATGCTAAAAACAACTGAAAAAGAATCAAAGCAACAATTTTCTTCACTTCAGCATGAAACACAGTGAGGAGCTCAGCTAGTTTGTTGACTGGAAACAAAAGTGCGGTTCACTTTGCATCTGCAGGAATCACAGCTTTGTGATCCCTCACTGTCCATCTCTCCTGGGAGGCAGCAGCCAAAACCAGCAGCAGTCCGGTAGCTCCCCCTCCCAGCTCAGCAGCCTCCCAGACCCCCCCCCCCTCCCCTCCCCCACCCCCTCCACCTCTTTTCATGCTCCATTCATTTTCCATGAAGTGACAGTTTCAGGTTATACATACAGTGGCGTCAGTACTAAAAGCCTCATCCAGCTTTGTGTACCACTATAGAAAACAGACCTCCAATGAGATTAGCGTCTGCACATTAATCATTGCAGGAGGGCTAAAGCTGCAGGAGCCCGTTTCCCTCTAAACAGCCAGGGGGGAGGACAGCACGGCTTTCCCATTGATTTTCGTAAAACTTCTAACACAGAGCAGGATCAACTGGAAGCAAAGGTAGCCTAATCATAGCAGATCCAATGTATGAAGTATTTCAAACCAGTGCAGGTGATGTCTGCTGGTCTGTTGGTCCGGACTGATTCCATTTAATTTGGTCCTGAACCTTGCGTTTGGTTTGTTTTCCGACTGCCGTTATTTCTGTTGCTTGTAAACAAAAACATGCAACTAAAGATCTCTTCAGTCATTGGCCAGGAAATATAAGGATGGGGCAAAGGAATGATAGAAGGAGCAATAGAAGTCCTAAACTTGTCGGGACAAATCTCAATTTGGAACGTCTGAATCAGCGTCTGGTTCCACTTTTACGTTTGCTACTTTGATGGAGGCATGCTGCAAGGAGACGAGACGACGGCTATGAAGGTACAACCATAACTCAAGGTGTGTGTCTTTCCCTCTCGCATGATTTGATACACAACTCGATACATGGTTCCGGAATCAATACATAAAGGATTCAACTAACTTTTTGATGATACGATACAGTCCGATTCTTTTACGAAAAACTCTAAAATCTAGATATTTCTTATTCATATGGGATTTAAAGCTATAAATAATAATGCATGTATTTGACAGAGAAATGTATTCAGGAATTGACTTCAAAGAAGCAAGCTTATGATTGGTTGCCTTTTTGTTTGCATTGTACATAAAAAGATGGTAAAAGAAACCAAAAAAAGAGAAACTCCAGTTAGCCAGAAATCAATTATTTGCATCTTGATTGGTTTTATACTTTTTAACCAACATAATCTTGTTCATATTTGTGGTTTTCAAACAATACTGCAGTCGCTGGATCAATTTTGGATAATTATCTATTTTTTATATATTTAACCGATACTGCTGTTACTCCCACTGCCCGATCGATTTTTCGATACGTATCTAATATCTTTTATATCCCACTGATAAGTATACTTTCATAGCTTCATAGATTGTCGGGAAAACAGTGTGAGAAGTAATCTGTATTACATTAAAAGTTGTTTTAATCAGCCTGCATTAATCTGACCAAATTTCAAATAGTTGCTGTGTCTCATTGCTGCTCCACGTTTCTCCATGTCCATTTGTTCCACTCCGAGCATGGAGTCTCAGAGCAAACTGGAGCAAACTCTAACTGAGACCACCTCAAAAGATGGTCTCGGATCAGGGTCCACTTGGGTGTATTCAAACTGAAACTGGTTCACATGAAGCAAACCAAATGTGTCCAGTCTGAAGACACGCTCATGGATGCATGAGGAGGATGGTGCTGCCTCCCTGAGGACCAAACATCCAGCATGCCATCTCCATCTCCCTCTTTTATTACTCTTAGGATCAGCGAGGGGGCTTCAGCCTGTTACCAAAAACAAACCTTAAGCCCAAGGCCCCTTCGGACAATCCTGCCCCCCACCGACCAGCTGAACTGTCCTTGTCAGCTTCTTTAATAACAAAACAACCTCCGGAATAATTCAATTGTAACGCTTGGAGTCAGAAAGTGCTCAAACAGCTGTCGCAATAAAAAGGCAATTTCCTTCTGGCAAACAGTCTTTCACAAACAATGGAAAAATATTTGGCTATAAAGGCAAATGTGTCAGGGGAGAGCTTTCCTTATTGTGTGCTGCTGCTGAGCTGCTGCCCAGGAACAACGGCGGCGAGAGAAAGCTGAGAAGGAAGAGGAGAACGCTAAAGACTGTTTTAACCCGAGTCCTTTTCATGTTAAATACTCAAAAGGATGAAGCGTGGTAACGGCATGCCCCTCCCCTCTACTCCCCTCCCCTCGTCCAGGGTGAAACTTCATCATGCTCAGGTTTAAAGATGTGGAAATAATGCACTCTGTCAGCATAAGCACACCAATTCAAGGTGTTCTTCATCACTCATTTAAGCACTCTGTGCACTCTGTCTGCTACAGATGAGATTCAGAGGAAGCGGCAGAACCTCAGAGTCTGTGAAGTCCACGGACTGAAAAAAAAAAAAAAACGACTGACAAAAACCAATGTGAGCTCTCTTTAAGTAAACTAAACTGGGAAAATGAAAAGAAGTGAATAAAAATAAAGAATCTGGGCTTCAAGAAGCACAGATGGAGAGATGTAAATTTGTCTTTCTCTGCTAAGTTAATCAAAAAGCAAAATTGTTCATTTTAACTGCACTTAGCGTCATTTTGGTGCTCATCCATCAGTTTTGCAACAGAATGCATCCCACACCTGCTGTCAGATCGCAGCCAGCCATCCACACTCTGCACACAGGAATCCCTGCGTCTGTTTTGCACAACCAACACTAACATCAAGTCTGACCTTTTTGGAGAGATGGAGCCATATTATATGTCTCCCACCACACACACACAGTGGGATGGTGACACATCAGTGGAGAGGCAAAAAAAAAAAAAAAAAAAAAACATCAGTCAATAAAGGCGAGCAGGCTCACCTTTGAGGATGCTCTGGCCGTGCAGCACGTCTCCAGAAACAATCACCGTGTAGAAGTTCTGGGAGAAGCCTGGTCTGCATGAAGTCTTTGGGGGTTGGCCTGTCTTACTCCCCTGAGGGAGGAAAAAAGAGAAGAAAAATGGAAAATAAGCCTAGTATAAGCAGTGGTAAAGAGTATAATTAATCTAGTCTCACACGCTGATCTCACAGCCTTTCCGAGCAGATGCTGAAGCTCACAGTCTTCCTCACCTCAGTGAGTGATTGACTTTGCAAGGTCGCATGTTTCACAGCATCAAACTCAACATCTGGGACTACAGACACCTGCTCTGCATCACTGCAAAGTCTCAGGAGACGCGCTGAAGTGAGTGCTGCACAAAGATGGAACGCATTATCTTAATGATCATCATCCAAACCTGATCAACACTGCTGTGCCAGCAATCACCAGGTTCTCTGCATTGAGGAGAAAGACTGTTCATGAGGTGTGTGAGACATTCTGTGCATGCTCTGCTCCTGGAGTGTGAGTGAGTGAGTGAGGGAGAAACGCTCGCAGGGATCCACCTGATTCACTGCAGCAAGTTCTCCTCAGGAGTAAAATGACTCCAACCCTGCAGGATGTCTGTCCTCGATGTACCAAAGTCTGAGAAGCAGACTAAGCTGTAAGTGACCAAACTGACAGATGATCACAGAAATCGGCTGAATTCCAGCCTCTAGGCGCGACTTCACAGAGCAGAATTACGCGCAGAAACTACAGTCCTCTGCAATAAAGCACTGCAGCTGACGGAGGAGAGGATGGAGCTGTGACTTTTTCCTGCTACAGTTGGACCGGGATAAAAACCCACAAACTGTGCAGCTTCAGGCTCCGCTGCATCTCTTTTACCGCCAATGGCGCAACACAATGAGGCAAAGAGGACGCTGCGCCTCCACTTTGGAGAGCTCCCGCAGCTCCTGCACGGCTCAAGGAAACACTACAGCAGTGCAGCACTTCCAGCGTGGAGACGAGAAATGAACTCATCTTACCCAGGATGCGCCCGCAAGTAAGCCGCACGCCAGGATGACGCGGCTGACGTCCATCTCTGCGAACCCGCCGGTCAGAAGAGAAAACAAGAAGAAAAGAGGAGCCGTCTTCGTCATGAACACCTCAGTAATTCCTGCGCTTCTTTCCCGGCCGCTCAGCGAGAGAACGTCCCTACTTGTCTGGCGCAAAAGTGCTGCTGACACGGAGATGCTGCGCTCGGTCCTGAGCAGCCCGAGCCCATTGGATGACGGCGTCACTACGACCCCTCCTACCCCAGCGTGGATCAAGGCACGGCGGTGCGCGCTGCCTGCGCGCCGTCATGATGCCACTTCAGGGATCTATTCGCTGAAAATGTATTTTCCAGTCTATTTAGATTCATATTTTGACTTCAGATGGAGCAGAGGCGGTTCTGGCTGTGTGAGTGACAAGCAACCATCCGAGCCCTTTCATGTGTCCATCAGCTAACTGGAGTCTATTTCACACCCCACTTACCCTCTCTGGCCCTGATCCAGAACAGCAAGAGCGCAGAGGTATTAACTTTTGCCTCTTTCTATAGAAGACTGACAGATTGATGGTGAATAAAACCTTTAAGTGAAATAAAGTGTAACATCAGAAGCCTGTGATCATCGAATTTCCATTTTATGATCATGTGGTCCAGAAATGGAGCTTGCAGGTCCTGTGATACAGAATATTATGTGTTCTCTGTTTTAAATGCACCGTTGGGTAAAGTACAATGAATTACTTTGATTTAATTACTTTTGTCTATAATGGAGTAACAAATTAAAGTTCAAATTTCGTCAACTAAATTGTAATTAGAAACGCTAATTAGTTAATTACTCACATTTTAGTGCAGTGAAACCATCAGTGACCAATAAGAATTAGTTTGTAAGTTGATTTGATGTTGTCTCTTGGTTAGATGAAACAAAACTAACATTAATCTAAAAAAAAGTGCATAAGAGCTAATGCAGGAGTTGGAAATTGCTCAAAGTAAGACAAAGAGAAATGATATGATATTTTGTAGGGACATTCAGAGATATTCAAATTATATTATAAAAAACAAAGGGCAAAAATACTGAAAGTGCAAATTATGTTGAACTGTTTTTTGTAAGCTGTCTATAAACTATGTAATACATTGCACATTTCCTCATGTTCATGTGGCGAATTCCACTTTAAATTGAGTAAAACACTAATTCAATATTCAAATGTGATAAAAACTAATAATTTTAAATGTAACATTAATTGTTAATTGAGTCAATGTTTCACACGAGAGTGGGATGCTGCTAACAAACTAAATGCTTGTGTAGCCTCTATGGTGATATTTTATGGAATTTTATAGAATATTTCTGTCTATAGCTTTATTCCCTTGAATATATGAGTGGAAAAAAGTAAAGTAACCAGTGATGAATTACTTTTTTTTATTAGGAAACGAGTAAGTAATTTAACTACAATTCCATCCATTAGGTAACTAAAGTAAACCAATCAATTACTCTTTAAAAGGGATTTACACAACGTTGACTGTTAGCATTTGTTTCAGCAAACCTAGGTGATCAAAACTAAACTTTTTCAGAATACTGGAATGTGAATACAAATCTGGCAGTGGTGCTGTGTAAGGGCAGTCAACCTGCAGGTTTGATTTCCACCGTGTTGAAGTGTCATTGGGTAAGACAGTGAATCCCACCTTGTCTCTGGTGGAAAGTTAGGACCAGTGTTTAGCAGTGAATCCCTCATCAGTGTGTGAATGTGTGTGTGAATGGGACTGTGACTATATAGCACTCTGGGCCTTTGAGCAAGGTAGAAAAGTGCCATACAAATTTAGGCCATTTACCAAATCTGACTCTAAAGTCACATTTGTAGAATAAAAATAAATCAGAATTTTATAAACACTGAAAAGAATAGAAACCTCTAAAGAACAGAGTAGAAATTAAAATTGGAAATCTAAAAAGGATGCGTAAATTTTCAAAGACCTCGAGATCTCAAAGATCTGATCATCTTTTGAGTTATTTTAAAGCATTCCCAAAGGTATTTTAACTATAATGATGCAGTTTTAAGCTAAAATCATGAAACCTGCATTGTTTTCTAGGATATAATTTCTGCAGAGTGGCAGTAGATCATTAGAAATTCCCTTTTGAGTTTTGGGCGGAGCCATTGGCCTTCCCCTACAACTGCTGAGAGCTCTCTGTTTACATGCTCTCCTCCTAGCATATCCTCAACCCAACATAACTGGTGTCACAAAGATAATGAACAATATTGGGGCAATCCAGATGTATATAGTTTTTTGCCAGAAGCCAGCTTGGACGTGTTGCGGTTCGCTCTTTAATCCGGGAGAAGATTGAGCTCAATAAAATGAAGAAATAACAAATTAAAAGATTAACAATCTTTAATAAAGTTTCACATTCAACAATTTAGGGTTTACAGAGAATCAGTTTGCTCTCAGCGCGATGGACCAAACTAAAGCCTCTCTTAAGGAACAGACATAGAGCGGCCCCAAGTGCCACAAATTTCTCCTTTTGTTCTCTCAAGTGACTAACTATACACCCCTCAGGATGTCCCGTGAGTGGATCAGTTGTCAATGTGTTCAAACCCTGCTACTTAGGATCTGATTCAAATTGGTTTATCTGAAGTGTAACGTGAGCTGCAATGGTGTGTCTGCAGCTGGAAGCAGAAAAGTTTAAGGGAGGGGTCACAATGTCAATTACTAAAAGTTAACCCAAATATACAAAAAGTACATTATTTTAGTCTATTCTACAACAGAATAAGGGAGTGAAGACGTACAGGGATCTATTTATCTGCAAGTGGATGCATCGTCATGGCAGAGAGGTGGATTTTCTACGTCACAAATAATATCCTTTTTAATTGGTATTTCTCCATCTGCTTCTGACTCACAACAATTTGAATAAAGAACAACTCAGAAATGCAAATTTAAGATCAACTTTCCTAATATATGTCCTCTTTCATCAGAAAAATGCCACAAAAACATGTCAAAAACACCAGTGGGTTTCTAAAGCAAAAAATCAGACGTCTTATAATGTCAAAACTCTGAGAAATGAGGTAAGCGTCTTTGAAGGTAAAAGTTCCAGAATAAAATATTTTTTTTTAAGTTAGAATGCTTAGATTCTGTCAAACTTTAAGAAAAAGTTTCAAACTTTAGAAAGAAATATAAGAGTTTGAGCCTAAAATCAAAGGGGAAAAATGTCTAAATTTTCTTTCAAACATTATTTTAAAAAAATAATTTGATTTGTTTCTCTTTTTGTTTCACTGTTTTCATTTTGGCTGAAATTTTAACTTCATTTATGGTCAGGACATAGAAATAAGTTCTGCATCAAACATTTGCACTGTGCCTTTAACGGCTGCAACAGTTTAATAATGTTGACATTTTTAAACCCTCAGATCAGTGCCTCTATTTCCATATCTAAGAGGTCATGACAATTTAATCCCATCAAAAAGAATATGACAGTGCAGCAGTGTCAATCAGCAGAGCCCAGAGTCTGCCCCTGTCACTGCCATTCACTCTACGGCTTTAATACCAAAACTAACTCCTTCACTCATGGAGAAAATCCTCATCACTCCACACTTTTTCCTTAATTCTGTTTTTATTTTAAACATAACAGTTGAAAATAAAGCACAAAATCAGGAAGTATTTCCAGCAGAGCTGATGTATCAGTCAGTGGGATTTTCTTTCCAGAAGGTGGGTTTATTCAAGGTCAGAGATGTCAGATAGACTTTCCGCTCATCCCTCTTCAGGGCCTTCCGCTTTTACAACATGAAAAAAAAAAAAAATGCTAGAGCCACTCTGTGACATGGATTTAAACTCAAGTCGAGGACAGTAAACAATGACTCGTAAAGATAATGTCATAGCTCCTCTTGTGGGAGCAAATTTTGGGCAGGAAGAAGGCTGAGACAATAACAGAGTTCACTGAGAATGGCATGTCTTCAAAGAGGAAACACTCTTTTAAATGTTTGACTGTAGATCTATCAAACTTTTACTTTGAAACTACAGCATTGTGCCTCGTCTTTGGCTTGTTTGTCTAAAGAATATATTTCAAATGCAATTTTCAATAAAAAGTAGAAATTTTAATAATTAATAAAAGCTGTCCATGGCTCCATTTGTGCAGCCATCTGAAGAAATTCAAGACATGTGGAAGACTGTAGGACTTCAATAAATCACTGTGAGATTTAAGAAGAACTCAGGACCCCACTCAACTAAGTTAAAGTCAAAGCTAATCTTTCCACAAGAGACTATGAATTCAAAAGAGTTAAAGGAGAAAGGCACTGATAAGAAAACAAAGAAATAAAACAAACTATAATGAAACACAAAAATGTGTCACACAATCTACAAAAAAGAGGTAGTTTTGGAGTATATATTGAGTTTTTTTCCCCACACTTTGGCTGGGGGTGCGACTTATGTGATTAAAAACAAAACAAAAAAAATACGCTGATGAGTGTAGAATAGTGTGTCAAAATTGACTTCTAACAGCAACGCAGAAGAAGAAGTTCCCCTTAGTTTTATGTGTAATCCAGACTTGTGACAACACCAATCAGTGAAATATTCACCACCTGGCCGGGCCCAAACTTATTTTTCAGGAAGCATCAAAAACATCCGGACAATCAAACCGAAGACTGAATCCTTTATGTTCAGTATTCTGTTTGTTTTGTCTTGTTTCAATACAATCAATTGATTATTTTTACTCCTTTGTTGCATTTTTCATTCACACACTTTGGGCTCCTCGAGATGTCAGTGATAACAGTACAGTTGCTACGTTCCCACTGGATTTGGAAATGTGCTTTCAAGTAACCACTTCCAATAGAAAGTCCGTGTAAACATGTGTTTCGGGCATCTACGTTTGAAACTCTCCCATTTCTGAACAAGTTTTAAATCTGTTTTCAGGCTCTACATGCAAAACATGCATCCAGTGAATGTGCATTCAAGTTAAACCATGTCAAACCTTGACCAATCAGGGACTCTGATTTGGTGGTGGCATATGAATGGTATCCCTTGTTACAAGTTTGACCACAGAGTGTATATTTGATGGACATTTGATGGACATATGAACCATTACCCCTTGGTGTTGCAAATAGGAAGTAATGCATGCAATGCATTTCCTATGAAGGACGCCAACACTTGCTTCGTCCAGTAAATAACCTCCGATAAAACATTGTTTTATTTTTTTTTAAGAGACAAAGAAAGCTTGCTTTGGTATATTTAAAAAAAAAAAGTATCTGTAAAAAGAAAAAGAGCAAAAAAGAACCACCAAGAAAACAAAACTGCTGCTATAAATCAGCAACACAGAAAACTAAAAGGATGAGCGCCTGGACATAAGCTGGAGTTGAACTCTGCTCCGGAGGCAGGCCACGTAGCCATTCGGCCACAGCCCATATAAGGTAATGTAGTGACCTCAACTGCCCCATTCAAACATTGCGGCGCATTCGATGGTCGGCTATGTCACTGAAGAACACTGCATTGAACACGCTTCAAAAGCGGTGCTGTGGACGAGCAGTTTTGACAGCACTAGGACACCGCTTGTGAAGCAAGTTTTTCATGGCAAATTTGCTGTTTTTTACGGCGCTTTTCCTGGCGATTACTTGGCCCTCTGACGTAAACTGAAACCTGCTTAAATGGTCTTCTAACTCAACTCAACTCTGCAGAATCACTTCCGGGTCATGTCTGTGGCCAAACTCATAGATGGTGTATATTTTCTGGACAAAGCAAGTGTTGGCGTCCCCCATAGGAAATGCATTGCTTTCAAATACTTCCTATTTGGAACACGAAAGGGGACTGGTTTACATGTCCATCAAATATGCAGTCTTTGGTCAAACTTGTAAAAGTGTTTCAGATAAATGTATTATTGTTTTGCACTTCCCGGCTACTGTAACTTCTAACTAAAATAGGATCTCTTCAACATGACATTGTGAAACAGTCAAGCGTGGCTGTATAAGTTTGTTGGTCTAAATACTTTGCCAGAAGGAATGCATACATTCCTCTAAGACAGGGCCGTCCAAATCCAGGCTCCTAATTGGCTAAATACACCTGATCCAGATAATTAACTGAAGATAAATTTGGGTTTCTGGAAAAACAGCAGGTCGGCGGCCCTCAAGGCCTGGATTTGGACAGCCCTGCTCTTATTATTCCAGAGGAAATACTACTACATTTCTCAAACACACACAACTCTGTACAAGCACACAAGCAAACAACACACACACATAAACACACAAGTGTATAAAACATACAGGATATTGGATGTGCACCTCTGAGAAGAAGTTGTTTGCACATTAAGGTGATATCAGACAAGGTTAAAATCATAAGGGAGAACATTCACAAAATGTAAAGTTAAAAATATAAAATGTGTAAAAGTCAAAAGTTAAAAACTTAATGTAAAAACAGCTAACATCTAACCTGAAGTAAACTGCTTTTGTGTTTTATATTTATCTCACAAGAAGATGGTTTTTGTTCAAACTTGGGGCCTTTGTGCGTAAAATTAACATGTTCTTCATGTGGGATTGGCTCCAGCGACCCATGTGATCCTTTTTATATGAAATCTAAGATTTTTAAACAAGTCAAATGCAGAATGTATTTTTAAAAATTGGACCAAACAGCCTTCTCTATTTTTTTATTTGTATGTTTTTTTTATCTGTGTTTGGTTTGATGTAATGGTTTTTTATTTAGAGTTACTACCTTTCTTCTGAATGTTCGTATCGGTTAGCACTCACCTCAGCTGTTACAGCTTGTTATAATGAATGTTAATCCGTGCATTTAGATGCTGTTTGGTCAAAACCTTAAGCCTGTGACTTCAGTTTGCCATGTATCGGTTTAGCTTCTTAATTGATCCATTAAATTATCTGCTTCTGCCAATTCTTTCAGAGATCTTTTCATGTGGATCCTCCACAGCCACATTTCTTCTGTCTGCTCCCTGTCTGCATGCTGTCATTCGTCTTCCTTTTAAGCTAGCGATTAATCTCTATTTCTGCCATGAAATTATTGTTTTGCTGAATTAAAGGAAGCTCACAGCTGGTTCTTCACTCCGTGAATTTCACATGGGCTCAGAGAAAGTCTGCCACATCCAGAAAGCAAAGCAACCCTTTCAAGTATGAAGCATTTGTTGAATAAAAACACCATCTGGGAGCTTGAAGTGATTTGGTTTAAGGCCGTATTGAATTATTAAATAAATTTCACACAACAGGTCTCACATCACTTTTGCTGCGAGTACAACCTGAAGAACTCCATGCATGCAGAATAAATGTGGTTATGCATTCCTGAAAAAAAAAACCTTCTTTGCTCTTCTGTGGAGAGTTTTGGTTAACTGGTGAGTGTTGGATTGAAATACATGTTTTGGAAGTAAGATGATAAAAGAGAACCTAAGGAAGATAATGTTGTGTCAATAGGCCTTTTTCAGACAAGTTGAAGAACTTTACATAGGATCTAGAGACTCCGTGGGGGGAAACAAACTCCACCATGATGTGAATATGATCCAATAAGATTGAAATCAATGTCCTAGAAATACCTTTTAAATGTAAAAGGGAAAAAAAAACTAAGGATTCCAGATTCAGAGTCAATGTTTAAAGAATAAAAGCATTTTTTGAAATGATTTCTTTGAAATTATGTCTGTTACTATGTGATATTTTTAGTTGTTGACTCATTTAAAGGCAGAATTAGAGTTAGAATTAGAATCTTTAACTCTGTCAGGGTTGACGGTTGATGGGAACACGCCATTTAAAGGGTAACCAAACAGGGAAGTTGGATGCTGACTCCACTCACAGCCGAAATGCAATAAAAAGGGTAAAAAAAAAAAAAAAGGGTAGAAAAGGAATACACAAGAGAAAGAAAAAGCTATTTACAATACTCCCAGTGTGAATTTGTTGTGTTCAAGATATTCATGTATATGAGAAGCTGTTTCATAATGAAGTGTTGTATACTTTAACTGCCACAGGAAGGAAGGACCTTCTGTGGCGCTCAGTTTTTATCGTAGGGAGTCTCAGTCTTGCTGGTCTACATCGACAGCAAACGTGACTGGGGTCACCAGTTCCTTTATTTTGGTGACGTTGAGCTGGTGGTTCCGCTTACACCATGAGATGAAATCATCAATGACATTCCTGTCCTCGGACCAATGTGTACAGGCTTCTGTTTACAGGCATCAGTCCCTTACAAGAAATAAAGAAATAAAAATACAACAATAAAAAGTTATCTTACCAGTTTAATTTGGAATGGAGAAAGCCTTGTGGATAAGAGCAAACAATGTCAGTTTAACAAAGATTAAATCCTGATGACTTTTAAAACTTTTTTTCTGGAATGGAAACGTCTTAGAAAAACGAGTCTTCAAATCAAAATCAAATCAAATCAAACTTTATTTATAAAAAAGCGCTTCTCATACTTGCGCAGCTCGAAGCGCTTTACATTAAAAAACAAACATATACAATAAAAACCAAACCCACCCTTCACCCTCCCCTCCATTGTCACACACAACCCAAAATCCCACACATAATGACTTATGAAAAATAACTTGAGAATAAAAGTGGTAAAATAACATAATATAAGGCTTGGCTCTGCTGTGAGGAAACAGTATGGGGGATTCTATCATACCAGGAGCAGCTCGGTCAGAGGAACATCGCCACAGTGCCCCCCCCCAAATCGGGACAGCAGTGGAGTCCACTCCGCAGCGGTGAGGCTGCAGTGCAGGACTCCAGCCGCCCCAGCAGGGGGGACAACAACGGCAATGACCCCAAACCAAGCCTGCAAGCCCTGGCATGATAGATCCCCACAGGAAACACCGGGGTTAAAACCATAGTAAAATACATAAATGAAAATGCATTCAAAGCATAAAATTAAAAATAGTTATAAATTCATGAGATAAAATGGAATAAATAGAAAAATATACAGATAAAATAATATATTAAGACTAAAAGAGTACATATGCGGATAAGATCAACTAAAAGCAGAATTAAAAAGGTGGGTCTTGAGCCTCTTCTTAAAAACCTCTACGGTCTCTGCGGCCCTGAGGTTCTCCGGCAGACTGTTCCAGAGGTGAGGACCATAATGGCAGAACGAGGCCTCACCATATGTTTTGGTCCTCACCTTAGGAACAACTAAGAGGCCAGTGCCAGAGGACCTCAGGGTCCGCGAGGGTTCATACTTTAAAAGCAGGTCACTCAAATCAGAGTTCATTACGTTGAAACCACGATGTAAAAAAAGAAAATTCTGCACTTGAACTAAAGAAGTGAACATAGAGAATTCTTTGGTTTTTAGGGGTCTCAAATTAACGACATCCTGCTGTTTTTTATGAAATCCTGCCTCATCAGCATTACCTAGACCAGGTGTGTTTAGCCAATGAGAAGCTCCAATGGAAGTGTAGCAGGTTGCAATGGGCTGCACCTGCTGCACAGGTGATGGCAATTAAGGAGATTGCCAAAAGGGTGTGGTGGAGCCTATAAAAGGCAGTGGCAGTTGTCACTGCACTCAAAAGAGGGGACGCCACCCTGTGCTACAGGTTCCAGGCCCAGTCAGTGGGCACCTGAAACGGTGTGTGTGGACCTGTGGCACAAGGGTCCCCTCTCCACTGCATCAGAGGGGCATGTGATCCGTCAGGACACAGACGGTATGCGTTTGGCCATTCACCCTGTGATTCAATGTAATGGTGCTGCTGACATCCTGCCTGTCCTCCACAGGGTCTGACTATGAGCCCCTGTTATTTTGCCTGTCTTGCCTTTGTAGCCTTGTGTGGCTTTGGTCATTTTTATTATGATTTTATAATTCCTTTTACACTCTGGCTGTGGCCTGGGAGTGGACTGGCCTCTGCGTGGACCCAAGTGCCTGTATCCCCTTCACTCCACCATTGGCCAGCTGCCTTGGCGTGGACAGCAGGGGTGACTACCTTGGCTGTTCACTGGACGAGGAACTGGCTGCCACTTCACGCCATTGGACCTTGGGTGTGCTGACTGCATCATTGCATCGCCTCAGACGGACCACTGCAGTGTTCAAGAGCATGCAGTGCTGAAAGTTTGCCCTGAGGCGAGAAGTTAGCCACCACCCAGGACTCTGAGGACAACCAGCATTTTAACTGCTTTTAGTCTTGTGTGATTGTGTATTTTATCATTTTTATTTTATCTTTTAATCCATTTTAGAGCCAGCCCCCTGCAAGAACCGGGTTTCAGGTGGTGGAGTGGACCTACGTGTGCTGTGTTCCCTGGGTTGGATTCCCCTGTCCCTTCACGATTGTATGGCGTGGTGCACGTGTGTGGGGTGATTGTTATTTTGGGTATCCCTCCCCACCTGTTGACCCAGTCTGGTAGGTGCAGGAAGGCTGAGCACATTTTAATTGTAATAAATTATATATTTTAAAACTCCCAGAACTGCGTCCGTGCCCTGTGTGATCCCGCGCTCATAAATTTTAGTTTGTCCAATACCACCCTGTGCCCCAACTGCTCGTGTTGCCACAGAAGGTTGGTTGGAAAACATGAAGGACACTGGCCCTTGAGGCCTGGAGTTTGAGACCTGTGCCTCATGATAAAACAATAAAAAGGGAAACAAATGTGATGAATACAGATGACTGATAACCTGAAAACCAGAAACTTACATAAACTGAAGACAATCAACACGAACAGATACATCTGAGTAAAGGCAAGTTTGAACCATGTGTAGTGTGATGGGGGGGGGGCACACACACACATAACTGTATATATAAAACATGCAGTTTGGTGTGTGTGTATCAGGGAATTAGTGCGTACTTGTATGTGTTATTAGTATCAAGCTGCTTTAATTTTAAGTTGTGCATGTGATTGTATTTGTACTTTTTTGTATTCGGCAATTTTAGTACATGTGAATACACAATTTCAAGTACATAAAGTTACGCACAAAAAGTGCAGAAGGAGTTACAAATCAAGAATTACATACACACAAATCCAACGTTACAGACAAACAGGCAGACACAAATTAATAATTACGTGCACAAATTGAATGAAACTTTATTCTTTCCACACATTTGTGTCTATTGGATTCAGGTTTTAAGGAAGGCATGTCTGATGGGGCGGAAATAGTCTTGAGTCCTACATATTTTTTCCATTTATATTAAAGCCCTCAACCCACAATCCAGACCAAGTGGTGGCAGTAATGCACCATTCTGTTGTTTGTCAACTGCCATATAAACACCTGAAGAAGAAGAAGGGAATCAAAACAAGACTGCACTAATGGGGACCATGCTCACACACTGAAGTCATTTCCCTTTAATACATTTTTTTTTTTTTTTTTTTTTACAGCAAATCATTGCTTAATTTCAGACAAAAAGGTCAAAGTAATGATTTTCATATGACTTCCAGTAAAAAAAAAAAAAAAAAAACAACAGAAAATGTCTACTTAAATTTTAATGTGTGGAATTAAAAATAGCTTTAAACTCTACAGGTGTGCAATCAACACCATTAATTTAGATGTTTTCAAAAATGAGAAATACAAAAACAAAATAATTGCAATTACTGACGTACATTTGTTGATGCAATGTCGGCAGCACAGTCAGATGTTTGGGTCTTTATTCTTCATTAGGCTTCATCTGTTAAAACAGACCTGCTAAAATTTGACCAGAGCTGCCAAATTGTTGGTCTGAGAGGTAACATGCTGGAGCATTGAGTGAAGTATCAAATGTGTTCACAAGCTAAGAAAAAAATCTATTTTCATTAATAATACTTGTGAATTACCGTAAACATTCTGAGGAAGTGGTATCCCTCTACCTTTCAGGTAGAACATGTTTTTAAGTGTGTTCTGCTGCACGCGTCATATTTAGGCCGCTTTTTTTCCCCTCTCTGTTTTGGCTGGTACACCATGAGCTAAATATATCATAAGGTTGTACTTCTACCCATGAAGGATTTTTTTGAGAACTGCGTATTTACAAGAGTGCAGGTTTAATTCTGCATTTAACACAAAGGCACAACATTTGCAAAGGCTCATTGAGAGTTTAATGATCCCGCCAACATAATTTAGGACTCACAACACACAATCATGAAGCCAATACACAAATTATGATTGTTTTTCCACAAAGGAATTCTCAGCTTGTGCTCAGTTCTATTATATGTAAACACTGAGCATGCACACCAACGTTTTAACCATTGTTTGAATCCTTAAATGTAGTCTATCTTTTAAAATCCCCCAAACACCCTCTATTTCCAACAGGAAGCATTTTTTTAAGTAACAACTCAAGGCTTCAAGGGGGAAGACAGAGAATTCCTTTAAAAATACAGTAGCCCCTGTTAAATTTATCATTGTGCCAAAGGGAGATTAAACATCTCCTGCAAAAATACACATTTTACTTTAATCAAAGCTATAACTGCGGAAAAAATAACAGCCTCACAAAAAGTGAGTGACTGATGTCATTGAACCTTTAAAAAAAAATCTTAGTCATTGAATTTTACAGCCTTATCAGATACACTCCTCCAGCAAAATACTATAATACATGTTACACTCAATTTAGCTGCTTCAATTAAAGCATGCAAAGCATGATATAACCTTCGGAAACTGCTGCAGGTTGCATTTCTGTAACAAATGCGGCCAGAGGAGGAAGAGGTTAAGGGAGGTGCATTTCACATCCGTCAGCACATCAATAGCTCTTAACAAAATCAAAAGTCATGTTTGGGCTGAAGCAACATGCTCACATCGATTTATTGTTTCTCATTCTGCCTAATTGCACAAAAAGGCTGTACATAAATCCCCATTTTTTGATTACTTATCAATTTCTGTACATAATTGATATTGGAGTTCATCCTTGAACCATGAAGTCATGTCGCTGCTTTGCACTGAGGCTGGGAAAAAAATGACTTTTTGGCTTTTTATTTACGCTTTTTATGATTGTGTAATCATTGATTTTTTTCGATACCCACTTATTGATTGTGTTAATTTTTATCTTTGCATTAGTGATAGAAATTTTAACCAGTTGTTTGCTTTGCACTGATAACATTATTATAACTTGTTCCTGAATAAACACCTTGTAATGCACTCTGATAGATGGAACTGTCCTGATTTTGATTGACGCTTGGAGAAGACCTGTTGGGCCCCTTGTTCAAAAGCTTCAAAGGTTCTCTGAACTCTGAGGTATAACTGAGGTTGCTGAGGTTTTTCAAACATCCATTTTTATCCTTGCTAATATTTGAGCTAACCCTCTAACTTCGAGGGGTTCCAGTTAAGCAGTGTAAACTTCTGTGGGAATATAACCCAAAATGGGATAGACACCAGGTCTTGAGAGGTTAAAGAGTTAGATATATAGTTAAAACTAGTTCCCTCCACCCTCAAGTTGGGAAATAGTTCCTGAATGGTATTTGTGCAAACATGACAAGTGACAGCATAGATTATTCAGTCCTTTCAGGTCCCTTGAAGAGCTTCTGGACTTCACACTTCTGTTGGTAAACTAGTAATCAGAAGGAGAGCAGCAACAATCCAACCGGGAGAATATTCGGTTTGTTCTGCCTCATACTTGGAAGCAATGATACGGAATTAAATAAGAAACTGCACATTTTCAAACTTGGACAAGTGTAGGGTTGTTAAAGATGTCTTAAAAAAGAGGAGGGCAAACGTTTTGACCCGTGGGCCACAAAGAGTTCTAAAATTTGAAAGAAGGGCAGGACGATGTGTGGAGTGTTTTGGTAATCCACCTCATAAAGAAATAAACAACATAAAATCTGGACAAAAATATTTTAACATTGATTGAAAATTAATAGATACACATTTTAAAACACAATAATCTGGAAATTTTGTTTTAAAACTTTGTCTTGCTCTCATTTTGGTGCCAGTTGCACCAAAGGGTTAATGAATGATAAAGGAAAAATGCAAACTCAGAGAAAGGCTGTGTTCTCATGGTGTTGGAAGGGTTGAAAAAATGGCTGTCCAACTCAGAAAAACACACATGAATGTCAGAAAAACAACAAATCCTCAAACACCACATGAATGTAGAATAACTGTCTGCACCAAAGCAAAGATTTATTTATTTGTAGTGTACCAGACACACAAATACAGGGAAAATAAAACATTAACAATCCGTCCATCTTCTTCCTTCCATCCAGGACCGGGTCATGGGGGCAGCAGTCTAAGCAAAGACGCTCAGACTTCCCTCTCTCGACCACTTCCTCCAGCTCCTCTGGGGTTGATCCCGAGGAGCTCTCTCTTCACCACACCGGACTGGTACATTAACCATATAATGCCGGGAGCTGCACCAATCCAGGCCTGGGGCTGGGGCTCACTGGGGAGCACTCGGTGACAAGTCAATCCCAATGAAACGACTAGGATCACACTCCCATGGGCCACCTGCAAGAGTGCTCAAAAGGGGCCGGGGCAATGTGGTTTGGGTGGCAGGGAATGGTTAGTGCCTCGGCGGCCCCAAACCCTGGCATAGAAATTGACTTTTGGGAACATTAACAAGGGTTATCAAAATCATTTATTTCAGTTTGGTGAGCCAGACTAAATAGTTTAACGGGCTGCATACAGCCTCTGGGCCGTAGTTTGCCCATGCATGTCTTAAAGGTACAAAATGTGTCTTTTAAAGCCTTTTTTGGTTTCATTTTTGATCTGTGAATAAGAACTTTAGTGTAATTTATCTTTATTTTTGCACTATTTGTTCATTGGCTTATTTAGACTGTCAGGACTTGTTGTGAAATTTCAAATGGACACATAGCAAAAAACTGAAAACATGAGACAAGCATCCATTAAACTAACACAAACTCTGCACAAGTCCTCTCAGACTTTCAGGAACACTTTGTTTCTCCAGCTTCTCATAAATGTGTTAAACTTTGCTACGTGCACAGCCAAGATGCCTGAAGATCACAGGTAGCAAATGATCCATCAGTAAAGTACCACAGAAATTATTTGTGCAGTGAAATGAAAAGTAAAGAAAGCAATTTCAGTGGAGACTGGGTTCCACTTAGCCGACGTGAGCGTCCCAGTGGAAAACTAATGCAGAGATTGATGCTTTTCCCTCTTCCTCTGCACAAAGACATTTGACGCTACTTCCTGCAGACAACGAAATGATGTTCTTCTAATTCTGAAGGGTGGAATAATTATTCCATGTCAAGCGCATAAAATGAAATTGCTGCAACAGTTCAATTTGGGTTAAGAGTTGTCTAAAGTATTAGCAAAGTGCAGAAGCAAAAGAAGTCTCAAAAATGTCTCTCATCTGTTTTGTCACTCCTTAAATTGTGATCGATTATATTAAAAACACAAAGTGTTCTTAATGGGGTAAGAAAGGCCAAGAAAATACAAAAAGACACTTCGCTATCATCACTCAATGCACAATTCATCCTCTGGGATCTCTTTATTAAAGGTTTGAGAAAAGTAATTATTTTTTAGTGTTTTTCAGTTTGGTGCTGAGTTTTTGATTTCTTTGAGGTGAATCTTTGAAGAGGAAGAAAGTGAGGCTTTTCTTGTTTTGCTCATTTTGTGTTGATCATAAAAAAACTGAGTTATATTAAAGTTTTTGGTAAAGTAACATGTTTTTATTAAGGATTAAGAGCAAGCTTTTGTTTGAAAACTGCACTAAATGTCTCTGAGCCGTGGCAGCACATAAATAATTGAAGGCACAAAATTGTGTAAAAATAAACATATTTAAGATGAAGTTGTGGTAAAACAAAATCTACTTGGGGTCCACAAAAGTTGTCAGAGTCCAGGCGAGGGTCAGGGCAGGCAGCAGGCAATCAGAGAATAGGCAGGGTCAGAAACGGAAGATCAGGTCCACATAAAAATGCTCGGTAATGCAGGCAGGGTGGAGGAAACAATTCTTTGCACAGTGCAAGGCTCCATGTGCTGCTTAAGAAACAGGAGGGTGATTGTCTTGACTCCTGACAGATGGGGTGGAGGGGGGCCGGAAAACCCCAGAATTTAGAGAGATAAATGTCAGTGAAATTACAAACAAAAACAATTAGCTAAGAAGGAAAAGTCAGGGAATTTAGCTATTGAATTAGAACAGGGGTCTTCAACCTTCAACACTTAAAGAGCCATTTGGGTTGATTTTCTTCCTTTCTTTTAACCAAAGAACCGGGATTGACGGGTAAAAGAGCCACATGTGGCTTGGGAGCTGCAAGTTGCAGACCCCCTGTTTAGCATGAAGGTTTAAAGACCCACTCTCATCAAAATTGTGTTTTTGGTCTTTCTACCATGTTCTTGTAGCATTTATCTCATGACGGAGGACACTTAAAAATATTATAAGATTAAAACTGCGTATCTGCTTTTGCATTTTAATTATGCAGGATCAAGAGCAGATGAGAACCTGGTGTTTGAAAAAGCTCGGGTTTGTTTCAACTGCCATGGGCGGGCCAAAGTCTACTTTCTCTGCTACAATACTGAAGCATCCACTTGGAGACAAAAAGATCCATGAATGTCTTCATTTTCCTTGTGTGATCTGGCATGTGGCTCTAAACTGTAAAGCTGGATAGCTTCAACACTACATGCCGTATTTTCTTTTTTCTTTTTTTTTTTGCTAGGCTAATGTTAGCTTGACTTAAGGTGCTACACGCCACTAGGGGAAAGTGTAAATAAAGGATTGGTTTGAAATGAGCTAACTTCCCTGCCAAAAGTTCTGCCCACAACCCAGAGGTGAATTTCTAATGAGCTCCGGCTGCTCTGCAGAAAATATGTCTTAAAAAAAAATAACACAGGCTTTCTTTTGATTAAAGACTGCATAATGATAACTAATAGACCACCGGGGATGATTTTACGATGAAAAAATACATATAGTTGGAGTGGGACTTTAATTGATGAGCGGAGTGAGGGATATTAGAACCCAGCCTTCCCAGAAGTGAGGTGGAGCTTTCTTTTTTAAATGTTCTGAGGCTTTACTAAAATGATTACAGGACAAGAAAGAATTTGTCATATTTTTTTGTTAAATTTGCTTTGTGATTATTCATATGTGGATGACCACACACAACGTTTTTTAATGTTCTTGATGATCAATAATAAATTGTGAATTAAAGTGTAATAAAAAGTTTACAAAAAAATTATGAATAACTAAATAGCTTTTATGAAACCCTTTTGATTTCATACATTTAAAAATAATAATATTTTAATCAATCATCTTTAAATCACTTTAAATCCATTTTAATCTTCAAACTGAATTTCTTAAATACTTCCCCCTCTCCATATAATTCTGAACATGCAGGCAGCACATGAACTCATAAAGACATCAAGTTTTTCTCTTGACAGTGATTGCAGTCTGGTTATTAAAAACAAATAAGCACATTTCAGACAAAAGGAATGGATCACACTCAGAAAATCAGACATTTCCATCACGGGAGAGTTAAGAATATTAATTTTTCTCACTGACTGTAAAAAAAAAAAACAAAAATAAAACATGCAACTATCTCTTCATTTTTATTCGCTTCCAATAACAGTTACTTTTTTCACACTTGTTGAAGAGAATTTCAGGAAACTTATATTTCATCTCATACTATTTTCCAAGAGGAGATGCTAAATTCAAACTAAATTTTTACTCCCACCAAGGTTTTGCAATAAATTTAAGTCAAGTTAATTAAAAGTACTTATTCATCCAAATGACTATTTACCAGCTGCTGTCTCTTGATGTCTCTTTAATTAATCACTTGTGTTTGTTTTTAAGTTCAGACAGTGTACACTGGTGGGACTCTATAAAGTGTTCAAGGTGAAAACAGAAATAAGTGAAGCTGCAAATGAAGTTGGAAATTGCTGCAGATTATTGCTATTATTACCTGTTCATTCTTGCAGGTTGAGAGGATCTGAGCTGGTGCTCCCTCTGCATCTGTGCTGTGTTCTGTCCTCCTCAAGTGTGTTTGTGCCAAAGCACGCTTGGATATCTGAGTGTGTAAAAGAATAAGTTGATGTACTCTTCAGAGAGTCTAATTACTCTTATTATACACTGTGTGATCGCATTAAGCACATTTGTACTTGCTTAAGAGAAAAAAAATATGCAAGCACAGCTCTTCTGTGGCTACATTGTGTGTTACTGCATGGAGGAGGGGCATAATTAATTAAAGAAGCAATCTTCAGGGAAGTTGTATTCAATAACAGCAGCCATGCAAGTTCAAACTGTCTCTGAAAAAATAAAGCAAAACAACATATAAAACAGATGTGTGAATAATTCAGCAGCAGCATGCATAAATAGTGGATTAGCCTCCGTTTAATTATGTCTGTGTGAAAGCAGAGCCTGGTGGAGAAAAAAAGGGGAGGGGGACAAACGGAGAAAACTGGAATGAAGCAGCTCAACACCAAAGTGATGAAGCCTGGCAGATGTGCCAAATGGCAGCTTCTGTCGAGATCAAACACAATCAGCAGAACTTAACTGAGGCCAAGCAGGCGGAAAGGCTCAGCAGACGCAGGGAGGGATATCACTGGACCCCAACAGAGCACAAATAGGTTAGAAAACAAAGTTGAGAGGAAATATTGGGAGCAGTGCTCGGGTGTTGCAGAAATGCTCACTGAATCCTAATAAAGTTGTGTTTAGATCCTGAGGTTTACACGAATGTTGTAAAATATGAGCAGCTCTTGTAAGTCCAGAATGTCAGCTCCTCATTTTGTCTCTTCTCTCTTTTAAAAATGAGTCCATATGACGGATGCAAAGAAACTGCCAATATATTCTGAGATCTCTTTTTCATGTTGCTACTTTAGTTGTTAAGTAAATTGCCAACCTCTCCATCTCCAGAAGTGGGCATCAGTGAGTTTCAAACAGCCTCACAGCTTTCCTGGTAATACATGTTTAGATGATACCATTATCCCAGCCGTAAGCTGCTTTCTCCAGAAAAAAGAGATGGAACTTGGTCACTCACTAATTTAAAGACCCACTCCAATCGTTTTTTGATCTATTTTAAAAACATTCCCAGTGGTCTTTAAAAGGGGCCATACCATTACAAACAAACTTTTTGAGCTTTAAAGTGTATTGAGTATACTACTCAATCTTCCCTATAAAGAACCCCAAAACGGTATTTTGATCCATTCATGCAGCTCTGAGTAAACCTCTAAAAAGCTGCACTTTCAGCAGCAGCCCCTCCCATACCCACAAAAACAAGCGGGTTCTCACATGCTGGCGTGGATAAGTGAGACAGCCCCTTTCAGGAAGAGTCTGCTCTGACAGCTCCGCCCCCAGTCTAACACCCAATTTCTCCACGAAGCTAGTGGTGATCAGTAAAAACCTTTCATTTTAGATGCAGAATATCGCATATTTTTCATATTTTTTTTGTGTCCTGTCTTCAATTAACTCCAGCTAAAGGTGTGTTTTTTACTTTAGACGCGGGGCTCCTTTAAGACACCCACACAAACCCAGGTCAGGTTGCTGAAGTCGAGTGTATTTGTGTGTTGTGAATCAGTGCAGCCGGGCCCACTAAAAGCAGATATATGGTATGTGCATCCATCTTTGAAAAAGTTCGAATGTTGATTATTTTCGTGGGTGAAACAAAGTCACGCTGCCAAAGACTCTATGAAATGGCCGGCACCCACACACAGCAGCGGGTGGAGCTTCAGGAATCGAGTTGTTTTACTTCTGGGCTGGTAAACACTCACAAAAAATAACTAATATTTAATATATAATTTGAAATAAATAAAAAAAAAATCACGGATGGGCCCCTTAAATAATCCTTTAGCCCCCCCAAAAAAGTGTTGTTTTCTAGTACATAGTTTCTGCAGAGTGTCATTCATTAAATAGTAAATAGCACACAACTGTACAGTGCTTTTTTACCTTCTTTGAAGGCCCAAAGCGCTTACCACTTAATTACTTGTTTCCACTCAAAGGTCCGGACCGGGCTGGACTGGACTGGGCCGGTATTTTGAGCTTTTCCCATTTAAAATGGACCCATTATGCCGGACCGACTCGTACCATTTTTGGTCCCCCATTGATTCTAAATCAATCAGGTTGATTGTAGGTCATTTTTTGGCTGCATTCTTCATAGCCTGCAAAGAATATTAGATTATATACGTACAGTATTCCTCCCAGCATTTTTTTAACAATCCGCTCACAACAATTTGAATCAATTAAATACTCACAAATGCAGTTTTTAGATTAATTTTCATAAAATGTCCTCCATCACAAGAACGTGATAATAACACAAAAAAACAAATTTTTTTTCTCAGTTGGGGTCTTTCAGTCATTACCGTAGCGCGCTAACCTCCAGATGCAGGGCGATTGTGTGTGTGCGTGTGGGGGTAATATCCATTTTGTGCTTTTTCCAACACTTCTAAATTTGGTTTGTGAATTCCACTTTTCAGTCGGTAAGTGCGAAAAAAAAAGCTACAACAACTGCACCTGCTCATGTTTTAGTTCATTCAAGAGAAGAATCTCTATAATGAGGGGAAAGTAACCCCCCCCAATCCCCCATACTCACACACTTAAAAAACATTTTGAATCTCTCTTGCAAATGTCAGACACAATTTGTCACCAACCCTGCCCCAAAGGGCAATGAGATGCAAGCGCACTGCTCTTGCTTTCATTGTTGCTTTGACTGTTACTTTTACAGCACTGGTTCCTATTATGTTTATTTTAAAAACTTTTTTTCTGCACTTTCATGTATAAATTTATTGATATTCTGTTTGACTTTTAGAGAAAATGAGCGTACTTTGCTGATAAGGCTTCCCTGAAAACTTTCCAACATTTTCCATCTAACACTGGAGACGGTCAGCACATGCTTTTATTTTTCTCTGAAAGCAAACATTAGAAACTGAATAAGAATAGCCACATTACCATAGAAATAAGTCTGCTCAGAGCTATACGGATGTAGCATTAACATCTTCATGAGCGCTCATGAGTCCGTGGCCAAACTTGATCTCATCACATCATTCTGAGCCACTGCTTCGATCCCGATAAGACTGGAGTTCATTTGTGAGAGACGGCGGCCAGAATGGGAGCAGATGTCACCAACCTGAGAGGAATATGGGAGAAAATGTTTCCTGATTGCAAGTTGTTCTCTGGGCAATGAAAGCCAATATGATGAGCCAACAGAAAGCGCCGTCTACACGGGCTGAATGTCTGATTGAGCTGAGCGGGAAGAATGGGAGCTGGCAGCGAGCACGCAAACGCCCTTTTCATCCACAGCCATCCGCTTTCATTACAACACACCTTTGAAAGCGCTGCTTTATAATCACACCTGAAGCCTGATCAGAGGCGGGAATGTACTGCTATTCACAAGTGGCATAATTCAGAAGTTCCAGCAATGTCTGCATAAAACATACAATACAACCCAAGATGTACAAGATTGACAATTTGATTTATGCTAATTCAGCTTCACTTTATTTTTGTCTGGGCATTCAGTTTTTCATTTTCCATTTCGCTAGCTTAGCCACATTTTCTTGAAAACGACGCTCTATTTCCAAATGTTGAAATGAATGGCTTTTTTATGTCTGGAGCTGTCAGCCTCTGGCAGCGTCTTGCATTGTCAGGATGTTAAAACTGTGTGTGGGTGTCATACATCTTACCCTATTTGAATTTGCACTGCCCTCCGTGTCGCCTTCTAGGTAGCGTTATGAAATATTGACTGTTCTCATCTGGGCCTGCAGCCCCCATCCCCTGCTAAAGCACCACCCACCCCTGCAGCTTCTCTGCTGTCAAAGTGCTGGCGCAGCAAAGAGGGAAGAGGAGAGCAAAGCAAAAGGCGGGGGAGCAGAAAGGGTGGAATGCATAAAAAAAAAGAAAGACAGTTAAGGAGAAACACTAATGAACTGATGAGGACAAGAAAAAAATGTGTTTTGCTGTTAAACTCACATGAAGTGGCTCAGATAAAGAGGGGGATTATGGGAACAAGAAGTAAAAAGTGATATAAAGATGGAATGTGTGAAAACAAAAAGGTCTCACGAGCAATCAGAGGCGTTGTGGAGCAGAGGGTGTGACGCGGCTGCTGATTGTGCAGTGAGTGGTAATTATACACCCCAGACTGCAGTCTGCTGCTGAGTGACAAACAGGCTTCTTGTTTCACATTTGTCAGTCTGGCCATCTTTAAAGAGCAGCATGGGTGAGGGCGCCAACGCTCGCCCTTTCTGGGGAAACTCGAACAAAACCCGTCTCTGCTCTGACGTGAAGACCGTCTCTGTTCAGGAAATTTCTGCCGGGGGGTTCAAGGCCAGTTGTTAGCAGCCAAGCCAATTATCTGTGCCTAAGATTTGTTTCCAAGAGAAAATTAGAGAGGGCAAAGGTAAAGCTCCACTGCCATGCCAAGTGTTAATAACAGGACATGATGTACAAAAAGCAAGTGACCGCACAAACAGATGAACTTTAACAGAGCACAGAAGAAAAGCTGTACATCAGACATGTCCTTGAAAAGAGAGAAGAGTACGCTTCTGTGAATGGTGCCTTCAGTTTTGAATCAGACATTTTCTGCTACAGCCTTGGTTTATTTTTTTCTCTTTTTTTGTGCAGTATAGAAATCATCGGCAGAACCAAAAAAGAACAATGAAGTCTGTAAAACTGTTAAATGTCTTATTTATTAAAATCATACTTTTTGCTTTAGTTTATAAATGAATGAAAATCTGTCTTCAGATTACAGAACAGTTTTACATTACTTTATAAAACGGCTCAC
This sequence comes from Oryzias javanicus, assembly GCA_003999625.1. Lineage (NCBI taxonomy): Eukaryota > Metazoa > Chordata > Actinopteri > Beloniformes > Adrianichthyidae > Oryzias > Oryzias javanicus. The sequence continues at coordinate 10,168,529 of CM012441.1, read as the reverse complement.
AGTACACACAAATCACCTTTGACAAACAGACAAAAGTGCACATTAGCCAGTGAAGGTTGAACACAGCTTGTTACATCAGTTATTTCACCCTTTTCCAACAAGTACATGTACACAAGCAGCGGAAATTAACACCTTTAAGGTCCACTACATCATAGAATTGACAGAAAAATACATTTTTTGGGGAAGCTAAAATAATTTTTTCAAATCCTTTAATGAAATCTTGAAAAATTATTTTAGTAAAGATCCATTCCAACGAAAATTGCATTTTTTTATTGTGACTTTTTTTTTTTGCTCATGAAGGATGACATATAACCTCGAGTAATTCTTAATTCAAATATCTATGAATCAGGAACAGACAAAAAATTTAGTTAGGAAAATATTGCATATGTTACATAAAATCTACAATCGGCAGGCGACAAGCTTACTGCTCCATTCTATACTGGTGCATCTCCACTATTCCTGTCTGAACTGGCATCTGGCTCAAAACCTATACGGCTGGATACCTCCAATATTGCTCACAATTTTTGTTGAACCAATTATCTTAGATGGGTTTTGTGGGGCTGTAAGCTAGTGGGAGAAAGTGCAGTTAAAGGCTTACTCCATGCCCACGTTTTCTTTTACAACTAACATCAAATCAGAATCAGAATCAGAATCAGAATCAACTTTATTGCCAAGTACAATTGAACATATACTAGGAATTTGTCTTGGTGATGATGGTGCATTCAGGAATAAATAGAAACAGCAAAATATTAAGTAAGAACAGAACAGAAGGGATATTACAAATATATAAATATATATATATATATATATATAGACACATACACGCACATATATACCTATATATTTATATTATTATTATTGTTATGTAAAATATAATTAATATTATTAATGTCATTTAAATTTATATACATATATATAAATATATACACATACACACATTAAATAATAAACAATAAATAAATAAATAAATACATAAAATAAAAATCTGTCCAATGTGACAGTCAGATGGGGGCAGGGAGAAGTGATGGAAGGTTCCGGGACTTATTAATAAGGCTAACAGCAGATGGAAAAAAACTGTGCCTGTGGCGAGAGGTTCTTGTTGTGATGGACCTCAGCCTCCTGCCAGAGGGGAGTGGCTCAAAAAGTCCATGTCCAGGGTGGGAGGGGTCTGCCACGATCTTTCCTGCACGCCTCAGGGTCCTAGAGGAGTACAGGTCCTGAAGAGATGGAAGATTACAGCCGATCACCTTCTCTGCTGACCGGATGACCCGCTGCAGCCTGCTTTTGTCCTTAGCAGTGGCAGCAGCGTACCAGATGGTGATGGAGGAGGTGAGGATGGACTCAATGATGGCTGTGTAGAATTGAATCATCATTGCCTTTGGCAGACTGAATTTCTGCAGCTGCCTCAGGAAGAACATCCTCTGCTGAGCTTTCTTAATGAGGGAGCTGATGTTTGGCTCCCACTTGAGGTCCTGGGAGATGATGGTTCCCAAGAAGCGGAAGGACTCCACAGTGGCAATAGTGGAGTCACAGAGGGTGATGGGGGCAGGTGGAGCTGAGTTCTTCCTGTAGTCCACAACCATCTCCACTGTCTTTAGAGCATTGAGCTCCAGGTGGTTCTGGTTGCACCAGGTCACCAGACGGTCGACCTCACACCTGTACGCAGACTCGTCGCCATCAGAGATGAGTCCGATTAGGGTGGTATCGTCTGCAAACTTCAGGAGTTTGACAGACGGGTGACTGGAGGTGCAGCTGTTGGTGTACAGGGAGAAGAGCAGAGGAGAAAGAACGCAGCCCTGAGGAGATCCAGTGCTGATGGTCTGTGAGTCCGAGATCTGTTTCCCCAGCTTCACACACTGTTTCCTGTCAGACAGGAAGTCTGTGATCCACCTGCAGATGGAGCCAGGAACGTTCAGCATGGAAAGCTTCTCCTGAAGCAGAGACGGGATGATGGTGTTAAAGGCAGAGCTGAAATCCACAAACAGGATCCTGGCATAGGTCCCTGCAGAGTCCAGATGCTGGAGGATGAAGTGGAGGCCCAGATTGACGGCATCGTCAACTGACCTGTTGGCTCTGTAGGCAAACTGCAGGGGATCCAGAAGAGGGTCTGTCATGGCTTTGAGGTGTGAAAGCACGAGGCGTTCAAAGGTCTTCATGACCACAGAGGTCAGGGCGACGGGTCTGAAGTCATTCAGTCCTGTGGTCCTCGGCTTCTTAGGGACAGGGATGATGGTTGAAGACTTGAAGCAGGCTGGCACGTGACAGGTCTCCAGTGAGGTGTTAAAAATGTCTGTGAAGACTGGAGACAGCTGATCAGCACAGTGCTTCAAGGTGGACGGGGAGACAGAATCCGGTCCAGCTGCTTTCCGGGGATTCTGTCTCTTGAAGAGTTTGTTTACGTCTCTTTCATGGATGGAAAGAGTCGTTACTGGAGGGGGTGGAGCTGTTAGGGTGAAAATTGAAGGAGGTGACTGGAGCTGATGGGTGGTGGCAGAACTGTCCCTTTGTCTGTCAAACCGACAGTAAAACTCGTTAAGAGCGTTGGCGAGGTGTCGGTCGTTGATGGAGTGGAGGGCTTTAGGCTTGTAGTTGGTGATCTGCCTGAGCCCCCTCCAGACAGTTGCAGAGTCATTGGCTGAGAACTGGTGTTGTAACTTCTCAGAATACAATTGTTTAGCCTCTCTCACCGCTTTACTAAACTTGTATTTTGCCTCTCTGAATCTGTCTTTATCTCCACTCCTGAAGGCCTCCTCCTTAGCCCGCCTTAGCCGTCTGAGTTTGGCTGTGAACCAGGGTTTGTCATTGTTATAACTCACCCTGGTGCATGATGGGACACAGCAATCTTCACAGAAGCTGATGTATGACGTCACAGCCTCTGTGTACTCGTCCAGACTGTTGGTAGCAGTCCTGAAAACGTCCCAGTCAGTGCAGTCCAGACACGCCTTGAGAACCTCCACCGCTTCACTGGTCCACTTCTTTGAAGTCCTCACTACAGGTTTACAGAGCTTTAGTTTTTGCCTGTAGGCGGGAATCAAGTGAAGCATGACGTGATCGGAGTGACCCAGTGCAGCCCGGGGGACGGCGTGATAAGCATCCCTGATTGTGGTGTAGCAGTGATCCAGAATGTTCTCCTCTCTGGTCGGGCATCTGACAAGCTGTTTGTATTTCGGGAGTTCATGAGAGAGATTACCTTTGTTAAAGTCTCCAAGGACAATAACTAAGGAATCTGGGTTGGTCCGCTCCACACTTCGTATCTGGTCTGCGAGCTTGAGCTGAGCAGCCTGCATGTCAGGCTGCGGCGGGATGTAAACGCCGACCAGAATGAATGAAGCAAACTCCCGGGGTGAATAAAACGGCTTACAGTTGATGATAACAGATTCCACTTCAGGAGAACAGTGCTGGTTGATCACTGTTACGTCGTTACACCAGCCGATGTTGACATAAAAACAGATTCCCCCACCTTTGGTTTTGCCGGAAAGTCGTGCGTCTCTGTCTGCGCGGTAGAGTTGGAAGCCTGCCAGCTGCAGCGCAGAGTCCGGTATTAATCCGCTCAGCCACGTCTCCGTGAAGCATAAAACCGCAGATGAAGAGAAGTCCCTGTTTCTTCCCAACAGCAGTTGCAGTTCATCCATTTTGTTGGGCAATGAACGCACGTTTGAGAGAAATATTCCCGGTAGCGGTGTGCGTAATCCGCGCTGGCGAAGGCGGACCAGCGCGCCGGCTCGTTTTCCTCTCTTACGGCGTTTCACTCCGAGAGCAAGGAACGCGTCTTTAACCAGGATGTCCAGTATTTCCAGAGGTGGTAGCAAAAAGTTGGGAAATAAATCAGCCGGAGTTGTTGCCCTGATGTTCACGAGCTCCACTTTGGTAAAAGCACCGAGTGCCATCACAAAAAACTGAGTTAAAAACACAAAAACAAAACAAAGCAGTGCGCACCAACACACCGAGGCAGCCATCCGCGGCGCCAACGGTTAAACGGTTTATTCATAATAAACTAGTGCCGCTTTGCAGAAACTATGTCCTAGACAATGACAAGCTGCATAATATTAATAAAAATTTTTAAAAAGAAAAAAATAATGGGAAAATTTTTAAAATAGATCAATGCTCCCACTTTACCTTAAATATATTTTTACTGGTTTTTTAACCAATTAAGATAATTATGTCCATTTTTGTTTTTTTTATTTCGACTGAAAATGGCATAATCATGATTAAAAGACCCCACCAACACTTTTACATTTGATAAAACAATGGTTAGAGTGGGACTTTAATGAGATATAGCCTGATCAGGTGTCTGCAATAAGGCTACAGAGCCACATGTGGCTCTTTTACCCCTCTGTAGTGGCTCACTGGTTGAAGAAAAATACAATAACAGTAATTTTTAAAAGTAAGATTAACACTAAGTTTGCGCTGATTTCACTTTGATCAGTTACGTTTATACATTTATGGCTGAGGTGTACCTAGAAATAAGATAAAGTAAGTTTTTACATCCCTGCTGATGTCAGACGACCTTGTTTGCTAAACACTTTGGTCGGAATGCATAGATTTCAAGAAAGTCACAAAAGACCTAAGGTATAACAAGAGAAAAAGGCAATTTTGTGTTGAGTTGCATGAAATGTTTCTTAGAAGTGAATTAGCTGCATTGGGGTGATCCTGTTCGGCACAGAACGCCTTTTATTTTGAAAGGAATTCATACAAACTTCTATCAAATGTAAAAAACGATTTCACGTTTTGGGAAATCTCTTTATATTTTTGTTCTATTCAAGCCAAAAAAAACATTTGTAATAAAAGTAACAGTGCAAAGCAGTGTCAAATTTTCCTAGAGGTTAAAATAAGACTTTTAGCTCCAACTTTACTTTGATCATTAAGAAACAGGCCCAAGTTTTACTGCTAAAAGAGTTGGCCTAGATAATATCAGAAAGGAAACAGATAATAAGTTTAGAGATAATACGTTTCAATAAAATATAGTAACACTATAGTAACAACATAATGGTAACCTTTTCAAGATTTGTTCAAATCACAAAGATATTGACATAAATGTTCAAGAAGAAAAAAAAGACACCTGTCTCAAATTTAATACTCACATTTTTAGCGTGGTGTAACTGTATCACAGAGAATTCATTCTTAAAGTAGTCATTTAAAACGAGTAACACCACTTAAGAAATTTTCACCATGAAGTTTAGAAAATAATATTTATTGCACAGAGAAAGTAGCTCATTTGAAATACAACTCTGGGTTGAGGGCAGGACTGTAGGCGCACAGCAACCCCACCCCCTTATCCTCCCTCCTGGATTAAATTAAGAAATACTCAGAAATGCAGTTTTATTTTTGAGTAAATTATTCTATTTAGCCCTTCTGTTATGAGAGAAATGCTACAAGAACATGTTAAAAAAATTACACAAAAAAGGAATATTTTCATTGGAGTGGGTTTGTTGGAGAGATTGAATCATGCTAATGTGTTAGGGAGATATGTGCATTGAATATGAAATCAATGGTTATATTGGGTTAAAGTGTAAACCTTTGGATTCATAAAAAAAATAAAAAAAGAAGTTCTTCATGCATTTCTTTGTTCCTGGTTTAGGGAGTGTGGAAGTCATTTATCATCAGCCAGAAGCAAGAAAACACCAGACAGGCTGCTGCTCATCAAGCTGCAATGAACCAACCCCAACAACTTTTGTGACTTCTTTAACATATTGTGATGGGAACATTTCATGTGGTTTAGGCTTCATTGTGTTCTGAGGTCTTTGCAATAAGTATAGGCCTGCACTCTTTGTGTTTCAGTTCCAATGAGACACAAAAAGACATCAAAACCAGCAAAGGGTCATCACTGAAGGAGAAGCTAAACAACAGAGAACTATACTTGTACTTAACTTTTGATTATTTCCTTTAGAGGCAGCCTTTTACCTAAAGCAAGAGGTCATAACCTCACGTATGATAATTGTCCCTCTATTGTATGTTAAATAAGTCTGCCTTTGTATACCTCACTGTTTCTTGATAGCAAAAATGTTCCTAACAATGGTGCCAACACATAGATTATTGGTTTGGTGCTTTTGTCTGCACACTTCAATATGTAATATGTGTGTAACAATGTACTGGATGGATCCAAACAAACAAAGAACACTGTAGAATGCTAATATAATGTGATTTTTTTTGTCTACTTAAATAAGATATTATTATTATTTTTCCATGTTTTTATCAGCAGATGTAATATTTTCTCTATGTCCAGTAAATTGTAGTAACTGTTTAATTTAATCCATTTTATATTGACAAAAATAAAGGATTTTTAAAAAATGATGTCAAAGGTTTATAACTTTTTTTCCAAGTATTATTTAATTAATATTTATATCATTTTGGCTTCCTCTAACAGAAAAAATCATTTTATATAAACATGAAATGCATATTTCTCTGCTGTACTGATACTTCGGGTTTGGACTGTCTATAGGAAATTAATATAAAAGCAGTGAAAATGTGACTATTATTTTTGCAGTAGATTGAGCTACACCTATGAAATCCTAAACTGAGCAGAAGTTTATTTCTAAAATGCCAATATACTAGAAAACAGCAGCAAGCCGATGAGAGCCGAGCAGAATTTCTGGATGTAGTTGTTTTCAGAATCTTTTAACATGAGATTTGGTGACATGTAATGTTAACCTGCCACTTGACAGCAGACTGCAACTTACTTTTCTTTTTTCCATGAACAAGTTGGTTTTCATAAGTGGATCAAATGGAAACAAGTGGAAGAATCTTCCACTTGTTTCCTTTTGATCTCCTATATAACTTTCCTAAAGGAACAGACAATTCTCTGTGGAATTCAATGTGGATTATTTTTTTCTCCAGCCATCAAAGTACCAAGACTCTGTGTTTGAAGTATTTTCCCTCTGTGGTTACACTTCAGCAGGCATGGAAAGTAAAAAAATATCAATCAACAAAGTGACTGCTAAGACTTTCTACAAACATTGTACAGACTAAGATTATGGGCCATCACAGCAATCTACAATTATGAGTGTGTCAGATTAGACCCACAATAAATCAATATTTTATGTATATGGCTGAAAGAATTTGCATTTAAATTTAGTTTTCCCTCTGATTTTCAAAAGAGGTAGAGATTTAAAAGTGTTTATAATAAATTGATATTTAATGAGAGTAAATCGACATATTGAATGTGAAATATAAGAGGCAGCACCATCCAACTTGACATTAGAAGTAAAGATGGATACTACTTGCATCAACAGATGGAACTTGACCCTGTAGCTTCAGTTTGTTGTTTTTAGTGCTATAGCTGGAAATACATTTAGGGCAGGGCTGCTCATTCCTGGTCCTCGAGATCTACCACCCTGACTATTTTCCAGATCTCCAAGCCCTGCCACCTGCTGATTGGCTCAGTCAGATGTCTCCACAATCTGATTGAAAGGACACACCTGGTCCAGGTAATCAGCAGCAAGCAGTACAGGGAGAGCTGGAAAACAGGCAGGGTGGTAGATCTTGAGGACCAGGAATGAGCAGCCCTGATTTAGGGCATCAAGGGGTTTAGCACATTTCATTTAGATTTCTGGAAATTACTTTTGTTTTCTAAAGCGTTAATTTATTTAATTTTTGAACGAATGAATGAATTAATGAAATAGTTTATGGTCATTTCTTACTGTCAAATTTGTTTTGCTTAGTTTTCCTGGCTGATTTTTTTCTCTGCCATTCTTGTTTGAATCTGTTTACTTTTTTGAAAAGGAGGACCCTCTCAAAAACTAAAAGTTTCATCTTAAGAGGCCTTATCATCTCATTCCTGATTTAAATGTCAACTAAAGAAATACATTTCAAACAATCAGGTAATACATAAAATAGACACACATTACATAATCAATTACAAGTTGATCGCTTTAAAGGGAGTGGGAGGAAGCAAATTTATATAATCTCACCCTGGCTCGACCATACCATTTTTTTTACATAAATTATCAACATCCGGTTTAGGACTTAATAAAAAATATTTATATCCTACAATCATAGATTCAGGTTATTAAGGATCATTAAGATCAGTGATGTACTTAAGTTTCAAGCATCCACAGATGTTTGAAATTATGTTTAAGATATTCTATTTTGATGGGGTTTTTTTTAATTATTTTAAATGTTTATTTGCATTGAGTAATTTGTTGGTGTTAGTTGTACTTCAGGGCCACCGTAGAAAACTCTTGAAAGCATCAGCTTTAATCTCAGAGAGGTTGTTAATGGGTTTGAAAGATGCTATAAGGTCATTTTCAACCAATGTAGAGTTCATCTACTTATGGAAAAGATGCGTTTTTACAAGAAGGAAGCATTCGTTTACAAATGTCAAACTATTGCAGGAATACATAAAGAACTGATTAAGAAACCTTGTGGTCAGATCATTAAAACACCTAAGGGCTAAATCTGACATTCGTTCAAGTAAAACACAGTCACTGTTCTTGAGGAAAAAACTTGAAAAGTTGAAAGTTTACCTACATTTATTTTAAGTAAACTTGTTGACATTGTATAAATCAGCTTTATATTTCTAATTAGTAGAATTACTTTGCTGCATTTTATTCTTCAGTATCACTGGCATTTATTAATGCAATTTACAGTTTTTCAAAGGTCATTTGGAAATGGCTGTTTCTTGAGACGTCATACTTGGAGTGTTTTGAACTAGAATGTACTTTTACTTAACATTTTTAAATAAACACTGACAGAAAGGTGAAAAAATGTTTTAAATTACAGTCAGTGAAACACGTCCTTGGTAGGCTTATTTATTTTGTTTTCTAACCTTTTCAAAATATTCTCTCAAAGGTGTTATTCCTTTTGGAGATAATAAAATGGCTTTTGACACCTTTATAGACCAAGAGAGAATTTGGTATACAGCCCTGTATAGTGACAGAGTTTTCTTTTAGTAGAATGGCAAAAAAGGGACTAAATTCAGAAAAAACTGAATTGAGACAGCCACTTGAAACTGAGATTTCTACAGTTCTTTGAGTGCTCGGCTCAAACTGCGGTCCGACAGCCAGAAAACAGCTTCAGACTGAGAGGTTTGTGTCTGAGGAGGTGGTCAGCCGCACAGCGGACTCAAATCATGCAGTTTCTTTTCATCCTGCCTGTTTAGCCCCAAGCAGAACTGAGAGTTTGTCACGGTAGCAGAAACACTCAGATGACGCTGCAGTTGTTGACTGTGTCAGTGATGGACACAGAACAGTCACAGCCCCCTCTTGATCCCGAAGGGTAAAAATAATGATTTGAAAAACTGTTGCAGCTACTTTAGTATTGATCCAACTAAGCATTTTCACTTTCTAACATAATTGGATGCTACTGTTATTTTTTCACTTCTTGTGTTCCATATTTTATAATTCTACTTGTGTTTTTTCCAGTTTATATGAGATCCAGTATTTGTTTGGAATTCTATTAATTCTATTAAAGACTTTTTTGTTTGACCATTTAACCTACTCTGACTTCCTCAACAGCACCGTCACTATTACTAAGACAGGGAGGAAACTACAGGATCTTCAGAGTTTGGGTTTGCACAGAACCCCATCAGATGCCATTTTAAACCTTTCATGCATGGAGGTCACCTCAGTGTACAGAATGATTTGATGGCAAATATGATATATACTAAGCAAAGAGAAGATGCTCAGTTCAGAATTAACAGTTCATAAATCCTATGCTGATGGATGTTAAGTTCAGTGACAGCTACTTTTGTGACACTATTCTCAAATCAGAGACTCTTTAACCATATTTTAGACAAATCAGCCTATAAAGATAGAGGAACCACCATTACAACATGATATCATATTACAAATTATTTACAGTTTAACCTAGAAATTACCACATAATTACATTGATGCTTGTTGGACAGATAAATATGTCATTATAGATTTTTAAAGATGCATTTTTTTTCTGAAACACTTTATTCTTCATCCCCAAAGATGAATAACAACACTAACTAAAAAAAATCTTTACTGCTTTATTAATCATAATCATTAAACCTGAGAGGGTTAATCTAAACAAATACATTTAACAAAAAACTCAAATTTTTAAAATAAAAAAACATTAACTGGGTAAAACTGGATACCCACACCAAACTTTTCAAGTACCGTATATTTTGTACTTATAATTTCTAACAAATATGTAAAAAAAATCAATTAGACAATCAAGACCAAATAAATGAATCAAACTAGGAACAAACATAAAAAATGCTTGACATTCAAAAAAATGAATGCAGAAATTTATTTTCCCCAAGTTTGTTAAAAGTGCTAACATTTTTAATTTTAATTTGAACCGCCTCCGCGAACCGCCACTTTAACGTGGTGGAGGTGTTTGAGTACTCTAGTGAGGAGCTATGCTGTCGCGAGACTGGTAGACAGGTCCTGGGTGACGAGCCAGATTTTAGCGGTTCTGACGGTCCTTTAGCAAGATTTAGCGGTTCTGACCCTCAATCCAGCCGTTTCACACTCGGATGCAAACCGCTCCAATACATGCTGGAGGTCCTGGCTCAATGGAGCCAACAGAACAACATCATCTGCAAAGAGCAGAGAGGAAATCCTGTGGTCCACAAACCAGATCCCCTCTGGCCCCTGGCTGCGCCAGAAATTCTGTCCATAAAGACTATGAACAGAACCGGTGATAAAGGGCAGTCCAACATGCACCGGGAACAGGTCTGACTTACTGCCGGCCATTATTTTATGTGTCCAGCCAAACTGTATTTTTATTTCCTCTCTTAGATAATTCACAAATCAAAATACAAATGTTTGATATCCTCCAATTTTGGATGTTTAATTAAAAATATTGACCTTTCATTCGAGCAGAAATTACTCTAAAGGGTTCTATTTTGGCTGATGTTATTTACACGTATTTTAAGTGCTATCAAGCACAAAAGTTGACAGAAATTCTTGCAGGCCATATTTAATACCTGCAGCTAAGACACACATCGCTCCATGTCTGCATGGATTTTAATCTTTTCACAGGATAAATTCACTTATTGTTTTACGAGACATTTTAGGGGATAATTGTAAAAGCAAGAATGATTTGGTTAAGAGAAAATGTTCAGAGCATCTCTTGAGCTACATAGTTTTGAGCTTTTAAAATAAAAGCGGTCAAGTAAAAAGAGAATATCTGGGTGAACAAATGTCATTACATTACATGCAAATAGTCACTTTCATATTTTAGGCAACGGCTTCCAATTAATTTAATCATGTTTTATCTGTATTTTCCCGGAGATCAGATTCAGTTATGAACAGAAGCAAAGAGGAGCAATGTTAGAACCACGGCTGAGTGAACAGCAGCTCACTGACCGCAGTAGAAAACATTTGATTAAAAAGTTTTAGTTTAATGTCAGACACGCTGGAATTATCTGACTTTTGAGCAGAGAAATTTAGACAACTTTTAATTGGTGAAAAAAAATCTTCAGCTCCACGTCTCATAGCTAAAGCTAATGCTAGCGCTATCATCAGAACAGAGGAGAAAAGAAGAAAATCATAATTACCTTCATAATCAAACAAGTGGCATTACTTGTAAACTTGGATCCTCCTTTGCAGCTGTAGGCAGTCACCAGCTTGTCCATGTTGTCCACCCCTCCTTTTATGGCATTGTATTCATGATAATCTCAGGCTTCTGATGCTCCTGGTCACAGATTCTCCCATCTCTGTTTAGCGTACCTGTGCTGCTGACGGGCTGGTAGCTGGCTGCTGATGAGATGGCCGTGTTCGTTTTGGTCCTAACTGGTGCTCAACCTCCTCTTCTTCCTCTAAGTCCCTGTCAGACTCTCAATTCTCAGCAATATGATCTTCAAATTCTGAAACCTCTTCCTCAACATCTTCAGAAGCTTTTCTCTCTTCCCAAATCAATTGCAAGGCCCTCTCAGCAGATAATCTTTTGGACATCTTGATCACTTGTAAAAAGCCATCACACTTATTTTGCAGGTGGAATAGAGTATGAGAAAAAAATGTTTGATTCCAGCAAGACAAAGGGTAAAATGTGCGGGAAAGTAAGAGCAGATGGTGTTGGTTGCAACAATGTTGCAGCTATGTGCAGGAACAAGCTCCAGAAAGGAGGAAGACGGAGTCAAGGTACGCAGGACCCATACTTTCCACACTTTATTATCCCTGGGTCCAGTGGATCTGAAAACCCTGTCAAAGAAAGACATCAAATGAAATGCCATAATACAGAGAGGGTCTAATTGTGCATCAGTTTCTAAATGCGTGCAGCCAGCACTGACGTTTGTAGATGCAGACGAAGGGTTACGTTTAGGAGAACGGCTCCAGTGTCCAGTTAAACCACCTGGTGGATCCTAAGCTGCTATAAACAAAGCAGCGGTGTTCCTTATAGCAACTTGCAAGCGGTGCTGCTGCTGCTGCATCTCGCCGCTCCTAGGTGGATCAAATGCTCACAGCATATTTGTGACAGCTAATGGGATTTTACTTTCATTTTCATTTTAGATATGTGAGACCAACTTAAAAAAACCCGTCTTGGTCACAATTAAAATATGAGCGGGGAATGAGATCATTCGCGGCTCTGTCCAGTTGAAAAATGTCTCTTTTTCCGCAAATAATTGAATAATTATTGACATTGCTGTGACCAATAAATCCATTCCATTCTTTCCTCAGATTCCTTGGGAAAATAATGAAAGCTAACATCAGTATGGGCTTTCCCTGAATTACAAACAGAAGTGGGACGCTATAGTATCTTCTCCGGCCCCTACAGCTATATCCGGGTTAGCTAGCTACTGTGACATAAGAAAGTTTCAGGAATTCAAACTAAGTTTTTCTCGGGCCCTTTGAGTGACAGCGACTTAAAAGGAGAAGTACTCAAAAATGCAAACACGAAAGAATTTCTCATTATATTTTTTCTCTTTCAGAAGAAAAATACCACATATACAGGTTAAAAGCTCAAAAAACACGATTTTCATTGTCAGCTTTCCTATACTAAACAATACGAACCGAAGTGACTCATGTACCTGGCGAAGTGTCACTTCACGTTAAAAGGGTCTATTATATGAGGAGTTGAGTATAATGATAAGAGTTCCTGAGAACTTACGAGATTTGGATATCAGCTTCACGTGTTCGTTCTCACATCCTACAATACTTTAGAGCGTGAGCCATGCAGAAAGCAGCTTGAAAAAGGGGTCAACCAGCTGTGAAGAGTTGAAGTGTACAAACTAATCTGTTAACTCAACAAAGACCTCTGAAGTGACAGGCAGCCACGAGGTAGCGAACATTTATCATTTGCTTTTACTAATTGAAATGCAAGTTCTAACTGTTGTGTGTAACCTTGTTTTGTAGTTTTCATGATGATGAAGATATTAAAATCCGCCTGTACTTGAGAAACCGTGCACAGCGTTGTCACTAAGGAGCTACAGTGAAAACTCGACCAGCCCGGTGTCGCCTCGAGACGGCACGGCAACTGCAGTGGGTCGCAGAAACCAAGGTGTACCACAAGGTGCTATTACACCACTCCCCAGCAATAGTGCTTCTTAATCAAGTCCATTTTAATGAAGTAAAGTACAAATTAAGAAAGGAAATATGCTCTATGGAAATATGGGTGGCCCAAAACAAGGTAAACTTCACCAAAATTTATTTCAGCACATTGAAGGAAAATAAGCTAAGATGGCCTATTTAAGTTAAGTAATTAAAGATATTAACTAAGAAACACTAATTTTAAGGCAATATTTGAGTTATTTATGATCAGCAGTGAGATTACTGTATGCAGGCTTTAGTTTGGTTAAAATAACCATATCTGACTTGACTCATAAGATGACTGACGTATCTAATGATCCGGATACTCAAACTGAAACAAACAGTTGCAAAAGCGAAAGAACAAGAACCTTAACTGAAAAAGGAAAGGAGTTCCAAGAAGAAAGGCTCAAAGCCCTGCAACATAAATACAAAGTCTCAATATCAAGATTGAACCGCAAAGGAAAAAAAATAAAAAATAAGTGGTAATAATCCAACTTTTTAGAGATTTGTGGAATTCATGTCAGCTGAAGCAGACTTGGCCTGTGACCCCATTATCTCAATACAAACACTCAAAGGTTTTGAATCAGAAAATTCCAAACACAAAAAAAACAACCTCAAGTCATCCAAGCCAAAACTCTAACAACAAACTCAAGTAAGTAAAGTTCCAATGCCACAACGTGCATACTTTGCAAAAGGTCTGGTCACTCTCTTGAAAAGTGTAGTAAGTTCATAGAGAAAACTGTACAAGATTGCGTCAAGTTTGTACAAACATAGAAATTTGCTTTGGATGTTTAATGATAGGCCATCATTTCAAGAAGTGCAGCAAAAGAAGCACATGTGATAAGTGTCACAAGAAGCATCCAACATGCTTGCACGATGACAAGTTCACAGAACGTAAAAGAACAGTTTCTGTGAAAGCTGAAGGTGAGTCTGAAACAAAGACAGATGTTCAAGAAAAGACACATCCAAGAGACAAAGATACACCTGCAACTGCAACAACCAATAGAGTTGGCCAGGAAACTCTAAGCACTTTGACATAATCAATATTGCCCATCTGGGTCTCATCTACAAAGTACCCAGACAAAGAAGCAAACGTGTACGCTCTCCTCAACTCACAGAGCGATACATCTTTCATCTTGGATGAAGTAGCCCAAGAACTTGAGACGGGCAAAAGCAAAGCCTTTCTACAGATATCTATAATGTTGGTCAAGCTAACAGTTATTCCATGTGAGAAGCTGTTAAACCTTCAAGTAGGAGGATACCAGAGAATTGCTTTACCACCAGTCTTCACAAGAGCATTTATCCCAGCAAACAAGTCGCACATCCCAACGTTTGAAACAGCCTTAAAGTGGCCACATATCTAAAAATTAGTGGGCAACATACCTCCTCTGCTGGAATGTGAAGTAGGCCTACTCATTGGTTACAACTGCCAACAAGCTTTTCTACCAAGAGAAGTCTTGTCTGGTACAGAAAACCAACCTTATGTACAACTGACCGATCTTGGCTGGATCATTGTAGGTTGTTCGTATCAAGTGCAAAGTCAAAGTGATGGTAATGGGACCAGTCACAGAGCCATTGTGCGCGAAGCAACTCCTAAAGTATGCCAAACAGTCAAGCTTAAGCAAGAAGTATGTTTTGTATGCAAAACCCAAATGAAAGAAGTCAGTCTATTGGATGTGATAAAGGCTCTGGAAGCAGATTTCACTGAGCACACAACAGATAACAATCAAATGTCCCAGGAAGACTTTCTTTTCATGTCCAAGGTGAAGAATGGCATAAGACAGAAGAAGGATGATCATTACAAACTCCACTTTCATTCAAAACAGATGATCCAAATCTCCCAAATAACAAGCAATATGCGGAACAAAGACGCTCTTCATTGGAACGTCGTCTCAGAAGGGATGATCGATGCTACAAGGATTATGTCAAGTTTATGGTTGATACAATATCTCAAGGAGATGCTGAAAAGGTCCCAGAGCAAGAGCTCAACAAGGAAGTAACATGGTACATACCACACCATAGGGTGTACCACTCCCACAAGTCAGATAAGATTCCTCTAGTCTTTGATGGTTCAGCTCACTGTAAAGACACGCCCCTCAATGATCACCTCTTGACTGGACCAGATCTCACTAATGCCCTGGTCGGAGTGCTGTGCTGATTCAGGAAGGGTCCTATAGCCATAATGTGTGACGCGGAGAGATTCCACGTGGTCAAGGAACATCTATCTCATCTATTTGAGATTTCTCTGGTGGGACAAAGGGAATCTGTGCTCCAAGCCATTGTTGTACAGGATAAGAGTTCACCTTTTCAGAGAAGCTTCTTCTCCAGGATGCTGCAATTTTGGACTGAAACACCTTGCAGCCCAAGGCCGAGAGAAGTTCAGCAAAGAGACCATACAGTTCATTCAAAGAGGATTTTATGTCGATGATAGACTTGTTAGTGTCATATCAACTGATGAAGCCATAATATTGGTGGACAAATCAAGAGATCTCTGCAGAACAGGTAATCTCCGCCTACATAAGTTTGTGTCAAACAGTAAAGAAGTGCTTGCAGCAATACCAGAAGCGGATTGAGGTAAAGCTAAGGCTCAAGACATGGCCCTAGAAGAAACGCATATTGAACATGTACTTGGAGTACAATGGTGTACTGAAGCGGACGAGTTTCAATTGAGAGTCATGGTCAGAGAAAACCCATCAACAAGAAGATGGGTGCTCTGGACAGTTGCTTCAGTCTACAACCCCCTTGGGTTTATTGCATCATTTACACCTATTGGAAAGCATACAATATATACTCCATTGTGCAAATAAAAAATAAACTGGAATGACAAACTCCCTGAGTATATCTTACCTCAATGGGAATCATGGCTTCAAGACCTGCCAAAACTAGCAGCCCTTAAGATCCCATGAAGCTACTCAAAGAACATTGATATTGTAAGATATGAACTACACAGCTTTTCAGATGCATGTTTTAATGGTGCTTGTTCATATCTCAGAGCAATAAGTAAGGAAGGAAAGATCACATGCTCACTTGTCATGGGTACAGCAAGGGTTACCCCCATCAAACAAATGACCATTCCAAGGCTTGAACTGTCATCATCTGTAACCTAAGTTCGCAATGCAGATGTAGTCAAAATAGAACTTGAAATCAAGAATCTTCAAGAGTTTTATTGGACCGACTCACAAGTTGTTCTAGCTTACACAAGTATCGACGCCAAAATATTCCACACATTTGTTGCAAATCGCATTAAGCGAACAAGACAAAGTACAAGTCTCGACCAATGGCGACATGTTGTTTCTGAAAACAATCCAGGCGGTGATGCTTCAAGAAGTCTAAATACAGGACAACTTGAAAAATCAAACTGGTTACATGACATTTCTCTGGCAGCAAGATCTTCCAGTAAGAAAAGAAATGGTGGGGCAGATCCAGAGCTTCATGAAGGTCTCACACACACCATTCAATCAAAGGAAGCAAATATCTTGCTGGAACGCATAAAGAAGTTTTCAGATAGGTCAAGAGCTGTAACGGGTATAGCTCGACTTAGAAGATTCCTCAAAGAGTTCAAAGGTTTTCAACAAAGATCAACCAAAGCTTCTGATCTTGAAGAGAGGAAAGCAACAGAAATCTTCATTATTAAGCAGCCACAAGAAGAAGCCTTCACAGAAGAAATACAGAAAATAAGAACACAAAGAGAAAGTACTGTATCAAAGACCAAAAAACTGAGACAGCTAAATGCCTTTCTTGGCAAAGAAAATGTTCTCAGAGTTGGAGGACGACTTTCACAATCAAATCTACTCTACGAAGTCAAACACCCCCCAAAGATTTGCATGTGTCAGCCTTGAATCAAACCAAACTTTATTTATAAAAAAAAAGCACTTTTCATACAGCTCAAAGCGCTTTACATTAAAAACAAAAAAAATATACAATAAACCCCCCACCCCCTCTCCCTATCAACACATACAACCCATGATCCCACACACAGTGAATACTTATAAAAATGACTTCTAAATGAAAATTGTAAAATAGACTTAAGGCTTGGCTCTGCTGTGAGGAGATGGTATGGAGGATTCTATCATACCAGGAGCCAGCTCGGTCAGAAGAACATCGCCATGGCACCCACCCAGACTAGTCCACTCCACAGATGTGAGACTGCAGGGCAGGACTCCAGGTGCCCCCTTAAGGGTGAGAACCACGGCAACAACCCCAAACCAAGCCAGAAACTCCTGATATGATAGTTCCCCACAGGAAACACTGGGGTTAAAATCATAGTAAAATACTAAAATGAAATACATAAAATATTGTTGAAAATATTAATAAATTCACAAGATAAAATAAATAACATAATATATAAAAATAATAACATATTAAAGCTAATAGAATAAATAAGGACATAAAATCAACTAAAAGCAGAAGTAAGAAGGTGGGTCTTGAGCCTCTTCTTAAAAACCTCTACGGTCTCTGCACCCCTGAGGTTCTCCGGCAGGCTGTTCCACAGACGAGGACCGAAATGAGAGAACAAAGCCTCACAAAAGGTTTTGGTCCTCACTTTAGGAACAACTAACAGTCCAGTGCCAGAGGACCGCAAGGTCCGCGAGGGTTCATACTTTAAAAGAAAGTCACTTAAATAAGAAGGCCCAAGACCATAAAAACATGTATAAACCATTAAAAGAATCTTAATTTTTTCTTTCAACCTTACTCATTAAACACTACCATACCTAAGCAGACCATGCTGACCACGTACAGCACCAAGGTAGAGAGACTACAAATGAACTACATGCAAATGGAATCTGGATGGCAGATTTGCCAGAAGTAAGAACAGAAACAGCCCCTCAAGGAGATCAAAAGATACAGACTATTGTTCACATGCGTATATGTTCACATGCTTATGTTCACGAGCGGTGGGTGCACATTGAAATTTAACAGTAGATGCGTTCATTAACACCCTTCGCACTCTCATTGCAATAAGAGGTCACGTCCAACAAGTAAGATGTGACCAAGGAACAAACTTCATGGGTGCCAGAAGAGTGTTTTTGCAGGTAATGAAAGGCATGGATCAAGGATGCCAAAAGGCTGTCGGTTGGGAATTTGTGTTGAATGTCCCAGCAGCCAGCCACATGGGAGGTGTGTGGGAATGCCAAATTTGAACAGTACAAAGCATTCTAACAGCAATGCTAGACAAATGTTCAAACTGACTGGATGTTACAAGTTTGAAAACATTTCTTTATGAAACAATGGCAATCATCAATAGCAGATCATTAGATCATCTCAATGATCCCACTGGTCCAGAACCGCTTATGCCCAATCATATTTTAACTATGAAGTCCTCAGTTATTTTTCCTCCTCCTGGTCAGTTCTCTAAGGAAGATTTGAACTTGAATAAAAGATGGAAGAGAGTCCAGCAAGCATTTAGCATTTGCTTTGACAAATTGAAATGGATGTTCTAATTGTTGTATGTAAGTTGTATGTGTTTTGTAGTTTTCATGGCGTTTCATGATGATCAAGATATTAAAATCCGCCTGTACGTGCACAGCGTTATCATTAGGGGCTACAATAAACTTATAAAACTCCTCTTTTCAGGTCTTTTGACCTTTTTCACAGAAACTTAAGTAACTCATTTTATTCATGACTGTTGCCTGGAGTAAAAAGGAGAATTTATTTCAAACAAAACTCTGACAAATGAAAGGTTGAACACATTTATTTATCCACTAAAAGTATTGATTGGGGTTATTTACCTTGTTATGGCATTAAAATTGGAAGAATTCAAGATTTTCTCTTATTCGTAATGTTTTGCAAAGTTGTGTTTGTTAAAATGTTGATTGTGTTTGTTTTGTCTGCCTAATTTCCTCTCTTGAACTCTGACTGGTTTGCAAAAAAACATCAATGTCTCTAACTTGAAATTATGCAGAAAACCTCCAGATTGATTCTGCTGGAAGAAAAAACAATTTTCTTTTACAATCTAAACTGAACTGGATTAGAATAAAAAACAAAAGTCTTTTGAATTAAATAAGATGCTACGTTATTACCAACACAAATAAGAAAATCAAATGTTGAAAAATATTTCAAATATTTTATCCACTAAACAAACTCATTTTAAATTTGTCATTGAAAGATAAAATTTTTACCTTATATTATTATATTGTTACAGGGCTATCAATTAACTATTTTCAATACAAATGTTTAGAAAGTCAAGTTTGTCAAAATTGAAGAAAGTCAGATTCTCATCTGTAACAGAATGGATCAAACGATCGTGGATCACTTTATACACACAGTTCTTTACTGTCAAAGAACCTCTCAGCTTTGAGATGTTTGTGTCGATAAACCCTTTGAGATCACACTACAAACAGAACAAATGCAAACAGTGGTGGAGCTAGAACATTTTAAATAGGGGGCAGGAGTGGGGCAGAAGGCTTTGGTAGGGTGGCAAATCGGAAAAGCAGAGTGGAAGGTCATTACAAATGAGAGGATCAAAAATCTGTATTTCTAACCGTTTTATTATAGTTTTTTAATATCAATATTAAGCCAAATATTCTTTTGTTTTTTTTAAGCTGAACTGCTATTATTGATGCTTAAAAACACTTGTACTGATTTTTTTTCTTTTTATCTGTTTCTATTATTAAATAGTATTGACTCATAAATGTGAAGGGTAAGAGGGGGGATAGAGCTTTTTGCCGGGGGGCAGCTCCCCCTCTTGACCTCCATCCCTGCATGCAGTTTCCTGGTTTTGGAGGCTTTGCTTAACAAGGGATGGTTGTGAAATTAAGACACTTGAAGATGTATGTTTTTCATTGTTTATTTCTCCCTAAAAAAGCCTAAAAATGTATTTTTAAGTGTTTACCAAGGTCTTTTAGTCCAGATTATGCCATTTTTAGCCAATATTAAAAAAAAAAAAGTGTAATTTCATAGGACATAGTTTTTTCAGTAGTTAGTTAGAAATTCTCTTTGGCATATGGCAACTCCACCCCCTCTTCTCAGCACCAAGGCCAAGTGAGCCCCATATAGTTTAAAAATGGGCAGGAAATGTGGAGCCCTATTGGGTTTATCTCCAGTCCACTGAGTTAGCTAATGTTCGCAAACACAAGTGGGGCCACCACGGTTACTGTGGACAAACCAAAGTGGGGCCCACATTTTCTTCACACTTTTAAACTATATGGGGCCCACACTTGGCCTTGCTGGCTGGATTCTGTGTTTAAATGTTCCTTCAATAGCTAACAGCTCTTCATTACCACTTTGACAGAAACATTTTAGTCATCCAGATGCACAGTTTTAAACCACATACCACCTCAGGCTTGTCATCGTCTACAAGCAGGCACATCCGAACGAAACCTAACTTTAGCACTTTTTCATCTGTTCCAGATTCAGGATTTGTATAAAGAAATAGTTGCTTAAATGTATCTATAGATGGCTCCAAAATTTAGCACAAACATGTTTAAAAACACCAAAAATATGATTTTCATTGGAGTATGATTTTCATTGGAGTGGGTCTTTAATTTGCTCTTGCTTTTGTGTTTTATTTAAAAGTTTAGAGTTTGACTTTGTTTTTAAATCCAAATAAAGTTTTAAGCTTTAAGGACACGTTCCACTTGCTTCAATGAGTGATATGAGGGTTGAAGCACTCTGGGGATTTCTACCCTTATACTGACTGTGAAAACACAGGACACATAGTGTAATTATTACTAATTCTAAGATATTGATGGTTAATCCCGCAGCGCCAGTTCTGCTTACCAAAAGTGGCTCGCTTGGGGGCTCGGATTCCACTGTTTGTGTTTTCCTCTACTTTTAATTTGGTCTTGTTTAGCTCACACATGCAAATCTTAACTTGATTTTCTCCAGTTCAGCACTGAAGCGAGTCTTATAAATGCTATCATTTGCAGATCCCATAACTTTGTGCTGGAAACTAATCCTTCTCTGCGCAGTGATTTACTCCATTACTTTTCTGGAAAAATCAAAAAATCTGTTTGTAAATTTGTAAATCTGTTAGTGAGTTCAGGGGAAGCTATTTCTCAGGGGCAAATCATTTGTTTAATAATGCAAATTCCAGTTGAGATTGTATTAGAAATTCAAATGGAACAATCAATTCATTTGATGATTTCATCCATCGGTTAGCTGAAACTTAGAATAGCTTGTGTGCATGATATAACTTGTAAAGCCTCAATGAACTGTCTAGGAAAGTGTTTCCATGGAGACAAAGTATCTGCAACTGTAAACAAGCATTCGTCTGTGCATAGCATAAATGAAACACAATGTCAAAAAATGATTTTTTAGGTGAAAGCAACAACAGAATGTGTGCAACATTTTTTAACAAGCATGTCAAGCTGATGCTGTTTTTGTGATTGCTGAACTCCTTTTATGTGCGGGTGCAATAATGGAGACACATCATGGGAGGGTTTCCTGGCTTAGCAAAACGCCCATGTTCATGTTCAAGCTGGTTTGAGCCTCTGTCAGGTGTCTATAGAGACATCTCCCTATTAGCTGCGGAGGATGCCGGACACACAGAAGAGCCCACCATCTGCTCCCGGAGCCTCGCCAAGGTTAAACATTCGCTTGGCAGGAGCGAGAACAGGGCGGCAGGGAGATGTCTTAAAGCAACACCGAATGGAACAGGCTGACACAAAGAGAAGAAATAAAAGTAGAAAATGTAATATTTGATACATTTTTTTTAATGGGTGATGGAATAATAAAGGCAATAAAAGCAATGCCGGTTCGAGACGAGAAGTTTCAAAACACTAAAGTAGAAAGAAATTTCTACTTTATACCATCTTGAACGAAGAAGTTCAAATTTACATCTAATATTAAGATGAATGTGTTTTTTTTAAAGTTAGTATGAATGTATATGCATACAAACTATCTGCCGATAAGACAACTGTTACTCCTGCCCTCATTTTATATTCATTTATTGAGGCTTATTGCGCAGCCAAGTGCTCGGAAGGGATTGCAAGATGACATTAATTAATCTGTCAAAGCTCGGATGCTTTTAAATGCATCATGATGCCATGACATCTTGATCTATGAGGCTGTTCACTGCACGCCAGTGATACGGAATAAACAAAGCCAACAGGTACTGCCCTGCTGCAGGTCAGTAATTACTGCAGAGATTCTCTGCACATCAAGCACTCACCCCAGCACCAGGGTCGCCTCAGAGATGTGAGGATTGGCTAATGTGGCTAATTACCCTGACATATACTGATGAGCGCCTCCATTAGCGGGGTCGCCCTTCCTTCCCTGGAGTCCAAATGTAGAAATGCAATTAGAAAAAATCTGAAATCAAATTCTGTATGTCTTCACTCTGGCTTGGAGCTGCATTACTGCTGTTTTAAACATTAGCAAAATGTTACAGAGACTGCATCACAGATTTACATGGAATTTGCCTTAATAAGAAACCTGTCTGCCCTAAAAGAGACAAAAGCAGTTCAGCATCCATCTTGTTTTCATTGCATGTAACAGCACAATTTTATTCAGACACAAAGATACTTTCATCTCGCTGTGAATGGTCGTGATCTCATATTATCCAAGGCCATTATGCTTAAGGGGTGAGGAAGATCAAACACCTGATTAACGCTGATTTAAGGTCATTAAAAAGCCTCTTATGAACACAATAAAGTCAGAGCAGATTTCTAATTTGTTTAAAGACAGAACATTTTCCAGAACTTCTGCTGTGACACATTTAAATGTTTGGATTTTAGCCGTTATATCAGAGGACTTAATGAGGAGTTCCATGGCAACGACACTTACATACCTCTTCTTTGCACATAGGCATGTTGTTTTCTTGTCATCTTGTTTTTTTTCCGTATATGTATTCTGAAATTAATTTGAACAAACATCAAGAAGTAATCTGTCAACATCAAAATAATTATAGGTCAAAAGCAAATGAGACGTAATCAAACTCTCATAACAAACAAAAAGAGGGCATGTCAGACAAAAAAGGGGCCGATTCTAAAGTATGAGCGCTGAGAACGAGCGCAGCACATTATCCAAGGACACGTGTGCTTTCACAGAACTAACAAGTTTGCTTTTAAACCACAGCTTCTGCAAGAAGTTTGTCTCCTGCTGGGAGATCATGACATTAAAACGGGACTCAGGGAAGTTTGTGACAGTACCACCATGTTTAACATAATGACTCTGCGGTAATGAGGAGTGGTTTCATCAGCACTTTGTCTTTTTTTGCCCATCGGAGTCTCAGATTTAAAACTGAGTCATTGCAACAATGTCCCTAAGCACTAAGAATTACACCTTTAGGACACATTCTTTGAAATTTGTAAAAAGATACTTTTAGGGGTGTGTTTTTAGAAAGCCTTGTGACCATGACAACATGAGAAAAGTAATAGTGAGTGACATGGCAAGAGTGGGTAAATGCTTTATTAAAGGGCACAGACGAACCCAATATCCAATTTTTCCATAATTTTGTCACATTATTTTCCATAGATTTGAGCCTCGTTTCTGCTGAGCGGTCCAGTCCAGTATGGTATGGTAAGGTGTGGGTTGGGAGTTAAGCCTCGCTTCCACTGAGAAGTTTGTTTTCATGTCGCATGCGGGGTGTAAACCGCTAGCGTGTCATTGCGTCAATGTAGTGCGATGACTAGAAAAGCAACAGCAATGGAGGTCATCCAGCAGTTCTTTTTATTGTTTTATTTCTAGAACATTGTGCATAGCAGGAATTTTATGTCGTTTGAAAGAAGATTGCAGGAACCCGAATGCTTAGAAACGTAAGCTTAAATGAGGTCTACAGTGGCGCTTTTTTTACGTCAACTCTTTCTACCAATCTACTCAATCAACTACCGCAACTCAGCAGAACCATTCTGTTTCACTTTTCAATGGACCTACAACCAATGGGGATCCCTTGAGCCTCCTTTCCACTGAGCAGTCTAGAACGGCACGATCTGGGCTGGTTTGATCCGGTCTGGTTTGAGCGTTTTCTTTGGTAAATGGACCCATTAAACACCACCAAACTGTACCTCTTGAAGGACCCCATCTGCTGTAGATTCATAGAAAAATAGAAAAGCACAGTTAGAGCGGAGCCCCTGTTGTCATCCGTTTATTGGCAGAAAGTGATTACAACATTAGAAAACGCTAATATAGCACTAGCTAGAGATTCTGTTTTGCTCTTTATGGTAGTGTTCTTCTTAGCAATCTTCTTTCATACATTAAACTCTTGTTATACACAATGTACAAAAAGTAAATCAATAAAAATACAAGCTGCTGGATGACTTCTATTGTTGCTTCTCTAGCCGTCACACGACAGTGACGCAATGACAAGCTAGCGGTCAACACTACACATGCGCCGTGAAAACATTTAGGAGTCAATACTTGGAGTGAGGCTCAAATGAGTGAAAACGCTTGCCAGAATGAACTGTTCCATCCCATACTAATCTTCCCGTACTGGACCGCTCAGTTGAAATGAGGTGCGAGATGTACGGTTTGGTACTGTTTAATGGGTCCATTTCACACTGAAAACACTCAAAATACCGTACTTGACCATACCATACCATGCGGATTGCTCAGGGGAGACGAGGCTTGACACTACAGCTTAGATAGAATAGAATAGAATAGAATAGAATAGAATAGAATAGAATAGAAGAATAGAATAGAATAGAATAGAATAGAATAGAACTTTATTGATCCTTCAAAGGGGAATTTATCTTGTGTTAATGGACATTAAAGCAATACGGTCTTACTCTGTATGATACATGCAGTTACAGATGATGTAATGTCCACATTGAGGTCAGTTTAGATTGCTAATCATGTAACAGGCAGATGGTGTGTGTGTGTGTGGGAGGAAACTGAGGGTGCATGTATGTAATTGGGGGAGGGGGGGGGGTATCTAGTTAATGCACATAAGCTATGGAAATTCAGAAATTCAGTGAAAAGGCAGGAGACCTTGGGGTATGAAGTGTTCCATCTCTTCTCGTGAAAACAATTCCAGCTATGTGAACACTGTAAAAGTAATTATCAGAACAAAACCAAATTTTCCACTGGAGAACATTAGTAATTGAAAAAAATGAAAAGAAAAAAAATAACTTTTTTAATTAGTGAGTTATAATGAGAATAACTTTTATAGCTTTAATAGACCGGTTCCGGGTCACGACGGGCAGACGTGTCTCCAGCTCTCCTCAACTTTCTGGCTTTTCAAGTCTTTTAAAGTTGCCCACAAGCGACTTCAATCAGCGGGCTGCTGCAACACAACTACTACAACGAGGAGAGTTGAACATGGCATTGAAGAAAAGTTTTGAAGCCGATCTGGCAGAGCTAAAAAGTGCATTAGCTAGCATTGAAGCTAAGCTAAGCCTTGCAATTCTCAACGAGTCTAAACTGACGGCGCTGCTGGACTTGCAAGCTAAGCCATCACCGCTGCTTCAGCTTGTGGAAGATTTCTGTCAAGAAAAGGCACGTAACGAACAATGAGATAATCGCCAAGATCTCATGGAGAGAAGGATGCATGACATGGATCAACAGGCACTGATGAACAATGTGGTTCTCACGGGACTTCAACTACAACCCAGGATTCGGCCTGGTTCTACCAGCGCTAGCATGTATGCTAACGGAGCTGTGATGATGGATGCAAACTCCGTGGAGAATCAAGTTGACGAATTTCTTACGTCTAAAGGGATTTCCTTGGACCTAAATTCTGTTGAGTTCTGTCATCCGCTTCCTCGGAGAAAGAACACGGAGAAACCTGTGATCCTGATCAGGTTCATGAATCGAAAGCATAAGATGGCTCTGATGAAACAACGTAAAACAACGTAGAAAGGTACAGCTATCTTTTTTAATGACCACTTATCCAAATATCATGCTGATCTGGCGAAGCACGCAAGAATACTCCGCAAAAAACAACAGATCCAATCGACCTGGATTATAAACTCCAGAATCTTTGTCAAACCACTCGGTCCACCGGACCAAACGAAGCCTCTGGAAATAAAATCCGTGACAGACTTCGAGAACTGTGGGATTACACATGTTTGAATCTTTTATATCAAGCAAAATGTGAAATGTGAACTCAAAAAACCCATGGATGTGAACTCTGACCCGATTCTGAGCTGAAAAACTCGAGCACAATTCCCTTGAAATGAGACCTTCACAGTCTCTCAGTCATAACAACGAAGATGGTTTACAAGATGGTTTACGTGGCCTTAAACCTGTTCTAAGCTGTGATGTAGCACTAATTCTGCTCAAATTCATGATTTTTTTTTTCTCTTTCAATTTTTTTTCTCTTTCAACTTATTTCTGTATCGTTACAATCATTCTTTGATAAACACAATCTGCACAAATTGTGTTATTTTTTGTTTTGTTTTTAATAACTACATTTTGATTTTGTTTTATCATTCTTTGATATATACAATCTGTACTGATTGTCTTTTTTTAATGAGAATGTTTAGATTTTTTTCTGCATTAGCAAAAGATGATGATTTGCTTATTACTTCTTGAATTATTATAATTCTTTGAATACAATCTGCAAAAGTATTGTCAATGAGAATATTAAATTATTGTTACTGATTAACATGAGTTCCAATGTAAATCAGTTGTGGATGCTTTAAATGTTGATTACATCAATGATATTAATGATCCTTAATAACCTGAATCTATTAATATTTGATATTAAGTCCTGAACCAGATATTAATAATTCATGTAAAGAAAATGGTATGGTCGAGCCGTGGTGGGATTATATAAGTTTGCTTCCTTCCACTCCATTTCAAGTGATCTACTTGTGATTGATTATGTGATGTTATTTCATGTATTATATCCTGATTGCTTGAAATAAACCATTTCATTCATAACCAGCTAAATGTTGCTTTATGGATATATGGAGGAACTGCCGTTTTGGACTAAATTCCAGGGGGGGATCTTTTTTCAGATGTGTGTTTATCTTTGGTCTTAAGTAAATGTTCAACAATGACAAGACAAGGACAGTGATTCCCGTCATCATATTTTTAATTACACACTGACTATGCTTACATGGTTAGAAATACATGGAGGCTCCCTAGTTGTTCTTGACAAGCCAAACACTTTTTATGCCAAATCTGTCATTGTTTTGTATTTGTTCATAAGCAGATATCCATGATGTAACACACACTAAATCTTTCCCACAACGTTTCTGTTGGAAAAAAAATAAACTGCATCCAACGCAAACAGAATTTCTGTCCTCCATGTCCAAGAATGTTTTCAGCACTCAATGAATTCCAAAAAAAAGATGTGTTCTTCTAAACATCACAGCAGACACACTTGCAAATGTCACCAGGTGAATGCTGAGGTAGCCAATCCTGTTACATTTGATGCAAGATTTCTCAACACGAGTGAAACTAAATGTTTTTGGAAAAAAAGCCAAGACAAAGCGAAATATCACAGGTGGAGAAGGACGATTCCTGCAAAGTTCTAAAGGGTTTTTTTCATTAAGAGCATGTTTAATATACTTTCATATTTGGTAGTTCTTGTAGAAATGTTCTCATGATTAGGAAAAATATAAATGAATTTAGGATTAAAACTGTGTTTCTGAGTATTTCTTTATTCAAATCATGAGGAATCAGGGCCATTTAAAAACTTTAAGAGATCAAGATCAGCCTAAACGTTCACAATTCTAAGAGTAAACTCACTCAGATTTTCCTTAAATGCAATCCATAAATTCTCCTTTTTTGCTTGTCAATAGTTACATAATTGTTTTTCTAGCTCTGTGTTTGCAGCACAGCAGTAAACGGGCATCTAGCCCTATCCAATATGGTGTCCGACTTTGCGTACGCAACAAGCTAGCATAACGACTCTAGCCTCTATAGCTCATTGATGAAAAAAAACACATTTAAAATAGATTTCAGGTACCCTCCTAATGCATGTTTCCTTGGCGATTAGTGGCGCCAGATTTGCGTGGTTGCCGCCCACTATTGGCCAATATGTCTTGTATGTGTTGTCTACCGATTTCCCTTGGGATTAGTAAAGTATGACTGATTAATTGATTGGGATAAAACTATGGTTGGAGAGGGACTTTAAAGGTTTACAGTAAAAACTGGAGCTAAAGATCTGGTGTTAAAGGGTTAAACTGTTTTGACTTTTAACTTGGGTGTCATTGGTGTTTTGATTTTGATGGTCACAGGAAGTTACCACTGTTGAATGCTTTGCCATGGTTACAACACTGTTTGGGTTGTGACGAGAAAAGCAGCATGGCTAAAGTGCAGCAATATTCATTTACTGCATTCTGTATCTTCTTTACCAGACAAGTGCTGCAAGAAGAAGGAAATATAATCTACCTTCTGTCACAAATATATATCCTGTAACTTTCTTCTATGGCAAAGCATAGAAAAATTTAAAGAGCAACAACTTATACGATTTTAATGGAAGAAACAGAGAAACAAAGATGTGTTTCATGTTCTCTAAATTCTGAAAGTGGGTGAAGAGAAACATTAGCTCTCAAAATGTACAGCAGAAGTATTATTTATAACTTCGTAGGGTCAAATTAGCTTTAGGCCAAAAAAAAAAAAAAAACACAATTTATTCTAAACTTAAGTCTGTCAGAGCAGAGAACAGAAAGGAGAAGTTGAGGCAAGAACATAAGTTAATACACTTGCAAAAAAGTCATCAGAAATTTACCTTCAAGGTAAAGCTGCACACGACAGTAAACACAGCCACATTTATGTATGCACGTATAAAAAGTTATAATAAAAAGTTATAATTTATATTTATGAATTAATAATAATAATAAAAAACATTATTCTGCCAAAGTCTATGGTTCATTTTTTTCTGTATTTAAAAACCTAACAGCAATTACTAAATGCATGCAGTGAAGACGTTTTTTATTTATATCCATTTATATGCAGCCATCAGAGCCCAGACAGTGCAGGCATCCGAGTTCCATGTCTCATGGATGCTCGTCCTCCTGTCTGAGGCACTTTTCATGGCCCTGATCGTGCTCTATAGCCTGCAGCGCCCCCATCAGTCACAGGTCAGGTGGATGTCCCAGCCTGTCCCCATCAAGCGGGTTACAGAGGCCTCACCATCCCCCAACCCCTGTGCTGGTTATAGCAGCCACACGAGCAGTGATGGAGGATGATGACCGCCCTCATAGTGAGAGGAGTTTGTACCATTGAGACAAAAAAAAACTATAATGGTGATCTTGATCGTTTTGTTTTGTTATTTTTCAAGGAATTGAAACAAAAATTAGATTCCTACATTTATTTTCTATTGTTTTGGAAGCTAGAGGTAGGACATGCATATATGTAAAACATTTAAATGTAATTATAGCCGGTATGTCATCACTGCTGTGCACTCTGTGCCCTCAGTAACACACTGAAACATTCATGTGCCTCTGTAATGAGGGGTTCAGTGACAGCAGTCCTGCTGCTGCTGCTGCTGGAATCCATACTTTCTGTCAGACTTTTGGAGAGACAATATAATCTGACCTCATGCAGCAACAGTTTTAAAATATTTTATTTCATGGCTTTAATGCATGTATATCAAATACTATAATATTACTTTTTTGGGACTTACATGTATAAAAGCTAACTATTCTGCAAAAGTCATATTTTTACAAGCATCAGACACGTTTTCTTTGTACCTTTCAATATTAGCCTTTTTTTTTATCTTGTGCTGTCAGGATGAAAACAAAACCAAAGAGCGAAGCCTCAGTTTGGCACACGTGATGATGCACCAGCAGGAAGGTGGGTGGACAGGACTGAGGTGTGCAGTTGCGGGGTTCAGGTCAGGAAAACAGAGGATGAAATGAGTTGAGACAGTCGCTGCTCTCTGTGGTAAGCCTGCGACACGACTTGGCCACCTGTCAGGCCAAGTTTGCTGCCTGTCAGGCAGCTGCCGGGCTTAGAACAGGTGAGGGATTCAAACAGATGAGGGACTGAGAAAGAGGATGAACTTGTGTGTGCAGACTTGTTTCAGGTTTTGGGGAAGCTGTTAATGAGATCAGAGGACACATGACTGGTCCACATAGTATAGAACTTACTGTTTGGGTTACGTATAGAACAATATACTACTAGTACAACAACAAAAAAATACAACAAACTTCCTTCATCAGTTAAAAAACCGTCATACTGTTGTCCCTCCAGTCATGCCCGTGTTATTTGGGCATGGACCAAAAACAACCTCTGATAGTCGACCCAACAGCAGCAGCTCTCTTTCCCAGAAGAACCGACTTCACAAATTTCAGAGATAACTCTGTTGAGGAATGCCTGAAACAACAAAACAATGTATTTCAAGAAAATAAAATGTAATGCATGTATTTTTTTAAGTCTTAAAATCATCAAATTGGTTTGAATTTTTTTTCTTGGAAATATGTTTGAAAATCTAAGTCTGTGTTTTATTTATGGTCTAGACTCTAGACCATGGCAAGGGCACACATAGGGACCTAAGGGTGCTTGAACTTTTATACACTGAGGACAAGCAACAGAAATCAAAACAGCTGTGGATGATTAGCATTCTAATGTGACTGCCAGGAAACAGAATATGACCAAAACATCACTTTAAAAGAAAAAAAAAATACATAAACAGAAAAACAAGAGATGAACAAAACATCACTTTAAAAGAAAAAAAAAATACATAAACAGAAAAATCCTCACAGAGAGTGATAACATTAAACATTAATTGTCATGTCATGTAATGTTGCCATGTCAAGAATGGTTAAAACTACTTTTTTATCATTATAAGATCAAGGCCTGGTCTTGGTATGAAGTGGCAGGGGTAAACCAGTTTACGGCTGAGGCCCTGCTGTGGAGGTGCCAACACTGGACTGTGCAGCTGACCCGGGTACAGTGGGGTGTGGCTTAGATCAGGCCCACAGACACGAAAGGAGGAAGGGTTTGGGGAGGGAAAGGAGGGAAGAAAAAGAATGCGTGCCCTGTCTAGGCTACCCCACTTGGTGGGACACAGCCTTGGTATATGTATGTAAGATCATCTCATTAAAAAAAAAAAAAACTTAAATACATGAAGAAAATGTAACCAACAAATCAATTATTGATGCTCAATAGGAAACAAAACAGACTACTTTGAAGCTTCATGCAAAAGTTTCAAGTGAAACATTTTGAGAGGAAGACATTTTTCACAAAGAAAAACTTAAACTTGTGGTTTTAATCTCCCTGCATGCGCTTACTTGCATGCACCGCACAACTCTACCGGTACTTATCTCCTCCCCTCCCCATCCCCGCGCCACTCTCTGCACTGCCCCTCTTTTTTTCATAGAAATACTTGCATTAATCAATTGCATGTTCACAACTTCTCTGAAATGGGCATCTGAATGGATCAGCTTGATTTAGCAATTCTGACTGTTCAAAAGATTAGATTTGTTCATGAAAGTCACATCTCTATACAAACAGGTGCAGTGTGTGGTGAATCATCTGTTCTTTTGTTCCTGCACTTATCCGATCCATTTGCAAACAAAGCTTCCATATGCAACTTCTCTCGTGTTACACGCCGCCAGACTACTTTTAGCGGTCAAGCTAATCGAGGGAATTCAGTTGATTTTCAAAATGATTTCCATTTCAAAAAACAGAGAAAAAAAATCTTCCGCGGCCTGGTGGCAAGGGGTCCACAGACTGGTACCGGTCCGCGGCCCGGTGGTCGAGGACCACTGGTCTAGATCAGTTGTGTCCAAACTGTCCCGGTATGATGAGGTAAAAATTAACTATTTTAATAACAAAAAATACAAATTAACTATTTAAGAAAAATTTTATTGCAAGAGCATATTCTATATTTTTCTAAATAGACAAGAAACACACAAATACGTTTTTACCAATAATACTGTCAGTTTCGCACACCGTATATTCCTAGTTAGCTTGTTTTTGATAGCATGTCTTGGTTTATAGTCCCTCCTGATATGGAACTCCTTGAAAACAGCCATAGTCTTTTGGCGTTTTAGGCAGACACAGGGGTTTCATATTTCACTAAAAGAAATTATGCAGATTTCCACTTGCTCTTGAAGCGATAGTCCTCACTGTTAACTTTTTTACATTTTGTGCTAAAAAGCATCCCAGAAGGGTCACTCAACAGTAGCTGTGCAATCTACAAGTCAGATTAGAAGTCTATGTGAAACCTAGACCTCCTAAAGATACTGCCAGTATTAAATATATGAACCGTTTTTTTCACATGTTTGTATGTACAGCAGGTTAGACCGCTTTAACGGCTCGCTTTCTGGACTCAGTGAAGATTCTGTAGGACAAAATGCTGGGGCGTCGCTGGAGATCTTGGGGCCCATGAAAGTAATTGTTGCAGGGCCCCTAACAGCAGCAAAATCTGTTGATGCAGGTTTACATAAAATTATGCATTATGATGGTATTTTTTACTATCATTATCATCTTTGTGACTTAATAACATGACAACTGACATGAACAGTATGGGGAAAACTGAGCAGTCTGAATTCAATAACTATCATTTTTTTTCATGAATAAGTGTCTTTCTTATTGTATTATTAGTGGAGATTAAAAACACCTCAGTAAAAAAAGTATAATCAAAATACAAAGTGGCCAAATATGGTTCATCCTTATTTGAATAAAACTAAACTTATGAACAAATAGCAAATGGGTAATTCAAGCTTCTTTTTTCAACCTTCTAACCTGGTTCTTGATCAACTTTGTTCACCTACAGACCAATGTCAAACCTTCTCATTTCCAAAATCAGGAGTAATATCTTTGAAGTCCAGTGTTCTGGCCAACAGATATGATTTATCACCCATTATAGAGAACCGAGTCTTTTGGATCAGTTCGTGTCTAAGATCTGTTCAGAGGGCTTTTTGGTTCTTTTTACATTTATTCACTTTTAAGAAGCCAACCTGGAGATTATCAATTTAATCCTGAAAATAATTACAGAGAGTATTGATGGGATGAGATCTGGATCAGAATAATTCAAATTCAGATTTATCACCAATAGTTTGAATTTGTTTTGTAGAGTTTTAATTATTTGTAAAAATATCAATTATAGCTTCATTTGACATTTATGGACATCATATTAAATTCTATAACTATTCCTCTGTCAGCATTTACAGCATGTACATGTATAAAGTACTTTGTTGTTGATGCAACAGCTAAACCAGAGGTCTGCAAGCTCTAACAGACCCACTTGGTTCAGTTTCTTACAGACAGAACTGAGCTGCAAAATCTCACTACATTTTTTATAAAAATACAATCTTTTTCTGGTAATTAGATCAATTATTCATATCATTTAACTTTTAAAATATTTGCAATATTAAACTATAACGTATTATGTTTTCCAATCAGCCATATAACAATTTTGATGTAAGGTCCTTTCAAAATAAAGTTCAGTGTCAACAAGATCTCATAAAGCAGTGAATGTCACTTATTATGATGCAATCATCTCATTTAAGAACTTTACTTTTGAACAGAAACTATCGGAACTGCTGTGCAGCAGAAGATAAGAACATGTTCTACAGATCTAATAGATTTAATCATCATTTTACTGTCATCTGACGTGTTCCTTTTGCAGGTTTTATAAAACACAGAAGGCCTCATAATTTAATGTAATGTCAGGAGTGGTTAAAAACAAATTTATTTTACTATTTTAAGATCACCTTAATACAAAATAAAGTGACACAATGTAACTAACAAATCCATTATTGATACACAATAAAAACAACAAAAGGATCTACTTTGAAGCTCCATACAAAAACTCTCCTTTCCCACACAAACACACACTGATAATGGATACCAGTGCACACACACATCCGCTCTGCTTGCTACGTGCACGCCGACTGATCGGCTTTCTCGTCTTTTCTTTTTTCACGGAGGTTCTCCCGTGAAACTTCTGTGATATTTGCATCTGAACTTATAAGTCGTTCACATTTATTAGCTTTTCAAAAGATTTCTCTCTTAATTTATTTTCCCTCCTTTTTAGGGATCCTGTAGTTTTTGAGGTTCATTTTCTCTACTTCATACACTGTGGTTCTGTCTGTGACAATCCTGCACTAATCCAGTCAAAACAAATATGGGATCCGGAAGAGGTTAATGTTTCCAAAACAAAATAAAAAATGTAAAAATATTTAAATAGATACCATAACATTGAAAATAAAAATATTTTTAATTATATATTGGTTAATGATTTACTGAAATTATTTTTTTCTGTTTTAACATTTCATTATTATTAGGGCCCTCTGTGGGCCCCCCTCTCAGTCTGGGCCCTAGAAGGTAGGGTACACCCTGGACTGTTCACCAGTAGGGTTGGGCACCGAAGTTCGGTTCCAAGTAGGAACCGTTATGATTTGCGCGGTTCTACCGAAACCGAAAGATGCGGCTGCAAACGGTGCCGGATTTCGGTTCCAAATTTCATTGAAGTTTCATTTGTCTGTGGACATGTCAATCACTTGTAGTACTCCCTTCTGATTTTTTACGATTCAGCCTATCTATTTACTTTCTTGTTGTTGTGAGATGAGTGTGTGCTCCAACTTCTGCATCTCAGCTTGTTACGAAGCTGGGGGGGGCGTGTGCATGTGAGGAGCAGCGCGCTCTGAGAGGAGCGAGAGAGAGCGCGTGCTGCGGAGACAGAGAAAAAGGAGAGAGAAAGGAAAGGGGAGGGCGCGCGCGCACGTTGTGCGGAGAGTTGTTCTCGAGTTTGTCTGCAAGTTAAAGTAATAAAAGTTCAGTTCCTCTACAATAGCTAAGTGTAATTATTCGGCTTCGCATGCTCCAAAGAATCTGATGATCCAGAAAGCTCGGCTCGGCTCCGCCCACCACCACAGCGGGTCGTCATCATCTGCTGCGCTTTGCAGCCGTGTGATTGACATTTATCTTCCGCCTTGTTTTATTGAAATAAAATATTGCTTTTGCCCAAAAACAACTGCAAATAAATGCCACATTCCTGATTTAATTTAATAAAATGTCAGGCTAAAATTTCAAGGACGTTTAAGTTTATTTGAGACGGAGTTTTATATTATGCTTTATATTACGTGCAGACAGCTGCACGGCAGGAGGGAGTCTGCGCTTGTTTGAAGCCGTTCTGCTTTGGATTTAGGAAGATAAAGGCATTATTTTTTATTACTGAAGTACCGCAATAAGCACCGAAAGGGAACCGAAACCGAAACCAAAGAACCGCGGTAGAACCGGAACCGCATCACATCCCATCGGTGCCCAACCCTATTCACCAGTCCAACCTTAGGCCACACACACTCACATTCCCACCTCACAAACGATTTAGAATCATCTATCAACCTATGAAGCATGTTTCTGAACTGTGGGAGAAAGCCAGAGTGCCTGGAGAAAACCCACTCATGCATGTGACGGGCTGCCAGAAAGAACACAACCAGGATTAGAACCCTCCTCTGTGAAGTGACAGAGCTAACTAACCACAGTGTAAACTACTGAAAATAGTTTAATAAGAACAAAGCAATGCTTTGAATCACTATTTCACATATTTATATAAAAAAAAGAAGAACGCCCAGACAAAAGTGGAGGTGCCCTCATGAATAATTGAGAGCTAAGTCAGCTCAAACTACTGTCCTGCTGATTCTAGATTTCACAGCTCCACAAGATCTTGACAGATCTTGACCATATGTGGATTTCAAAGGCACATCATTCGTGGTTCTAGTTCTGTCAACAAGACTAACTTTTTCTGTCCACCTGTGAGTGGTGGGGTTCCTCAAGGTTCCATTCTGGGGCCTGTTTTATTTCACTACGTATAGTTGTAGTTTACCTTGATTGTGTCTTTAAAAATATGATCCTTTTTGTGTTTCAACAAGTAAATGATTTTATTTCTGTCCAGCTTTTACTAAATGATGCACAGGAATGATTAGAACAAGGCTTTCCTTATCTTATTAAGAGCAAATAGACATTTTTGATCAGTCTTGATGCTGTTGCCCGTCTTATACCATTTTACAAACAGGCTGCAGTAACTCTTATAGCAGTCAAAATTGGACAAACAGATTAGCTTAGTCATTTAAAGTACTTTCTACCACTTGAGACTTCTGAATAATAAAGGGCTACTTTTGAGACAGTTAGTCATGTATTAATTACCCAGCACATTGATTAGTATAATTCCCTTTACCCTGGGATTGATCAGGCAATGCTGCATCATCAGGAAACTGTGCAGAATGTAGCAGCTTGCCTTATAAAGGAAACAAAAATAATGTTTACATTACTCCAGTGCCTTCCACTCTCGTCTGGCTTTGTGTTTATCTCAGGATCTGATTCATATTTTATTACTTACTTTCAAAGGTCTCAATAGTTTGGCCCCACCTTCCATTATTGAATTATTATGGGTCCACACCTCCACAACGTTTTTAAGGTCAGCAAACCAAATGCTCCTGGTTGTTCCTGGAGCAAAATTTAAAAAGTAGGGGTGTCAAAGTCTTTTCTCTTGTGGCACCAAAACTGGTAAAAGTTGTGCAGAATACAGATTGTTTTAAATCTCAGATGAAGACTCATCTCTCCTCACTGGATTGTAATCAATATCTCAACTGAACTTCCTGACTTTTCATTTTTAATTTAAATAATTGGATTTTTTTATCCCTTCTACTCAGTTATAATCTATATTTCTTAACATTTGCTGTAGTTTTTTTTTTTTTTTTTTGGCTTGATTGTGATTCTTTTTTTGTATGTGGCTCTCAAGCAATTTGGTCAATCAAGTTTGTTTATAAATGTGACGTACAAATAAAATTGTATTTCATGAATAATTTCATAATATTTTTTTCTTTATTGCAGGGTAATCAAGTTATTAACTGACCAATCAGATGCTTCATTAAAGGCACAGGGTGTCTGCTGGCGTTTGACTGAAAGATTATACCGAGCCTGCTTTCGGTGGAAGGAGTGTAGGCTTCAAACACGGTTACTAATGAAATGTTGACTCAGACTCAGACCAATCACTACTGACTGGCTCCAAATGGTGGCGCCCTATTGCGGAGAAATGGCAACTGAACTGGCATCATCTTGCTGGAGCCGATGGTTAGACATTTTCTATGAGTGACGTCACACCCGGATGCTTCCATCTCTATGTGCACACCATGGACTAAATGAACTCAAGTCACTTTACTGGTAACATAGCATTAGGAGAAAGAAGTATGCAGAAACCTAGCCTTTGCTGGCTCTGAAAACATAGAAGAACGTAATCTGTTTACATATAAGCAGGGGTGAAAGTAAGCCGGAACGGTCCGGAGCGGCGTTCCGGTAAATGATTTGAAGACGGAACGCCGCTCCGGCTGGAGAGATCAGCTGTGTGGCCAGTTTTTACTATATAACACATGACAGAAGCCGCGGTCGCTCTTATGGAAGAACAATAAGAAAATTGACATTTGAGCTGAGAGCAGGCAGCGCTTTATTTGAATGTTTGCATTGTTTTTGCGGCGCATCACAGTTGATGAAACCCGTCTCTCTCTCTCTCTCTCTCTCTCTCTCTCTCTCTCTCTCCCTCCCTCCCTCCCTCTCCTGGTCTGCACTCTTCTTGCGCGCGCTAAGTCTGGCTTGCGTCCCGAGCGCTGCGGACCCCCGACTTTCTGAACAGCAGGTGCACCAGAGAACTGCAGCTGATGATACCCAGGAGTTCCGGGTGTTCGGGGTTGGGGGGGTGGTTGGGGGTGGGGGTGGGGGGGCGTGTTATATGCGTGTAATGGGGTGTTTTACTTTTCGTTTGGGAGCAATCAATACATTCACGGTCACTTGATCATTAATGTGCATCCTACAAGAACAACAATAAATGATTCACAAACTTCTCATCAATATTGTCATTGTTCTGTCTAAATTCAATGCACATTTATTTAAGATTGAAAAAGTGAATTGTGACGTGAAATAAAGAATTTAATTAGTTAAATGAAAATTTAACAAAAAAGATGCAGAGAAAAGTGAATCAGATTTTTAAGTGAACATCCAAAAGTGAGGATGACGATGTGAAGAACAAATCTTCTAAATGAGAGGATGAAGAAGAGAAAAGGAGAGATGGAAGTTGAATGGAAAATGCCATTGAGACACCAGGTCCATTGATCAACAGATGAATTTTCTATGTTGCCAGATTATTCTTCAATCTGGACAACTGACATTATGATCTGTTTAAAGTCCCCCTCCAAAAAAAAGAAAAACTATTTTTTGTTTGTTTTGTTTTGTTTTTAACATGCCTTTGTGTCATTCTTCTTCTGAAAGAGAACAAATGTAATCATTTTGTTTTTGCATTTCCTTTTAATCTCTGTTAATCAAACTGTCACAGACAGACTCTGTGTGAATGAATGATGTTCTTTCCATCACAACAGCTCTGCTGCACTAAACCCTCATGTGGTCCGGCTAGCGTGTCTAGTTCAGGGTCTGGAGAAGAGAAGATGCTACCTTCACATTGACAGCAGTCAAATGAGCCGCTGTTCACATTTCTGTGGTCAAATCAGCATCACTGGATTTTTGGTGTGAGTTTCATCCAATACTTACGGTAGCAGTCCTGAGAACGCTGGAAAATCTCCACCAGACTCCACGGAGCTTCTTCATGTGACCACGACAATGTAAACGGCGGCTCATTTGACTGCAGCTGTAAAGGATCTGTGAAAGTTCGGTCCATGAAGCTGTTCCTTGTCCGAATTGATGTCCAGCTCAAAACAAAACTGCTAGACATTTTTGTGGTGCAGCGGTGA
Source organism: Oryzias javanicus (assembly GCA_003999625.1). Lineage (NCBI taxonomy): Eukaryota > Metazoa > Chordata > Actinopteri > Beloniformes > Adrianichthyidae > Oryzias > Oryzias javanicus. Next base: position 10,129,567 of record CM012441.1, on the reverse strand, counting down.
AGACTCAGAGTCACCATAATCAGACAGGGGAGGGTCCAAGACGAGCAGGTCAGCTTCGCTCAGCTCCAGAAGCCATGCCCCCACAGAGGAGTTTTCACAGACCAACATTAAAAAATGACTTTTTAAGACGTTAAGGGTCTGCGATTTTGGTCAAAAAACCTAAATATAAATAAAACACTACTGAGAACGTTTTTCTTTTTAAATAAAAGTAAAAATTGCCATATGGGGACTTAGTATTGGACTGTGTGTGTGTGTGTGTGTGTGGGGGGGGGGGGGGGGCATAGTACCGGCATAACAAAAAATCTACTTTCACCCCTGCATATAAGTTAATTAAATCATTAAAAAGCAGGCTTAAATAAATGTTAATTTGGTTGTTAATGAGCAAAACATTGTACAGAAACAAAAATTCAGTCATAAATTCTAAACAATAGCTAATTGCTAAACTAAACAGCCTAAGCTAAATTTGGTATCCCTGTCCTTAGACCCTTCATCTCAGTAAGGAAAAACTCCTACAAAAAAAAAAAATTGATTCCAGGGAAAAAGGAAGAATTCTCAGGGATGTCCACATGATGGAGGGATCCTCTCCCAGGAGGAAGAGGCGATGCAACAGGACTGTTAAAGTAGAATTATATGATTATCTAACTCTATGACTACATGTAAGAATAGAGGAGTAAATGGGCTTCATCCAGATGGACCTGGGATAGCTGGGGGGCAGGATGAGCCAGAGGTGAGGTCCACAGCCAAGAGAAGGAGCACAGATGGGCCACCTGTAATCTGAAATTTCTCCCATTCCCCTCCAGGGGAGTGGGAAAGAGGGACAACACATGAATCAGTTAATTTAAACATGTCAATAGTAAGTTGCATGCAGTGTGGCACATGATGGCAATAATAATATTTGAAATCTACATTTTTAGCATATCAGTATTAATATAGTATTAATCAAATCCCCTTTAAGCCACTGAAGCAGGGAGAGTGGGTCATCATTTCTCACTTTATAAAACCATCTTCCCTCTGCTTAGTTCCACAGAGAAATATGTATAATGGATGTATTGAATATTATTATTATTCCACCAAATTTCATTACAATAGGTGAGGTAGGTGATCAATAAGTTAAATATTCTCTGATTGCGAGCATGCCTGGCAATAGGACTGTCTTAATGAAGTATGGCAGTTGAAAGTTATTCAAATAAAGCGATTCCAGTTTTACCTCTTTTACAGAGGGAATGTTTAAAAAATTGTACAAAAATACGGAAACCTGCCTCAGCTCCAGTGAGTCAACTCACTCCAGCTCAGGAGTCAAAAACTCACACCTCTTCATGAAAACCATTGTGTTTGGTCACCAGAGGGTGAGACAGTGTGAAAATCTGACATGTTGTATTCTTTTTGAGGATTGCTTTAATCCTCAAGTCATCCTCAAGTTCAGCCTTCTCCACAACGTTGAACAGCAGAGCGATGCAGAGGCGGGGAGAGGCCAGCACACGCACACACAGAAATCTGGATAAGAAGAACAGCACACACAGCCTTCACACTCTGGTACCACGAATGAAAGCTGATATCAGGCCCTGTTTGCACCAAGGTGAGGTAGGGGACATACTGTCGGACTTTCTTAACACCACAGACCTGACAACACCAAGGGCTGAGAAGTTAGACAGCTTCTCCCCGTACACACTTCAGCTTTTTTTTGTTGTTTTTTTTTCCGTCCTCTGTGTGCATGCTGGCACACACACACAGAATCCCTGACCTCAGTGGTGTGAAATGGAGAGTTGGAGAAAGAGGTCGGAGAGCAAGGGGAAGCGAGAGAGCTGTCAGAAGAATGCATTGGGCAAACACTTGACGCGATGGAAGTTCAGATGCGAGCCCTTATCATGCAGGCAGAGCACAAGAGGGGAACATCTCAATTCAAGCGATTCAGTAAGCAGAGCACAAATCAAGGCACATCCTCCATCTGTTTGCCGTCTGCACTCACACCACTGCTAAACCTGTAAACACCGACATCTTCTCCTCTGTGTTGTTAGTGGAAAACTGTTTTTATATCGTCAGGAGTTCGAACTCTTTGAAAGTGAAGAGTTTAGCAGCCCAACCTTGCGGGACAGATTTCCGGGGTCCTGATGAAGACGTGGCCGGCGGGTTTGGTTTATTGTTGCAGACATGTTTCTCTGCACTGATAGACTGTTGTCATGATTAATGGGATCCAGCAGGGCTGCTGCAGTAGCCTCCCACTACCCACGGGTGTCTATGGAAATGATTTTCATATCATGAAATTGATACCCACTCTCTTCTCTGCCTGCCTTTCTCTGTACATCCGACCTAATAAAGTATACAAGATGAATATGGGCTGATCTTGTGATTAGATCTTGATCGTGTATACTCCGTCTCTTTTTGCATTGCAAAAGATTGCTAATCGGCCTTGAGTTATGGAAATAATAACCAAGCTTCCTCATAATAAGGTAATCAATTCAATCTACTGTCAATTGGCCCAGACTAATGCTGCATCTGGGACCCCATCGGGAGGGTGGGGGGATAATTGAAGGTTTCTCTGACTATTGACTTAGGTCGAGTAAACATCTGTTGTTCAATACTCTTTTTTTTTTTTTGAGTGCATCCATAAATTATAATTGTGTCCAATTAACAGAGTACTCATTCTGGGCTAAGAATTCCTTTTGCTCTTTAATAAAGTATTAAATCCTCCACCCCACCCCACTTCAACATCAATCACAATTACCGTACTCTCTGATCGAGCTATTTCCCCTTTCTTCTTTCAGATTCAGTAAGAAACGTTCAAACTCTGATCTTCAGGCAAAGGATGGATGTTTATCATCAAAACAATTGCTAAAAACCTTTGACACTTGCATAACACGTGTCCGTTGCCGAGCCCAAAGGAAACTCTGTGTTTTGGATTTCATCCACCCACATGCTTGGCCTTTTCTCTCTGTAGAAAATCTGCACAACTGACCCTGTCAGAGACCCTCTGGAAGTCTGCGGATACGGCCAGTGGTGATTTTTTTAAAAGAGGGAGGAGGCAAAGACGTTAGAGCTTCTCTTTTTCCTCCAGAGTAATCCAGTTGTCTCTGAGGAGAAGAAACAAGAAGATGGGGTCATGCAATGATATTGAACAAAGCTTCAAACAAGTCTGAGTTTCAGGATATCTATGCTGATGTGAAACCACTAAATTGAATTCAGTGCAATTGAATCTCCCCCTCTGAGCTCTAAAACTCGCTCTCCTTCAAAGCAGGCAGAAAGGAAAAATCAATACTGCATGTATTGATATTAGCATTCAGTATAATGCGTCTAATGAAATCATAGCAGCAGAGTAAAGCAAAAAGCCTTTATTAACAACATGTGCCCAAATCAAAGTACCATTGCGCCTCGTCTCTCAGGTGTCCCTCCCCCAGGTAAACCCGACTGCTGCAGTATTTAAATGTTTACCCTCCTCACAACTGGGCTTTTCAAGCAAAGAAAGGCCAGCTCAATAAACTTTAACAAGTTCATTGCAGCAGTGTTTCTTTCATTCGCATTCCTTCAGCTGCAGCACTTTGCGCATCGCGTAAATGTCAACTGACTGCACGAAAAGGGCCAAAAGGTTCACTTCTCGATGTATCTTTGCCATCTTTGTAGCTTTCTTTTGGCTTTGCATTCATATGCAAACCAGCATTGCATTGATAGTGCAAAAGTGATAGATTAATTACACCAAACATTCCACTTAAATTTTAAAAAAGGCCTTCTTTTCTCATTATTCTTAAGCATTTTCTAAACATGGCACTCACATCACAGCTGCTTTTTAAATAAGTCTACTTTAGCTAAAGCAAATTACCATTTGCATAATTCTTATTCAACAAATACCACACAAAACAAATGTTTTTGCAGCACTTGAGGACAGCAAATGGGTGTCACTGAGATGACACAACATGCCTCACAAGTATAGCTTTTAGATTAGCAATGTTTCTAATCGTGAAACACAATCATTCAGACGAAAAGCCTTACAGGGCAGAGTTTTGTTGAAGCTCAAAGGATACACGCTCGATACCATGAGCATAAATGGTAAAATTCAATGGCAAAGTACAATTTTCAGAAAAATTTAATTAAAATAACCGTCAAGTCTGGATCATTCATGTTCGCGGAAACACAATGCAAGGAGGGCAGGACGCATTAGGAAAGCATCTGTTGCTGAACAACAATGTGCTGTTTCAGATCTGCTTTGAATCAATCATTCTGCAGAGGTAATGAATATTTACAAGTTTAAAGTATTAAAGAAAGCTGGACATCCTTTCAACACACCAACAAGTTCACCTCGAGGTCAGACAGAGCAATGCTCATAAAAAGTGCAAAGCACCCAGGAGCTCTATCTCTGACTCTGCAAGTCTTTTTTAAGTCTTTGGACTGCGTAAAACCAAGATATTTTTGCAAGTTTTAGCAGAATGGAAACAAAATATTGCACATAATGCTTCTCAGAAATTGAAAGTTCATAAATCTCAAACTTCAAGAGTGAGCAGTGACTTTTCCTTGGAAAGTAGGGGTGCACTACTTCATTTAAGCAATTAGTTTCATAATTTGTGGTTGCTGATACAATTCATAGTCAGTATTGGTTCATTTTAAACAATTGGATCTAATTGACTGACCTAAAATCAATCCAGGATAGAGGTGAGCGATACTGGTTTACTTTGGTATTGATCCGATACATTGTAATTACAAGGCTAGAATGGCAGATATTGATACAGATGCCAATACTTTATTCTCGAAATGTTTGAATATATAATGATTTTGGAAATACACAATGTTTTGCTAATTAAAAGGATTATAAAACATGAGATGGAGACTTTGAGCAAATAAAAATGTAAATTTACAAATTACAACAATCTGAATAGAACATATATGAAATCTAGAACATGTATATTAATAAAGGCTTAGAACAATAGTAATTGTAATCACCCCACCTTGCCTCTAGTGGAAGGTTGGCGTCAGTGTTTGGCAGCGGAGCTGCTATCAGTGTGTGAATGTGTGTGGATAGGACTGGGACTGTAAAAGGCTTTTTGCTACCTTCGAGGAATGTAGAAGTACACAAGTACACACCGTATCCCATTTATCATAATTAGCAAGAAAATAGCAACAAGTGCAGAATTTAAAGAAGCAAAAATGTAACAAAAATCTAAGTTTAACAGCACCACAATCATATATATAAAAAAAGAATAAATAAAGGCAGTAAAAAAATGTCAAAGTTACATGTGAAAAAAGTAAACAAAAGCAACGATGTAATAACAATATAAACAACACAACAAAAAAGCTTGCCGTTGGTGCAAATACATGGCTTTCTAATGACTCAGCTCTCCAATGAAGCAGGGAGGGGATTGGGCAGAGATTTGCTCAAAATGGGATGTTTTTTGCCTTATCTGGCAACACTGTAGACAGAGATGCTGTGTTTACATGAACTCCATGAGTTAATTCAAGCTCTTCACTGAAGAAAAAAATCCAACTAACGTATCAATCCCATCCCTCCAGTATACTTCAACTTAGTATCAATGCTATCAATATTCAGATCGATACACCCACCCCTAATCCAGGACATTTTCATCTAAAAATTTAACCAGAGTGACTAAATACATGGTTTTGAACTGTGTATGTGAACTTTTCGGGATTCCTTGTATTCCTTGCAAGTGTAAATTGAATAACCGTACATAAAACAAATAAACAAGAATTGATGGCAAGTCCATTCCCATTTTAGTTCCATAAAGTTCAGCTGTTTTTTTCCACATCAAAATAACATACATATATACTAAACTATAGAGTGGATTGTGGTTGTAATACACACTGAAGGAAATCTGAAGATGGTATCTTTGCAAAAACATGCATACACATCATATCTTGTTCACATGTCTCAATATTTGCCTTTTTGGAGGCCACAAGACTTCCTTCAAAGTCAAAAAGTCGTCCATATTAGAGCGTAAATGAGTGAAACTGTCTAAGAACAAAAGCAGAACAGTTACCCATCCTGTAAATGATTGTACAGTCTCTAACAAGCTGCCATTAAGAAAAATATATATATATATGTTGTGATGTCCCAACATTTGCAGATGAATTAAGATGCAGATTGTAAGTGCCTTAAATGAATGAAAACGTGTAAAATACATATATATAAAATATTTAAGTCATATTTTTTTGGATTTTCTTTTTGGTAGATCACACATTTAGTTATCAGGGCAGGGGAGGATTGCATGAAAAACAATCAGGGCAGTGGCTCCTAAATAGTGGAGAGTGACATGATCTGCTGACATTACATTTGAACAGTTACCATGGCAACAACATATTTTCTCACTTGTAGGATTACATATTTTTTATACAATATGCATATAGTGAATTATAGACATATTTGTTTTTATTTTATATGTGAAAATCTGGGTTTAACCATTGGAACACACTTTCCCAATTGAGGACCACAAACATAGAAAACAAAGTGGTTCTGGTTAAGATGAATGTTGCAATAAATCCACAGATTTATTTATTGATGCTTTGCTAGATAAAGAAGCCTCTTCATTCTTCGTTGCATAGCTGACAATTTACAATGACGACATGGATGATTGTCCATTAGGCCTTCACCAGTGTTTCTGCTTACAAAACAGGGTTTTCAATATGCATAAGAAGTCTGAATAAAAGCTTGAACTTGTCAAGCCGGGATGCATTTAAATATTGAGCAGCTTCCCATCATTTCTTTCCCAGGGCCAGCTCTTGAGATGAAAGGTAAGCAAGTGGAAAGGCCCGGCCTGGTCAAGCGATGTAAAAGTGCTGATATCTGCATCCCTTTGAAAATCAAATGCACTGCTTTTGTCGTTATAGGTTTATTCTTTGACAATTTTTATTTGTTACCAGGATACTCAGCTTTCAGTTGAGGAAAGAATGGTTACAAGGCCACTGCAGACTTTTTTAACATGTCTAGACTCACAACAAATATTGCAAAATTCTTTAAATTAGATTCAGTTTGATCAGAAACATGAAATTACAAACCAATACATGGCACCAAAAAGGTTGCTGGACAGTTTCCTGCACTAAGTGCACACTGAGGATAGTGGTGAGGAACTATGTCTTTCCAACAACAGGAGATTTACATGTCAATTTTAGATGAATAAATAATTTTGTGAAGGCACAAAAATCTCTTTATATTAATGTAGCAGAAACTTATATGCAAAGCAACTTACAGCTGAGCCAAAGTGACAAACAAAGCCACTTGTCAGAGACTCATGGTGTTCCATTGTAATCTGATAATCAATATAAGACACCCACAAAGGTTTCCTGGGTCTTCAAATGGTTGGTCAGTGCAGATCTGTTAATCCCAAGGTCTAAATTTGACAGTTCTCAAGATGATCACTGACACCTTGTACATTACATTAAAAAAGGAAAAAATAATTTCTAAAGAAGCTGGTTGTTCACACAGTGCTGTATCCAAGCATGTGGTGGAAAAATATGGCAGAACAGAACAGTAGCCTTGAGAGGGTTTTAAAAAGAAGCCAATTTACTGATTTAGGGGTGATTCACAAGGAGTAAATTGCTGCTGGAGTCAGAGCTTTTAGAGCCACCACTCACGGATAGACCCGGAACACGGGCTGTAGTTGTTAAAGTCCTTGTGTCATGTCACTTTTGAACCAGATGTAATGTCAGAGGTATTCAACTGTGCCACCAGGTTCAAGGTCAGCACAGCCATTTACAAGTTTAAAAGCACTTCAGGCTTCCCTCCCATCACCAGATTGTTGCACACTCCGAATCGAATGATCACACAACACTGAAACATTTTGTGCAGTTTATTGCAGGGTCTCTCTAAAATGAAGCAAATGGAACAGAACATGTAATCACACCTCTCACAGTTCCTGGTCACAGCAGTTCTGAGCAACTGGCTTTGTGGTGTTTTACTTTTCAACAAAGATGACTAAGATATGAGTGTTATAGTAATTTCAAACTTTTGTAATTTATGTCTCGAACTTTCTTTATGATAGTTACTGGTTTTAACTTTGTTAAAAATGTTACCTTGTGCTCTCTTATGGCGTCCAGATGACTCCACCCTTATATTGAGGTGTGACCCCTCCCATGACAAAGGTGGACAAAGGTAGACAGGATTTGATGTCTGCAACGCACACCTGTGAATATAAAAACTCGTTGAAAAAAAAAAGTTCAGCGTGCTGTCTTTTGGGGTCCAGATGACCCCCCTCTAAATGTAAACATACTTAGAATAGCACAAGGGTTTAAGCTAACATTGAAGGCCTTAGGCACATGGACTAATACATGGGGTTGACCCGAAGCCCTACAGGTGCTGTGGGTTGTTGAGTTGTCCGGGCCCATGGAGGGTCTGTCGTAGATGAGAGCGACTGCATTTTTAGGGGAGCACAGGTGCGTCTTGTGGTAGACCCTTTTCACGTGACGTCACACACAGGCAGCAGCTGCAGCAGTTCAGCTGCTTCTCCAAAATCCTATGGAGGATGTTAAACAAGTCCTGTATTATTTCTCTGACAACCCAGTTAAAGTTAGATGAAGGGTACAAGTACTTCACTGAATGCTGCTTGTTTGATTATGAAGGTAATAATGATTTTATTATTTTAATCTGTGCTAGTGCTAATCCTAACACCAGCATTAGCTTTGTGTTTGAGACGTGGAGCTGCAGTTAAAAGTTGCCTACATTTTAGTTCTCATTAAATCCTTGTAAACAGAGCAAAAGTCCAGCGTGCCTGACATTAAGGTAAAACGTTTTACTGTTGCAATGTTTTCTACTGCTCTCAGTGAGCTACTGTTAGCTCAGACGTGGTTGTGACGTCGCTCGTTGTCTGATATCACCATGAAAAGGGTCTGTTCCTGTAAAGTACCACTCAAACCATATTTTTTTTATTTTGTAAAATTGTTCTAAGTATTCTTTTAATTGTAATGGTTAGGTTTTTATCCAAAAGCAAAAAACCTTTGTGTGTTGCTATCTGTGGAAAGTGCTTTATAAATTAAGATTTACGTACTTACTAAATCATTTTTCAAGACATTTTAATCTCACTGCCAGGAGCTCATTAGAAATAAAACTCTGAGTTGTGTGCGGTACTTTTGGCCCAGTTTGGACGAGCACATGAGCGTTTTGAGAAGTTTATTTACTTCAAACAATAGCTTTTTCAAAGTGAACCAGTTTCTAGATTTTGGTCATTTTTACACCTCTGGTACCACCACATCTAAGTTTCTAGAAGCACATCATCAGTGAAATTGATAATTTGGTGACGTTAATAATGCTGTTTCCATTAAGTAAGAAATGTCTTGATGAACCATTGAACTCCATAGAACGCCATGAGTGACATGCTTTTATTCTGCAATCATAAATATGTTGTGTTCCGATTTACTGAAACATTTTACAAGCTGTTGTTTATCACTATCATAAATAAAAGAAATAACATTCTAAATGTTAAAGCTGAAAGACATGGACCCAGATCCAGAAAAGTACAATCCCAAAGAACATTTATTTAATGTGGAAAAAAAAAAACTAAACTAAAAGCACTGTTGAAAGGGGGATACGCTAAAAATCAGGGACAAAAAAGTAAAGTCGCTGAAACCAAAATATCTTCTGAGTCCATATAGCGCGGAGCATGAATCAACTAAGACGGCCGAGCACTGCAGAGCGCAGAACACACCGACAGCGAGGACTGAAAAAAGGCTATTTTAACACCAAAACGAATCAGCCTAAGTGCAGGCAGCTGCATGCTACTCCATGGAGAGCCACAGGTGGGTGCTGGGGATGTCGTCCAGGCAGAGCTGCAGGCAGCCTGCTCTGGAGAAAATGAATGAGTGAGACGCCAGAAACCAAACAACTAAACCCACGTCAGTAAGCCGTTTCTAGCAAGATAAAATCATCACTGAGAATAAAATTGGATTTCTGACAGTGACCTGGCAAAAGAAACAAGGTTATACCAATAAAAGACAATAAAATAACAGTCAACAATTGATCACAACGGTGGACAAAATTCATAGTTTCTCTGAACCAGTCTGAAATACAACGACCCTAACTTTTGTGATTATAAACTAGAGAGACAACAAATCTCTCCCTGTGTGCATTTAAAAATATGTCTGTCAAAAATCATTCTAACATTTCTCACAGTGGCTCCGGATACCATCCTGAGCCTAGGAAAAACCACCTTAGTCATATTTGAATTTTTACATTCAAATATGTTTTGATTGCAGGGAGTCATACATATTCAGCTGCTCTGGGATTTTGATTGTGTTCCTCAGTTTTTAAGGTCCAGTTTTCTGTTTGGATTTTCTGGTTAAAATCATGCTTTCCTTCCCTTTAGATAAAAATCAAACGGGTTTCATGTACAAATCATTTGAGCCATTTTTGTTGCAATTAAAAATCCAAAATGCAATAAAGTTCATGTTTTCCTGTTGGTCAAAGTCAGATCCTTTCATTGCTTTTGGTTACCTTAGTTTAGCATCATTGTGTTTTTAAAGTCACATATTTAAGTTTATTCAATGATTATCTAATTAAGTTTTAGTTTTGTTCTAGACGTCCTGGTGGCTTTAGGTACATTTCTTTTTTTTTTTTTTTTGGGGGGGGGGGGGGGGTGTTGAAAAACAATAAATTCTGTTGTAAAGCTGCCAGAAACTTGATGTAATATATTTATGAATTTTAAAGAAAGTTTTTTTGGCCTTAAATATCGTATGGTTTTCTAACTTCTACATAAGCCGTGAGCTCTTGTGGAAGTTGAATTAATTAACTGAACTCATCTCTGATCTCCTGTTGAATGGCAGATGAACTTTGACATTTCATACAATTTCAGTTTTTCTTAACAAGAGAGATTTCACAACCAACAAATGAGTAATAGAAAACAGTCAGACATTCAAAGAGTCCTTCACATTTCTTAAAAGGTGTCATGAGTTACATCAGTTATATTCACACCATCTTAAATAAAGCTGTGCCTTGAGTTTTGAAAGAAATCCGATTTGTAAGCGCCCACTTTTGAGGTTTGTTTTTTTTTTCCAGTCTTGTTCAAATTTGCTTTAATTTGTTTCCGGCCATATCAGATCAGCAGAGAAAAAAACAAAAGCAAAGACAGTATTTACAATTTTATCCAAAAAAAAAAAAAACAGCCACCTGACTAAATTCTGGTGACACAAATGATTCAAATCCTTTTGATTGATTGGTTGATTGGTTTATTTCAAGCATAAGTTGAAAATACAGGACAATTCAAATCCTCAAGTCAAATGGTTGCTTTTGACTATTGTCTGACAAAGGTAGCATGTTACTTTTAATTAATAGAGTTGTGAATTGGCAAGAGTCTGGCTATACGATACATATTGCAATATATGTTTCGCTATACAAAGCATTCCGCAGGATATCCCAAGACTGCCCAAAAACTATTTTTCACTTTTTTTCAAAGAATATGACTTTGAAAAAAATCTAAACCAATCTAAGATAAAAGTCTAAGACATGTACTAAGACTGAACATTTAGCTGGTTCTCCCAGTGCCAACTACCAGTCGGGGGTCTAGGTGGAAAACAAAACTCAGATGATGAAGGACGCATAAATAGTTAATTAAATATAGTCTGGTCAGCATTCTAAGTTGATACAAGCTTTGCCATATGAAAAATCGCAATATATCACAGAATTAGATTTTTCCTTATACCCCTATTACGGTAATTAATTTATTAAACCCTGAAAAAAAACTCCCTCTGGTATATATTGATGAGCTTGTCATTCATGGTCTCTAAACCATCCTGGTTTGGTATCATAAGTCCCCAACCCACTAATCAAATTGATCTTACATTCCCACACTTAAAGGAAAGATGGAGAAGGGATCCGTTTGGATTTGTAACATCTTCATTAAAAATATTCCCTAAAAATAAAAAAATGCATGCATAGTTTTGTGTCTCAAATTAGTTGCAAAAAGCTGAATTCCAGTCAGATACATCCAGTGAATCTTCATCAAAATGCGGATTTCGCTAGATTTCACTTCCTGCTACTTTCAAAAAATGAGTACAACCAGAAACATCGGCATGAATTTGTAAGAAAAGTTGAAGACAAAAGTTTCAACACTTAAACTCTCCTGCTGCTAGAGTAACTTTTACCTGGAGCTCTGGTACAGACACACATCCAGGTTGTTCAGTGTGTGAACAGGCCTGAGGAAGGGGCTTCTTCATAATAAGACAATGTGCTAGGAATACTAACATATCATCTAGGCTTTAGGTGCAATGATTTACCAGACAAAGAATGAAACACGTCATGAAAAAAAAAAAAAAAAGAAAATGACTGCTGGCCAGAACAATGGTCCACAGGAGGTCTGACCAAGTGTCAGTAAAGACCCATCATCTGGTCTTAATAAAGCTGGAGAGCTGCCTGTAGTCAAAGGAAAGGACAGTATGTTGTTTGTGTTTACGTGCACGCTTGCGCTTGCAAGTGGAATTACAGCAGGTGCAAATACAGTCTGCATGTGTCTATTTGGAGGATTTAATTGGTGCCACTGGAGATGGATTGTCAAAGCTGTGAACCTTCACTGGAACAGACAGGAAAGCTGCTGTTTTGATTCATCAGACTGGACACGTCCTGCATGAAGATGACCCTTTGCACGAATACTGGGAGGTCACAAGTCTAAACTTTTTCCTCCAACTTGTTCTTTAGCAATAAACTTCACAAATAATGTCATACTGGGAGATTTGGTGAATCACTTCTCGAGACAACATTATTCAAATCCCCTTTATTTCAGACAGATTGTTTGAAAATTACAGTGCTCAATCCTTTGAAAAATCTTCTATTTTCTCCCAACAGTATAAAAGAATCCAAGGTGAGATTTAAGTTGTTCATCCTTGATGCATTGCTGCTATACAATGGAAGATTCACATCATCGTCATTTGATGTCTGCATCCTATAGCTGACTTATCAGACATTATTCTTGTCCTCATGACAACTGTGAGGTTCTGGTTCGTTTTTTCAAGCAGAAGCCCTGAAACGACTGTTGTTTCAAACATTTTCTTACATGTCACCCCTTCAGCACTGGCATAGACTCACCTCAACATGTTTTCTTTTGATCAGGGTTTGAAGCAGCTGAAGCTTGATCTGGCAAACATCAGTCAAGTCATCTGTCTTTCACCAGGACACACAAACATCATCAAAGATTCACTCTGACAATCCCTCCTTTTTAAAAGTTGCAATCAGACTGAGCATGCTGTGACAATACTACAGCATGTATTGAATCAAAAGCTTTGCTGGAGAGATTGTCTTCTGATTTGTAGTCAATTATACAATTCAAATGGTGTGTGTTGCTAGGCATTAAAAAGATCAAAACAGTTAAAATAAGACAACTGAAATTTGTATCCAGAGCTAAACTTAAGATTTATCCAAAAATGTTCCAAATGTAGCAGGATGAAATGGGTGCACCTGCTACATACAGTAGGTGGTGGGGATTAAGCTGATTGCTCAAAGAGTGTGGTGCAGCCCATAAAAGACAGAGTTGCTTTGTGCCTGCCACACTGCACTGTGAAGAAGGGATGCTGCACTGTGCTGCAGGTTCTGGGCCCATTCAGTGGGCACCTGAAACCTGGTGTGTGGACCCGTGGCACAAGGGGTCCCTGTACACTGCACCCTGAAGAGTATGGGATTTGTCAGGACTCACAGATGGATTGGACTGAGAGCCCCTGCTGTTTTGCCTGCTTTGCCTTCCTTGGCTTCACTCTGCCTTGCTTGGCTTTGTTTTTTTATGTCAACTGATTTTTATAATTTCTCTTTTTATCTGGTTGATTGGTGCATGACTGATGCCCTGACGGGCCTCTGCGAGGATACAGGAGACTCTTCCCCTTTTCACCTCCTCCCATGGCCATCCGCTGCCTCCGCGCGGACGGCAGAACGCTCAGGGGTGACTACTTTGTGTCTGGCTGCTGAACTGGGAAGCTGTCACTTTTTTCCACTGGATCCTGGATGTGGTGAAAGCGTCATTGCACCACTGTTGGGGTCGTAAATATATGTTATCCTATTCTTACTTATTTCCTTTACCTCTTATTAGATGCGTTTTAGTTCTCTTTATTGTGTGCTGAAATGTCTTGATCTAAGCTGGAAGTGGACAACCCTGCGCTGCTGATAAGGAAGATGCAGCGGCTGAGCCAGAGATTAGCAGGAGCCAGTAGAAGTTACAAGGCCTGACGATGATCACCTAGTCAAAACATGCACACACAAACTTTAAATGTTGTTTTTGACCTTGTATAAGAAACTGATTTGGACCGGTCTCAGCTGACGTTCTTTTGCTTCCCTTCCCCTTAGCAACTGAGACCAACCTGTAACTAGGGGCGTGTCTGACTCAATAAAATGCACGGAGAGAAAAAGCCTGGTCAGAGTTGGTTGAAAGATTGTGACTGAACAGGCTTTGGCCCACTCTCCTTGCAAGTTTTAACTTTAATCAATTCTCTGTGTCTCTTTCTGTGCAGGTTGTTTTTCTTTACAAATGTTAGAGCTTAAACCTAACATTTAATTGGTCCTTCGAGCCGGATCTCCAAGACACCTGATGGTTCCAGCGCGAGAGTGAGACCCAGAAAGTCTGTGGCCACAGCATACGATCCGTTTCCAGGGCTGGCCCTCACTCGCGGGCTGGGACCTGAAGGTTGACGGAGGATCCACGGACACAGAGAATTGTGAGTAGAGTCTTATTTAAAAGGAATGACAGAATGAGAGATTCTCCAGAAGGAGAATTAAAAACAAAACCCTGACAATTCTAGACACTATCAGGTAAAATAGAGCAAACAGTTAAAGTCCGCGGGAGGAGTAGACTCCCCTATTACGTACTAGTTAAATTCTACGAAGGGCGGGCGTCCTCTGTGCCTCTGTGAAAAGAAGAATTATTTCAAACAGTTAAAGTCCGCGGGAGGAGTAGACTCCCCTAGCTTAACTAGTTAAATTCTACGAAGGGCGGCGGCGTCCTCTGTGTTGAAATAAGAAGTTAAGAGAAATAAAGTAAACACGCGCAAAAGTGTGAAAGTGTGAGGACTGTGAGTGTGATTGGAAATACAGATACCATATTAGGTATTTGGATTTCATACCAAATCAACAAGGATGGGAAATAGTGAACCTTCTGTGGATGCACTAGGCAAGAAAACTCCACCTCTAAGTTGAAGTGAGTTTTACCACAGAAGGTTATTAATCACTATCTTGTTGAAAGAAAAGCTTCCAGTATTAGAATACCCTAGGTATTAACAAACTACTGGAACCAAATTTTATTCAAAATGGGGAAGGGCAAAGTAAACTAAAACAATAAGTCCTTGAGACATTACAAAGATTACAGAATAGTAGAAAATGAAAACCCAAATGCGATAAAACAACTTCCATATTGGATTGATCAATATAACTTTAATGGTAAGCTTTCAACTGTAAGAATAGTAGAATTACAAAACAAGATAAAACAAAAATGCAAAAATAAACGAAAACAATGGATAAAGAAGGATTTGAAGAAAACAAAAGTATGGATAAAATAGAAAACAGAGGGAAAATGGAGAACGTAAAGCCAGGCAGAAGAAAGAAGAAAAAATAAATAAAATAAAAAAAGAAAAGAAACGCGAAAAGGAAGAAAAAGAATGCCAGAAAGCAGAAAAAGATGGGATGTTTCATAGAAGAGAGGATAATGAGTGTTCGGGTCCTTATTGCTGCCACGCAGACAAATGGAGCAGCAGACAGGAATATTACAGCAAATGCAGATGGTCATCCTTTGATAGAATTACCTAATCTCAGAGCAGGAGAAGACGGCGTGAGAGAGATGATTAGAGACATGGACATGGACTTTAAGTTATGATTAAGAGCAAGAAAGGAAAAGGAGCAAATAAAGCTGAAGTGTTTTTTCAAGGTCCAGATGAGGAAAGAGAAAATCTATTATTGCTTATACTCTAGAGTAAAGGTCGTGTGTAGAAAAAGAGAGAGAAGAGGAGGCCGTTTGGGCCTCAAGTTAAAACCCCATAGTCTTGTCCCTGTGGAAGAAGGTCACATGGCACGGGACTTGCAATCCCCACACCCCCTACACATCAAACAGCATGAACATGCTCTTACACCAGCTGATGCTCCAAGTGTTGAAAATAGTTCCAACAGAAGAAGAAGTGATTTAAATCTGAAGACTTGTTTTTTGGTGAAATGAGCTCTCCTGTTATATAATAAGGCCTAAAACAAAAAAGCACAGACGAGAATTAAACATTATCCATTGAAGCCAGATGCTGTGGACGCATAGCACCTGTAATCAATGATCTATTAAAAGCCGGTTACTGATAGAGTGTGCTGACTCTCCTGTAAAATATACCAATATTCCAAGTTAAAAAAAACAAAAAAAAAAAAAAAAAAAAACACCCCCTCCACAGAAGGATAGGATGGTGCAGGACTTGATTGCTAAATAAATGCTGTTATTCAGAGGTCACCCTATGTGGCTGATCCTCACACCTTGCTTAATCTTTAGACCCAGAGGCCAAATATTTCACAGTAATTGATATAAGCAACGCCTTCTTTTCTATACCAGTACATAAAGATAGTCAATACTAGTTTGCATTTACTTTTAAGGGTAAAAGATACACCTATTCCAGATTGCCCCAGGGCTATTGTGAAAGCCCTACTATTTACTCCCAAGTCATGGCTTCTAGTCTGTCATCCTTCGAGCCGCCGTGTAACAGCCAGTTACTCACCTACGTGGATGACATATTAGTGGCATCAAAAGAGAAGATGAATGTCTTAAAGAACATTAGCTCTGCTAAAGCAGTTAAAGAATAATTATTTTAAGGAAAGTAAACATAAGTTGCAATTATGTCAAGAGAAAGTGAAATATTTGGCCACCAACTAAGTGCAGAGGAAAAACTATTCTAGAAGAAAGAAAGTGCTATCCTACAAGCCCCAAAACCCTTAACCAAACAAATGATGTCATTCTTAGGATTAACAAACTATTGTAGAAGCTGGGTTCCAAATTATGCAGAAATAACAGCTCCATTACAAGCATTATGTGTACGAAAGAATTAAAAAAAAGTCAGATAAATTAGACTGGACCCTGAAGCGGGAAAAGCAGTCTGTGACATAAAACAAATTATGATAAACAGCAGTACTTTGGCCTTACCCGACTAAAAAAAGAAAAAAAGAAAAAAAAAGTTCATACGAATGGTTGATTGCAAAGGTCTTTATGACCTCTGTTTAACTCAAATGCATAGTAGTAAACTCAGACCAATAGCTTACTACTCCACTAAAATCACAGCCACATCTAAAATAGAACGCTGTACAGTTTGAACCCCAGCCAACATTAGTACCAACAGAGGTGAAGGCTTATCACATCACTGTGAAGCCCTTGTAGACAAAACAGCTAAAGCAGCAGCACAAGGGGAAAATGATGTACTGCAAGTAAAAGGAACTGATTTAAATGAGGATATACCCAAAAGCAGAGTATCCTTTTCAACATACATATGGATTTTATAGAATTAAACAAAAATAAGGAAAGAAATATTGTTTGGTGATAATAGATTCATTCTCTAAAAGGATAGAGCTCTTTGCTACTGCTCATCCAGATGCATTAACGGTAGCCAAAGCCTTATGTAAGATATGATTCCAAAATGGTATACCTGAAATAATCTACAGTAATAAACGATCTCATTTGTGAATGATGTAGTTTTTAAAATAGGACATGCCTTCATATTAATTTAAAAAAGAATTACTGTGCTTATCATCCACAAAGTGCAGACTGGTGAAAGAATGAATGAACAATAAAAAGAAAAAACAGATTAAGGAAATGTATGGAAGTAACAAAGAGACCATGGACAAAATGTTTGGATTTGGGAAATTATATATAAATATAACAAGCACATGGATTGGTTCCATATGAAACTTGTTTGGAAGACCCTATAGATACCTTATTTTACAAACGAATGGGAAATTGATGATGAAAGTACACTAGCAGACTATATGAGAAAGATGCTACAACAGCAAAAACAAAAATCAGACAGGACTAATGATGATGTCACATCTTCTGTGTTTTCACAGGATAGCCAAATTAGTCGAGCCAGGAGACGTGGTTATTATTAAAACAGAGTAAAATACATCACCACAAATTAGTGGAAGGCACAGAAATCTGAAGCTCTCCGACAGCGCCTCCAGAGCAAGGCCGACTACAAAGGGGGCTGCGAAACCATAGGTTGCAGTCGTCTCAAACCCGGTGAAGATTGTCCACAACTTGTTGCAGGTGATAGGGAGGCTTCAGGACCCTAGGCAGGATGTTGACCCCCAAAGTAGCAAATGGTGGTGATGGGAGTAGTTCTTTTAGGAATGGTAATAATAGTTCCTTTACTATATTGGGTTGAACATAAAGAACTACGGTGGCCGAGACGGCTCACATGATTGCAAAAGCCACAACACAACGGCAAAAGCCAAAACACAACGACAAAAGCCGAAACACGAAGACAAACGCCGAAACACGACGCAAAAGCCGAAGCACAACGGCGAAAGCCGAAACGACGCAAAAGCCGGAGCACGACGGCGAAAGCCGAAACACGACGGCAAAAGCCGAAGCACGACGGCAAAAAGCCGAACACGACGGCAAAAGCCGGAGCACGACGGCAAAAGCCGAAGCACGACGCAAAAGCCGAGCACAACCGACGAAAGCCAAAACACAACGGCAAAAGCCACAGCACTCCAGCAAAAGCCAACACAAAACGGAAACGAATCAGAACGGAAGTGAATAATGGACTTTTTTTTCTTAACCTTTCATTCAGTTTCAAGCTATTGGCGATTCTTGAGAGATACGTGATTTGGGAAGGGATAGGTGAGGGTGGACGTTCGGTCTTGCCGCTTTTACTTCTTCTTTCAAAGCCTTCACGGAGAGTTTTCGGGGAGAAAAAAGGAGGGCGGAGGAGGGAAAACGTGATGGTTTTTTCTGCCATTCTTTCTTCTTTACCTATTTTTTATTACTTTTAAATACCTTCCACGTTATCGCCAGTGTAAACCCTAATACTGGGATCTATATATTGAGTTTAAACGTTTGGCTACGCAAGCTGTGTGGTGGCCTAAATGGGTAGCACACTTGTTAGTGTCCCAAAGGGTGTGGGTTCGAGGCTTGCGGAGTCATTTAGTATGTATACATTTCTTTTCTGTAAAAAAAAAAAAAAAAGTATCATACGTGGTTCTTACGTACATTTTGAGAATCAAAATAAATAAATACTTCTTGCAACATAATTCCAGGCAGTTACGTCGAATCAGTTCAGGATGGTGGGGTTGTGGCACACGGCGCCAAAATTCCCTTTTTCGCCATGCACCCCATGCAACAAAAATGACTAAACTACCTGGAATTATGTTGCAAGAAGTATTTATTTATTTTGATTCTTAAAATGTACGTAAGAATCAGTATGATACTTTTTTTTTTTACAGAAAAAAAATGATACATACTAAATGACTCCCGCAAGCCTCGAACCCCCACCCTTTGGGACACTAACCAAGTGTGCTACCCATTAGGCCACCACACAGCTTGCGTAGCCAAACGTTTAAACTCAATATATAATCCCAGTATTAGGTTTACACTGGCGATAACGTGAGTAGGTATAAAAGTAATAAAAAATAGGTAAAAAAGAAAGAATGGCAGACAAAAAACCAGATCACGTTTTCCCTCCTCCGCCCTCCTTTTTTCTCCCCCGAAACCTCTCCGTGAAGGCTTTGAAAGAAGAAGTAAAAGCGGCAAGACGAACGTCCACCCTCACCTATCCCTTCCCAAAATCACGTATCTCTCAAGAATCGCCAATAGCTTGAAACTGAATGAAAAGTAAAGAAAAAGTCCATTATTCACTTCCGTCTGATTCGTTTCCGTTTTGTGTTGGCTTTTGCTGGAGTGCTGTGGCTTTTGCCGTTGTGTTTTGGCTTCGTGTGTGCTTCGGTTTTGCCGTCGTGCTTCGGCTTTTGCCGTCGCTTCGGCTTTTGCCGTCGTGCTCCGGCTTTTGCCGTCGTGTTCGGCTTTGCCGTCGTTTTTGGATTTTTGCCGTCGTGCTTCGGCTTTTGCCGTCGTGTTTCGGCTTTCGCCGTTGTAATTCGGCTTTTGCCGTCGTGTTTCGGCGTTTGTCTTCGTGTTTCGGCTTTTGTCGTTGTGTTTTGGCTTTTGCAATCATGTGAGCCGTCTCGGCCACCGTAAAGAACTGATGGAAGATGTGACACATACCAACATAAATATAAATAATAATAATAATAATAATAATAATTATATTATTATTATGCATGAGGCTGCAGCAGCTCAGAGATTTAAACAGGTGCCGAGCCATGTAAGGATTTAAAAACAAATAAAAGGATCTTAAAATTAATTCTAAAATAAACAGGTAACCAGTGCAGTGAAACTAAAACCCGGGGAGATATGATCATATTTATGTGTTCTGGTTAAAAGACGAGCAGCCGCATGTAGCTGAGTCGAGCTATAGCCGAGGTGTGTAATAGGACAAAAAGACATGACACAAGTAATAAATGCAACGGGAGGAACTTTGAAACTTGTGGAGGTCTGCCTAAGGAAAGACATTCTGGTGGTGATGACAATCTGACCACAGATGATTTGGTTCAGGATTACTACAGAATCACTAAAACAGATAATAATTGGTTACTGATGGCAGAGGAAGCAGCTCAAGTAGTCAAAGCAGATTGTGTTGTGTGAGGACCAAGACCACTTCTTAAAGTAATACCATCCATATTACCTCCAGACTGTCTTTTAAATGTTATGACTCAATCTGTACCTTCAGATAATTGTTCTGTGAGGGATGAGGTTTATCAGCTCACAACAGCTGAAAAGCAGAAACCACTCTTCTCCAGTAAGATACCTAAAGCAAATTACACATGTATTACAGAAAAGGCACAGGACCTAAACTGGGGAAATTAAATTAAAATATGTATGTTGAAACTCTTGAAGTAAAACATAACTTTCAAACCTCTGTCCCGCAGTGACAACTGGTGGTGTGTGGAGAAAACAAGCTGTATGACAGACTGCCTTACAACACCACAGGACAACTGTGCCCCTGTGAATTTATTACTTCCTGTTTCTATACCCCACTTTCTGTTGCAGACTTTCTGACCTGACGACAAGAAATTAACTAACCAGGTTCTTTGCAGGTTTCGAGTCATCCATCTGTCCGTGGTGCACCATTAATAAAATGTTGATGAGATAAGACAACGTTCACTACAATGTTCAGAGATTAGGCAATTAAAACGAAGGCAGAACACTGCCGTCCCGGGCGATTTTCAGCTACCTCACTTATGGCTTTCCAAAGCAGAATGGCTGTCGACACGGTGCTGTCACAGCATGGAGGAGTTGTTCAATATTTGGTGATCAGTGTTGTACCTTCATCCAAACAACACTGCAGTGGACGGGAGTCTCACCAGGCCCGGAGGGCCTCCGAACTTTGAACAAAATGATGAAAGACCACTCAGGAGTTGATACATCGCCCTGGGACGGGTTTGGTGAGGATGTTTGGTAAAAATATAATTGGTCAGTCATCCCCCCATTTTACTCTCTTTTGCGCTGGTCTTTGCAGCCACCCTGACCTTGTGTGGATGTTGTTGTATCCCTTGTATAAGAGCTATGTGCACCAGGATGATTGAAAAAAGCCATAAACCACAGGTGTCCGAGATGTATGCCTCCTGCCTCAACTGACAAACCTCATGGTGAAAATGACAACAACAACAATGACGAGGATGATGTTGATAATTATAACTTTCCAGATTTGTTTTCAGCTCAGAACCCAGCTAACCACCCTCTGAGTGTAACATTTTAAGTTATGACAATGATGCTGTGGCTTGAAAATCTCCAAAAGTAAGTGGTCATGTGCTGAAAATAAAATAAGCAGAAACGGAAAAACAGGGGGGCGTTGTTTGGGTCGTTAAATATATGTTATCCTATTCTTACTTATTTCCTTACTCTTATTAGATGCGTTTTGTTCTCTTTATTGTGTGCTGAAATGTCTTGATCTAAGCTGGAAGTGGACAACCCTGCGCTGCTGATAAGGAAGATGCAGCGGCTGGGCAGAGAATTAGCAGGAGCAGTAGAAGTTACAAGGCCTGACGATGATCACCTAGTCAAAACATGCACACACAAACTTTAAATGTTGTTTTTGACCTTGTATAAGAAACTGATTTGGACCGGTCTCAGCTGACGTTCTTTTGCTTCCCTTCCCCTTAGCAACTGAGACCAACCTGTAACTAGGGGCGTGTCTGACTCAATAAAATGCACGGAGAGAAAAAGCCTGGTCAGAGTTGGTTGAAAGATTGTGACTGAACAGGCTTTTGGCCCACTCTCCTTGCAAGTTTTAAACTTTAATCAATTCTCTGTGTCTCTTTCTGTGCAGGTTGTTTTTCTTTACAAATGTTAGAGCTTAAACCTAACAACCACCTCGGTCAACGAGCCAGTACAGTGCTGCTGAACGTTTCTGCTGAGGCAAGAAGTCAGAAACCATCCAGGACTGTTGAGACGACCATTCATGTTTAACCAAATTTTTATGTTTTAGTGTGAACATTTCTGTGCTTGTGTACTTTATAATTTTGTATTTCTTTTTAATCTATTTTACAGCCAGCCTCCTGCAAGAACCGGTTTTCAGGTGGTGGAGTGGGCCGACAGTTGCTCTGATCTCTGGGTTGGACACCCCCGTCCCTTCACTGCTGTATGGCATGGTGCACGTGTGTGGGGTGATTTGTTGTTAAGCATTTTTCTCCACCTGTTGACCCAGTCTAGTAGGTGTAGGAAGGCTGAGCATATTTTTATTATAATTATATATTTTAAGAAACTCCTGGAACTGTGTTTGTGCTCTTTGTGATCCTGCACTTAAAAAATGTAGTGTGCCCAACACGGCCCTTAACTGCTCGTGTTGCCACACAAACATAATCAACCATTAAGAATAAACATAATTGCTGAGAAGAGACTATCAGCCAGACTATCAATCAAACTTTAAAAAAAAAAAACAAATAAAAAAAAGAGACTGTGCTTTTCATGCTTCGAGCAGCCCAAAGGGGTTTACAGCAGGGATGTGGGAAAAAATTGATTTTGCAATATAATTAAATACTTCATTTGGGGATACTCGTGTCGATTGAAAATGTAGACATTGCGATATTTAGTTTAATTATTAGCGTCCTTCAGCATCTTACTTTTGTTTTCAACTTTTTTTTCTTATTATTCTAAAAGGTATTTTATTATGGAAATCAGACAATGCTGATTCTTCCCTTTTAAGAAGAAAAATTTCTTAATTTACCCACAGCGGATCTTCCACCTTAGCCTGCAGCTAGGGCGAATGCCCACTCTATGGATGACTTCTTGCATCGTTCCAGTTCCTAAGAAGAACCGGCGAGCTGAACCAGAGGCACTCATCTCTCACCTAATGAAGACACTGGAGTTGTCACGGTGCCTCTGTCAGCCTCCTCCCCCTCCCCTCTCATCTCCACCCGACTGCTGATCATCCCCAGCTGCGACCACTCACCTCATCACTTCGTCTGCCTTTTTAAGGAGCTTCAGGATCATCATTCCTCGCCAGTCCGTTGCCCCTGATGGTGCATAATTGGTCGCCACGTCTAGTCAAAGTCTTGCCACGTTTATGTCCAGACTCTGTCTAATATTTGTCTACTCACCCTCAGGAATCTGTCACCACGAGTGGTCGCTAATATCAGCCTCAACCCGGATCCCCAGCTTGGTCTTCTCTCCAGCGGTCACACCACGAGCCTCTGCCTCCACTCCACCGTTCCTCACCCAAGACGACATCCCTTCCGGTTGTGGACCCTACCAGTGACGCCACCAGTCTCAGTCCCTCGCCTGGAATCTACCTCCACCTCTGTTCACGCCCTACCTACCTTCATCAAAAAATCCTTTACCTGTCACGCTCGTCTCTCGCCGTGTCTTTTCCGGGTTCCAGCGTCTGGGTCGCTAAAGTGTTCTGTAGCTATGACAGGAGTGGCTCTTCCTCAGACCCCAGGTGCAACATGTGCTCGGGACCAGCTGCAGTTCGCCTACCAGCAAGGTGTTGGTGTGGAGGATGCTATTCTGTATATGCTACACTCACTCCCACCAGGATAAGGGAAGTTGCAGTGTGAGGATTCTTTTCTTGGACTTCTCCAGTGCCTTCAACACCATCCAGCCTCCCCTACTGCAGCACAAACTGTGCACAATGAGAGTGGACCCCCTCCTGGTAGGCTGGATCTCTGACTACCTCACAGGCAGACCACAGCACGTCAGGCTCAAGGGCATCACGTCTCACACTGTGGTCAGCAACATTGGAGCCCCCCAGGGCACAGTGCTGGCCCTTCTTCTCTTCACCCTGTACACCGCAGACTTCTGTTACAACTCAGAGCTGTGTCACATGCAGAAGTATGCCAATGACACAGCCATTGTTGGATACATCAGGGAGGACAGAGAGGAGGACTATCGGAGACCGGTGGGGGACAAACCACCCCCAGCTCAACAACTCCAAGACAGAAGAACTGGTCATTGACTTTGGAAGATCCAGACCAAGACCACGACCAGTCCTGTTAGAGGGAGCAGAGGTGGAGACTGTGGACTCCTATAAATACCTTGGTCTGTGGCTGGACAATAAACTGGACAGGTCAACACACACTAGACACCTGCACAGGAAGACCCAGAGCAGCATGTACTTCCTCATAGACTGCAGTCCTTCAACATCTGCAGCAAACTACAGGGGATGTTTTACCAGTCTGTGGTTGCCAGTGCCCTCTTTTACACTGTGGCGTGCTGGGGGGGGGGCGGCAGCATGTCCCAGAAGGACACTGTCAGACTGGATAAACTGATCGGGCGGGCCGGCTCTGTGGTCGACACGAGGCTGGACTCTCTGGTGACGGTGGCAGAGACAAGGACTCTGGACAAACTGCTGGACATTATGGACAATGTCAGCCACCCTCTGCACACTGTCATCACCAGCCAGAGGAACCTGTTCAGTGAGAGACTGCTCGTACCTAAATGTAGGCCCAATACAGTAGACTCAGGAACTGTTTTGTGCACCAGGCTGTCACATTCGACAATGCTTCACTGGGGGGTAGGAGATAGTAGAGGTGGACTGGTAACAAATCCATGCAGCAACTCATTCATCCACTCATGTGCAACAAATGTATAAAGTGCAATAATTAACACTATGTAATAACCTATCATGTGCAATGACTCAATCACACACTAAACTGCTTCAACACCGCCATACATACTTTGCACATTTTATATTTATTTTACTTTGTGAAGGTTCACAATGAGTCAGTGGACATTGGGAGTTTCTTCTTGCAAGAAGTTTATTTTCCTTTTTTTTATATTAATTTTTTTGGGGGTAAAAGTTGGTTAAATCCAGTACATTTGGTTCCAAAAACAAAAAATTACCTTGGCCATCTGAAAAATATAACTAAATTAACTAACAAACACAGAGGACTTGACTGAACAGGCCTGACCAGACTCTCCATACTGACACAATGGGGAAACTTATATGGACAGGGTCAAACCATATGCACACATGAGGGAGGGGAGAAACAGACTAACCACAAACTAACAAGTGAAACTACAACAGCAAAACAGAGAAAATACAAACTAAACGCATCTAAATCATCAAAATAGTCTTCAAAGAATAAACTAAATATTTTACACTCAAAGAAACAAAAATAAAGTCCAGTAGGAGTGTTAGGAATCTCTGCAGTCTTGCCAGTGGAATATCTCAACCTCCTCTGCTGATTATGGAAGATGTGGAGCACCTGATATGAAGCTCAGAAAAACAAAAAGTGAATTAACTGTATTTTCACTTAAAATAAATCAAATGTGTGTACCCATATAATTTATTTTAAGTAAACAAAGTAAATGTTTTAAAGAAAGAGAAAATACTAACACCAATGTGGTGGTGGTTTGAGGCTAACCAACACATACTTTATTATTTTTTCTCCAATTCTGTGTGCATACTTGTACATTGAGATTTTTATTGTGTATACTTTTGTAAGCTGCTGATAACTTAATTTCCCCAAGGTTACTGTCCCAAAGGGATCAATAAATCTAAGTCTAAGTCTAACAGAAAAGCAGCATGATTTTGCTTCAGTAAAGGTAACTTGTTTATGAGATACAGTTGCAGTGCTTAATGTTGTGATCATTACGTAGAAAGAATTTTAACATTTTATTTTAATGAATGAATAAATATTACAGACTCAAGGACCAAGTAACAAGACTATTTAAAAAAAAATCTTTTTTTCTAAGTCAGTGATTTCTTAACAATTTTTTAAAATTTTATAAGGCCTTTTTAAGGCCAGTTTGGCTGCTGTTGAAAGTTTGACGTCTTAGTTCCGTACTGATCAAACTGCTGTTGTGGGGGGAGAGGGACAGGTTGGGGCAACAGCGTCGGGGTGGTGGTGGGGGGTTGAGAGCGCCATCAACAGCTGACGCACCACATCCCGTGCTGCTGCAGTTTTCCGGGCAAACACTAGGAGATCTGATTGATGGTAAGTCGTATTAATGCTCTCTCTGTAAACCCTCTGGAACCGACAGACGCCCTCAGGCATCCTGCTGTGCAGCTGTGAGATTAACGTGATAAAACTGTCTAAAATGAACTTTAGCTTTTTTTGTCCACTACTAAAAATCCCACGAAGATTAAACCAATTATTCTATTTTGGGATGGGGTCCGACACAAGTTTATAACAACAACCACTGGCGTTGTCAAAAGAAAAAAAATTCAGAAACTCAGCGTTTCTCCGCGAAAGTCCCGCCTCGCAGACGGCCCGCGGTGTATGGGTCGAGCGAATCGGAGCTGTTCGCTATTAGAAATCCCACAAGGAGGAAACAGATTATATTAATTTGGGATGGGGTCCGACATGAGTTTACTACAACAACAACCACAGGCATTGTCAAAGAATCGCAGAAACTCAGCATTTCTCCGCTGTTATGAGAGGCGAGCAGAAGAGCAGACAGACACGCCCACACATGAGAGCAGATTCCAGCTGGGCAAACCTGATTTCCAGCTGGATCAAACTTCTCCCTAAAAACAGTTCAATTATTCCTCGCAAACACAACAAGGATGTATGAGAAAATGTATGAGAAAAAATAAAAAAGCTGAAAAAAATGAAGAACAGTTTGAGGAAAAATGTCAAATGGACAGCAGTGCTCTTAGTAGATGCACTTTTCTTTTTGGGATGCCTAGAATCTGAAACCACACAGGGAGACTGATCATTCTCTGCATGACAACATAAGAAAAGTCCAATCATTGACCTGGTATCTGTTATGTTCTTCTATTAACAGAAACTCTTCATGTGTGGCCCAAATAAGGACTCTGCGAATTTCGCCTGGAATTCCTTTTTTTTGTATTTTCCTTCTAAAATGTGTTAAGTTTTTTTTTTACTAAATTTATTGTTTTTTTTTTTTAATAAATTACACATAAAACCTTCATTCTATGTTGTAAAAATATTTCGTTTAACATTTTTGGGGTTTCCACCAGCAAAATTAATTCAATTTTTCCAGACGGAATTTTCTGTTTTTGCATGATTTTATGTCCAGTGTGTGAATATAACATGGAAAAATGACAGAATAAAGGTAGTGTACTGACAGCATTTTAAAAAGGCAATGGGGCAAACTGGACCTAGGCTCCGTCCTTCTGGATGTCTAAGAGAAAGGCCCAAATGTCTCATTAAAAGCTGAACATGAAGTTTGTAGCATGTTAAAAAACAGGCTGTTGCAACTGTGGTTAATTTGTCACAGATTTGGAGATATCTTGTATAAAAATTAAGACTACTAAGTTTATCAGCAGGTTATAGGGTAATCTTAATTAGCACTTTATTTAAATGTCATTTACAGTTTATTTAATTTGAAACTTATTTTAAGTGTGCTTGTTTTACTACTACCCAACTATATTTACCAAAATGCCTTATAAATATTTTTGGAATTCTAATTCGTGTTAATCATGTCAACTGTGGTTTACCTGTTTAGTGCGAAAATAAATGTCTGAGATGATCGCATTGTATCATTTTTCCCCACAAGATTTTACTTCAATAAACCATAAAATGACTTTATTTAATTATTCAATACAAATCAAACAAGATGTGGATCAATTTACATCAATATGTTAATATTTGAATGCGCCTTGAATCACTTCATACTGGGAAAATTGGGCCCCAGTGTCAAAAAGGTAAAGAATCTCTGTTCTAAGTCATACTCTTTTTTTTTAAAAATGGTTCAGGTACAGTATTGGGATATATCGCTATACATATCTCACCGTGAGCCGGCCATCGTAATATGTATCCTATCGCCAGACTCTTGACAATGAACACCCTTACTTTACAGTTAAAAGCAAACATACATTGAAACCCCATGACCCTTGGAACAATGAATAATGGCACAAAAACATGACAGTAATTAGAAAAGAAACTTGTGGCTCTACTGTGATACAACAGTATATTGGAATCTATTTATAGTAGGAGCCTGCTAAGCCACTAGAACATTTCCATAGCGTCCACCCAGATCGGAAAAACAATGGGGCCCACTACACAGCTGGAGCCGTAGATGAGCACCGCAGCAACAACCCCAGAACAAGAAAGCAAACCCTGACATAAAGGATCCTCATAAGGGAACACTGGGGTAAAAAAAAATGTAAAAATAAGCAAGTTAAAATCAGACACATAAAATATATTTAGATATATAAAACAGAAAGTAAAGAAATACATAAATAAGACATTTTTAAAATAAATGAGCAGATTTTACAACCAGACTATGACAGCCTGAAGTAATCACGCAAAAAGTTATCCTCAAAACACTTAAAAAAAAAATCCTCTCCCCTTTCTTTGCTTACTTAGGTTGAAATTAACAAAAATATTGAATTTGTTCTGAATGTGTTTTGGTACTCCTCAAAGGATCCCTTAAGAAATGTGCAGAGTCTGAATTAAAATCCATCTTACTATAGTGTTTGTGCTGCAAAGTCACAGACTGTTATAGCCTGAGAGATCTGCAGCTTCTTCACTTTGTGTTTTCAGGATCCAGTCAGTTTGGGAGGAGGTCATCAAAACAAATTAAAATGAACGTGACTTCTGTTACTCAAAACAAACCACTGATATTTCTAACTGAGGGTTATGACTCTTGCTGAAACTTTGGTAGCCAGATGCAAGATTGATGAAACAGCCTTACACG
The DNA here is from genome assembly GCA_003999625.1 of Oryzias javanicus. Classification (NCBI taxonomy): domain Eukaryota; kingdom Metazoa; phylum Chordata; class Actinopteri; order Beloniformes; family Adrianichthyidae; genus Oryzias; species Oryzias javanicus. The sequence continues at coordinate 10,100,489 of CM012441.1, read as the reverse complement.
ATGAGCAGCTCTGACTATTTAAAGGACAAACACCTCCATCCATCCAGTTTCTAACCTGCCTTGTCCCTTTCGGTGTCACGGGGTTGCCGGAGCGTGACCCGGCCTCTTCTGGGCAAAGGCAGGGTTCACCCTGGACTGGTCGCCAGTCTGTCACAGGGCCCAAATCATACACACTCGCATTCATACCTAGGGGCAATTTAGAGTAACCAATTAACCTCTGAAGCATATTTTTGGTCAGTGGGAGGAAGCTAGAGTCCCCAGAGAAAGCCCACACAGAAAGGTGCCCCATTGATGGTTCTGTTTCAGGTCCCCCCAGCGGGGGCCTTCTTACAAGAGCACTAACCACTGTTTCACCGTGCGGCCCCTCTGGACAAACACCTGCGGGGCTAATTTTAGGAAAATTATTGAAGTTTTATTTATTTATTTTAAGACAGTTATATGTTTGTTTAAGAATGTATTCATGCTTTTTATAGTGCTATAACCACAACAGAAAAAGCCAGGGATGTTGTCACCACACTGGTTCACTGTTGCGTGTAAACAATGCCTTTGTGTTGTTTTGCACATCAAGCAGGACTTTGTGCAAAACTAAGCAAAAAAATGAAAAACCTCATTAGATAGTGTGACAACAGCAGTCTGTTTTACTCATTCAACACAAAGTCTTCAGCACAGCCTGTCCTGGTCCAGCTGGAAATGCCTGCTAAACAACATCACTCAGATTTTAGAAGTCCTCTAGAAATAAATCAAATTGATTGATTGACTAATTGACTGATTGAACGACCGACAGGATTATTAATTGATGTTAGGTAACTCTTAACCCTTGTGTTGTCTTATGGGGTCCAGATGACCCCACCCTTACATTGATGTGTGATCCCTCCGATGACAAAAGTGGACAGGATTTCATGTCTGCCATGGACACCAGTGAAGATAGAAAATCCTTGAATTAAAAAGTTCAGTGCACTGTCTTGTGGGGTCCAGAAGACCCTGCTTTTAATGTAAGCATGCCTAGGGCAGTTAAAAGGTTAAAAGGACTGGCTTTTGGGAAAAAAAAATAGTTTTTCCTCAATAGCAAGAAAAAATAAATAAATAAATGCATGTATGGTTGATTTGCTGATAAATTGATTAGTATTTTAAAAATGCTTATTTATACTTTTTGTATTAATTATTGGGCATATCTGTTTAAGAGAATATCACCAGATAATATTCACAATTTAAGTTTAGGGCGAATGATAAGAACACTGATGGCCAAGCATTTGAGTATTTAAACGCATCACTTACGGATGAATATTCTCTTTCATGGAGACATGAAAAAAGTCTCAGATCAGATTTGTGTGTGCGTAACAAGCGATTCATGCATAGTTTTTAAAGATTTGTGTGTGGTCAATTTCAATGTAGTCGTTTTAAGTTATGCGTTTGTAAATTGTATTTTGAATTTCCAAATTTATGTGTTTGTATGAGTAAAAAAAAGTAAGAAACTGAAGCACAAATCAGCAATTACACACGCACCAATGGGAATGGTACTACTTTCTCTCCATACCTCCATACATAGGCAGGAAAACAGCAAAAGAGGAGAATTACATACCAGAGCAAAGAATTGGGCCTGCACAAATAGATTTGTGAAAACCATTTACTCATGTGTGCTTTTGTTGTTATAAATGACTATGGCTTTGAGCATTTCTTCAGAAAAATGTACATTGTTTTTGGGTCATGATCTTTTCATAAACATGAAATACTCTTTCATGTTTGTAATGTGAGTTTTCATTCAGAAACATTCATATTTTTACCTTGTTGTAGAGACAAAATGCTGTACTGCTCTTGTTTTCTGGTGTAAATGGTTTTACAATTAAATGGTGCTGGTCTAAATGATAACGCTTCCTGTTGCTGAAGTTGATGTGCCGTTCTGGCCAAAGTTTCATCCGCAAAACCTGGTAAACAGGCTGATAATTGGCTAAATTTGTTTATCTCAGTGGGGAAATGTTCAGTACATCATGTACTCCAGCTGAGGGAGGAAAGGACTATTATGCAGCTGGTGTAACAATGCAGAATTTGGCTCCAGTTTGATTCCCGACCACAATGTCCCTGTCTGTTTTGATATTTATTGTTCAGACACATGGTTGACTTAAGCTTTACTTCAGCATTCACACACAAATTTAACCTGTGAAGTGGATTTTGGTTTACCTTAAATCTTTCACATATTTTGGTCCTGCACTCCTGTGAGCCACAGGAGACTGAATATAATAATCTGAATGCTGTAATGGGTACAGGTGTTATATTGTTCCTGGCATGACAACTAAATAAAGGGTTATAATAAAAATGCTACAAACACAGCATGTAAGGTTACACAATTTGAAGCAGGAATATGAATTTCCTCATGAATGCCATAGCATACAGTATGGCCAAAGGGAGGGGTGGTCTCTGAGTGTTCAACATTTTCCAAATGTCACATTTTTCTCTGACACATCATGAATACGAATCATGTTCAACAGTTTTATTACCTTTGTGAGCACTCAGGCTTTCACTTGGCGTCCCTTGTGTAGAAACTGTGAAACACAATCATTCAGTTTTCTTTTTTTTTTCCCACCTTGGGTGAACTGTTCTATTCCCTATATGGATGAAGACCATTACAGATCAGACAGCACACGCAGGAATGTGTCATACTGAATCGTCAGCCTGTTGAGTCGGAGTTGTGCACATGGCATGTCATTAAGTTTCAGCGCCGTCCTCGTGTAGAAGGGAGCGCCCTGGGTCAAATGCAGACGGTCGGAGTAAAGGTGTAGCAGAGACAGACAGCGATCATAACAAGCCTAATGGGCAGGACTAATGGTGCAATGGGCACCAATTACAGACCCTTCTGACAGCTGCTCACCGCCACAAAACTTTACCAGCTCTGCGAGGAAACCAGTCAAAGACATTGTTGGCTCGTGTTGAGTTATCTCCATGGACTTCCTGCTGGAATCAATGGTCCACCGCACACAATTTAAGGACATCACTGTGCATGAAAGATTTGAACTTCATGACATGATCAAGCTTGTCTCTAAAGTTTTCAGTCTTAACTAAATTAGGTCACATTTGAAGTATCTGCTTTTTAAGGATTTGTATTTTTTGGTTCGGGTCTGGAACAGAGGCACTGACATTAAAAAATACATCCAGAAAAGTTTGGAATTATGTGTCAGGCGAAGATTCATCATTGAAAATAGATTTTCTTTAGATGAAAGTATAATTTAGTTCTCATCAAAATATAAATTGTGCCGTTATGGAAAGTTTTACTGCTACAATCCATCTTTAGAGAGTACATTAAATGAAGACGTGTACATTTTTCACACAGAGCAGCTTGTCCCTGAAGTTTATTGGTCTCGAGCCACCAAAAAATATCAATTCACTGACTGCAGGGAAACGTGCCTGTGTCCAAAGTGCTGGCGATTTCTACAGAGGGATTTCTTTTAATGCATCAGGCAACAGATTTGTTTTGTTTTGCTAAAGCCAGTGTTTCTGATGATAAATGTGAGATTCTTATTATGGTAAAAACCTTCCAAACAGTTGATGAGGTTTCTTCCTTGCAAACATTCAACTGGCTAGATTCATTGTTATGTTGACCTTTCTGCAGACATTTACTGCTTGCGCATGCTGGTTCAACAAATGCAAAGAGGGAGCTAAAGAAAGAGATGCAAACCCCATCTCCCAGTAGGTCCTCAAATGACTCCATAACCCACCTATTTCGCACCCACTTGCCCACTTGGACACCAGCAGAAGGGCTCAGGTTACTCTGTTGTTTATTGATTTCAGCTCAGTTTTGAACACAGAAGTCTCCTCCTGGCTGGTCCCTAAATTAAGTGATCTCAGTCTGCACTCCTTCCTGTGCAGCTGGACCCTTAATGTCCTGGCTGGCAGATCACAGCAGGCGTAAAGGGACCTCCCTGTCGCTTTTTCTGACACCCGACACCAAGGCCATTCAGGGACGCTTTAGCGAGAACGCGCATATAACAGAACAACATCTTCATACTCCTGTTTCATGTTCATTTTACACATTGAAACAACTGCTTTTAATGGAATCAACCACAACAACTTAAAATTATTGCCCTGAATAATAGAAATAAAACACCAAAACCACAATGAAAAGATGCACTGACACCAAACAAGGCAGCTTGACTTTTGTGTGAGTGGTTCTTTCAGCCAGCAGACCCACTGAGACCACAATCTAGATTTTATGGGTCATCTACATCAAAAGTGCAGAACACAAAACAGGGAGATCACCAGAGACTCCAGTGACCCAAAAACAAACAGTTTTCTCTAATGTAACCAGGAACAGGCTGCTGTCGGCTGGAGGCCAACACAGAGAGAATCAGTTAGTGGGGCTTTCTTACAAACACAAAAACTTTTGAGAAAGTCGAGTGCATCGGTTCATCATTCACACAATGCTCATTATGTTTAAACATTTGGATGTCCTATTTACAGCAACAAAAAAGTCAGTTGTATTGTATTTTACAGGGAAATTGAGAAAAACAATGTCATTGGTTTTGTGATCAGAGCAAGCATATAGACATTTTTTTATCTAAGTGTTAATTATGTAATATGTGTCTATTTTATGTATTATTACCTGATTGCTTAAAGTAAACCATTTCATTCATTAATTCAAAGATGTTCTTACTTCTACTACATCACTTTAGATTTTGATAGGATAGGACCTCATGTACCGTCCCAGTAGAAGTGGACGGGCAAGTCTTCCAAAGACAGGACGATATCCTTTTTAAAAAATCAATTTTCACTTTTTTTTTTTACCTATTGTGTAAAACATTCATTTGTATTTTTTTCTGCTGACAGTGATGTACATTTTTTGTATAGTTTTTATTTATTCAGATTGTATTTGTTTTCAGTTCCTCCTAAATCTGCCTCAGGCCTGCAGAATCCACAAAGAGGACTACTGTGTGTTGTAAACACACAGATGCTAACAGCTGCAATAGCTCTTAAAGTCTTTGATATCAAAATCAGCTGGAAAGCACTTCCTTGCCCAGGCGTAAAATGCACGTCCCGCCTTCGAAGAATCACTGACCTTTTTCAGTTGCACGCTTAAGACACATGTAGTGTGCTCTGTAACATAAAAAATTTAAACCAATACGTTTTTACAGTTTTTGCATGGAAAAAGTGTAGTGACTTTAACCTGGCTAAATCTCTTTTTGCCATCTGTGAACTAAATTAAATTGAATGTAGAGAAGGTTGGTCACCTGGATAGAGCTCGGGGTAGAGCTGCTTCTCCTCTATTGAGAGGAGCCAGTTGAAGTGAGTCGGGCCTCCTGGATGCCTCCCTTGAGAGGTGTTCGGGGCAGACCCAGGACACGCCGGTGAGTCTACGCCTCTTTGCTGGTTAACTTCTTATCATTTCTTTAAGCCACGGACATCTAAACTGCTGGATTTGAATGTCTCTCTTGTTTATTAAACTGTCATTCTGCAAATATTAAGCAACTTAATGAGACTTAATATTCCTGGGAGTGATTGACTTCTAAAATGCTGTAAGCTCCTCAAAAGTAACAGTAAATGTGAGTAATTAGTGCTGCTTGCATTTGTTACCTCAAAATAAAAAAACGATAAATAGCCGTTTTGAACAGCTTGGAGTTGTACTGTGTGGAGCAGTGGTGAGCACTTCTCCCTCACAGCAAGAAGGCTCTGGTTCAAATCCTGTGTGGACTTTGCATGTTCTCCCCGTGCCTTTGGAGATTTACTCCATCTTCTTCCCATAATCCAAAGACATGTTTGATAGGTTGATTAATCACTCTAAATTGTCCATTAGTGTGACTGAGTGTGATGGGCTGGTGACCTGTCTAAGGTGTACCCCACCTTCCCAATAGCCATATTAGACTCTGACAGCCCAGTGACTCCAAAAGGGATATAGCAGGTTGAGAAAAAGGATGGATGGATGGATGGATGGATGGATGGATGGATGGATGGATGGATGGATGGATGGATGGATGGATGGGTGGATGGATGGATGGATGGATGGATGGATGGATGGATGGATGGATGGATGGATGGATGGATGGATGGATGGATTTGGTTTTTTCTCTTTTCTGTCTTTTGTGTTTTATCTGTCAGGGTTGGGCTCCTGAGTGTTTTGTGGATCTTTGTGCGTCTGTCTTTGTATATTTCTGTCAGGTGTGGCGCCGGAAGGGCGTGGCTTCCCTTGGTTGCCAACTAATTCTGAGGATAGGGCTTTTCAGGAAGTGATGAGGTTATAAGCACAAAAAAGTAGCATTTGCATAGTTTTCAAATGAATATAAAAGCTGTTTCAACAGCCAGAGACATAAAGCAGTGAGAAAATAAACTGCTGGTTGTATTTTTAAAAGACGCCAGCTTGAAAGCATTTGCACCTTGAAAGGATTCGCCTCATGCTTTTATAAAGCTGAAAGTTTTCTAGCATCTACCCGTCTTCAGATTTGACATATGCCAGAAGAATGATGTATGAAATCTATTCACTGTTTCATAAATGTGGACTCGGGTTTCTAAATATTTTCATTTGTTTTGGGTGTAATGTGTGACAATCTAGTCAAATGCCCTTAAAGATGTGATTTTTAGATGAAATTATCAAAACAGCTGCATTGATCAGTTGAATGTCCCCAACCTTTTGCCCATTTGAAGGGCAGCATGAACAGTAACGTTTGCCGTACCTACAAAACTTTGACATGCATTTTACAAAAAAAAAAAAACGTTTTTAATGTTATGCAACAAAACTGATGCTAAGCCCTCAAGGGCTTTCAAAGCATCATCTGATCAAAGCTTTTAACAGACGTAAAATTATTTCATTTCTAAAATGTATTTTATTTTATTTCTAAAATAATTGTAATAATTGTTTAGAGATGATTGAAATCCTCTCTAACGTTATCTGCCCTCACCTGTGAGGCAACATTGACGTTTAGATCTGCTAAAACCATCTCATGCAGCAAAGCAGCATGTCTCCATAAACTCTGTAATGAATCCTCATTTAGGTTCAAAGCACATCAATAAAAAACAGCTTGATTTGTGGTTATGTGAGAATATCAAGTTGACATTTATTTTGAATACATTATTCTTAATCTGCGCCGCACTCAATAAACACATTGTAATTTTTTCTAATTTATCTTTTTTTTTTTTTTTCGTTTTTGTTTTGTACATGGCGGGGAATCATAAGGATTGTGTTATTAACCAAAATTAAATCATGATCAAAATACTAAAACATGGAAATTCACAATGTGACTATTAACCAGGAGCTTCTCACTGGTCAAGGATTCTGGTCTCTTCTTTTTAAATCTTTTCTCCACAAAAAATATTTTTATTTTCATATTTATAATTAAAGTTAAGGCAATTTAAAAAGTAAAAATACATTTAATGACTTTCCTCAATGGAAATGCTTTTAATGTGAAGCACTTTGAGCTACAATTGTTAGAAAAGTGTTTTTTAAATAAATATTGGTTTGATTGGCAAGCAGTTTTTAACATTTTTATTTGGCCTCTTTTTCTGGATTGTTAATCTCAGTGTCCTCGCATACTGAATTCACTCCAGTCCACACATTAATAGCTGACAGGGTTTTAAATATATCAAGTCCTAACATGTTTATTTGATTAAAGGTTCTTTTATTCATACTTGAGGGCCTCTAAAATTTTAATTAAACTGTATGGCATTTCAGCGAGGAGAGGGATGAACATAAGCAGGGTTTATTTTGACAATAGAATGTCCAGGACTATGTAGTAGTCTGTCCGTGGAAAAAAAAAAAAAAAAAAACTGCTAACCGAGGATCAGGACCAGACATGACCTCAGGAGGTGATTGTCCAGTCTACATGACGATGGTTAGGAGAAAAGGATGGAGAGAGAAAGAAAGACAAACACTGCTGACACTTTAAATAAGGACAAGGATTAGCTAAAAAAGGCAAATGTATTGGAATAAGCATTGAGATAAACTAATAAAATTGACATCATGGGATGGAAGGGACATCAATGTTTAAGGTATTATTTACCATAGAGGGTCTCTTCTGTCCTGCCAGGCTTTGGCTTGAAGCTATTACAAGGCCCACCTCAGGGATTATATTTGTGGAATCCATGTTACAGGGCGTTGTCCTCTCATGGCGGAGACCCAGAGTACTTTATACAAGTTTGAAACAACTTTTTTATCAAAGATCTGAATTCCAATTGAGATTTTTGTTCTCTTTCTTCCTCATCAACAAACACGCAGAGGTCAGTGGGTGTAACCTCACCCCTCTGAGTTGCAGGAGTGAGCCTGCTTTCATTTCCCATCATCTCTTAATTTACATGCTCATACTCTCAATCTGACACAAAAATGATGACAAATATTGGAGCTATGCAGGCATATGGTTCTGAGCCAGACATCAGCTCGGACAAAGAAAACAAACACATATATGGATGTGTATGTCAGCAAGGGGATGCATAGAAATGGAGCACAGCAGGGAGTGTGTGGTCGGCTGATTGTAGTTTGTACGTAACTGCATTTTTGATTCACAATAATGCGATAATAAATACTCTGAAATGCAATTTAAAACTTAATTCTCTTTAAATCTGTCCTCCATCATGTGAAAAATGCTGCAAAAATATGTTAAAACACAAAACCCATCATTTTCAATGGAGTGGATCTTTAGTTGAACTTTTCTTAGGTCAAGTAAAACTAGGAAAATAAACCATTGTGGTTCCTAAAATTCAAGTAAATGATCGTGACTCCTCTAGAATGTTGACTACTATGCTATGTGCTGACCTCTTAGTGACCAGATACCCCCAGGTGAGCATTTGCAACCACAAACTGAACCTCTGCATGTCAATTACTCAACAGATATTATCTGCGGTGACTGTGTGACTTGAGGCTTCATTACCCTATTGAACCCAGACCACCATTAGCCTTTCCCAAGCAAGGTTATATACAAACTCAATATTGCATTTCAATGAGATGACCCCTTCAGCTGTGGTTGAACATCGAAACTCAGAGCTTTGCAGAAGACTTCACAGCTCTATTACAAAAGTCAGTGGGTCACACTCCCCACAGACATTAGTTTCATATTAAACGGTGATCCGCTTTCACTTACCTTCAATGCGAAGCCATTTTATATTCCACGTGCTCCACTCGGGAAGTTGGGAAAATTAGGCTGCACTTTATTCTTTTTTTTTCTCTCTTTAATATTTATTCTCAACCCTGTGTGGCCATGCTGGTGTGGAATTTAAGTGGCAGGAAAAAGCATGCAGAGCACAATTAAATCCCCACTGTGCAGTTGTGGAAGATTTAAGTACCTGTGTTACACTGATTGTGTCAAAAGAAAAAGTCAAATAAAAGAGTTTCTGTTGTAAAGAAATTTTAAATGCCTTCAAGAACAAGTCACTGAAACACTATTTATAGCTCTTAAAAATGTTTTTGCGCTGTAGGCCTTTTGGCTCTTTGCGTCTTTCTTCGGCTGTTTTTCAGCCCGCGGTGTCAATCGTCAGCTCCAAAAAAAATAGTGTCCTCCAGAGCAGTCCTGAAATAAATAACCTTAGAGGTTTTTGTTTCTTAGCCTGCATTACCTCCTAAAAATACTGTTTACTCCATGTGAAACACCTCATCCTATGCTACTGAGCTTTTGTTTGATAGAAAATCTTTTCTTTTTCTCTGAGCTGCGTACGTTTTTATTGGAAGTCTCCAAAACTCAATTTCATGTCATTTATTCCTTTACTGAGAGGGAAGCGGAAAGCAGAGGTGGAAAATGTGCCTTTATTTACCCTCACTGTGCATGTAGATGCACAGACACACATTCTCCCTAATGTGTCTTTGTAAAACATGTCCTCTCACTTAGAATCTCATGATGCTCCAACAGCTTTTCTGAAGACATACTTAGGACATTCTAAGTGTCCTTGTTAACAGTCTATGGTGTTTTTACAGCACCCCAATTTAAGACATAACCAAATAGCTGTTTATCTTTACAAACCTTTTATAAACCACTTGTAAGGGGTCAAGCAGCTTAAAATCTCATTTCCAGGCCTGGCCTTTAGCTGCATGGCAAAAAATGAATACGGTGCGTCTCGAGGGGTCAATAATATGAACATTCCAGCGGTTTGGACTGAGACACTCTGGTATGCGTGTTAACTGACTGCATCACCATTTAGCAAGCATTTAAGAGGAAAGTAGAGGGATTTCAACTGTTAAAGGTGTTGGGGGGACTCTCTAGATCACCTATTAAATTGGTCTTTTTTTGACCAAAAAGACAGCGGGGAGTGAATTTCCAAGCAATTTTGTATAATTACAATATGCACAAACCTCTGCTTTGAGCCTGTGTTTCCTCCTCTTCCTTTTACTTCCTTGAAGTTTTAAAACAAGGGTCCCCAAACTTTTTCTACATAATTGTTTTCTTCTCTGATGGGGGGGGCATCGTTAGTTTGTAAGCTAACAGAAAAAGTGTAACAATCTAAATGTTTGGCTAAACGTAAATAACTGTTTTTCCAAAAACCATATTTTAATAATCCCTTTCTGTAATCTTCACAGAGAAAATGAATAAAAAACAGTCCATAAAGTAAAGAAATAAATAGAGAATCCTCTCCTGTCATGGCTCCTTAGAGATGTTAGAGAGCTGCAGCTCCTCACACAGAGATCAAGATCTTTTAGCTCTTTAGGTCGTTGTCTTGTTTTATTTAACTTGTCAATAACTATAAACACATGCAAAAAATTAATAACTGATGTAAAAAAATGTTTTTATATTTATAAGTGTAAAATATGTTATTATGTGAAATTATGTTTATTTTCCTCTAAGATAAAATGTACAAAATGATAAAACATGATCAAACAAAACAAATTATTTACTGTTTAACTGTAACAGTTAAACAGCACAACACACTGCAACCACAAAGCAAAAATACTAGTTATAATGTACAAAATAAAATTTAAAAGAATAAAAAGGGTTTGTAAATCATGATAAATGTTGGCATTTAGAAATAGCAAATATCTCATCTTTTATGTAAGTATCTGATCTGTTCTGGAGAAAGGCCCGTAGGCCATAGTTTGGGGATCCCTGTTTTAAAGAAGCACTTACACCGGCAACACCGTCTGACCCCCCAACCCAGCTTGGACCACAGAATTGACTGGAAGGGAGGGGCTCTCCACTGATAAGTTTCACTTGGAGTCTTTTATATTGGACACAAGATAAAAGGACTTCCAGTAAAAAGGAGGAACAAGCCTTTACACGTGTAACGGTGGAACCGGTGAACTATCCAACGTCTTACAAAGTTGAGTGAAAAATTGAGAAATAGTCAAATGGGCTGGAAACACGTGATGATGAAATGATTGTTTCAATAAAAATCTTCCAAATTCCAGCCACATCTGACGAGAACTTTAAAAAGAATGATCAGAGAAGTGAAGAGTTGAGGACTTGCAAATGATGATGGAACATGTGGAAAAGATGGGGGTGGGGGGGTGGGGGGGTGGGGGGCATTGCTTTTAATGCTGCACCTCTGGGAGGAAATTGAATGCTTGGCAATGAATACATTTCCCCTCCAGGTCTGCTCTGGAAAGGTAATTGCGCAAACAAAAATCAATCCACTTCTTGCTGTTTATAATGTAAGCATAGACACAATGTTTCATGTAGATATACAGCCGCCATCACAAACTCCGCTCCTCTGAAAGAGTTAATTAGGCATAATGTGTTGTACTATTGGTTTTAGAATAACAATAATCTACTTAATGAGAGCATATCCAGACACTGCTTTTAAAATTAAAGCACACAATTGGACAGCAAAGCGCAGACAGGTGCTGGCGGCACATAAAAGCTTTCATTTATCTGTTTATTGTTCTCTCATTTAGACTTCTGACCATAGAACACACTGTAAGAATTGTTTAAACTTCAAGTTTGCATAGATATATACATATTCATGTAATGTTTTCTCCAACAAATAGAAATAAAATCAATTTTTAAAGCAGCACAGTCAAAAGTCACAGTTGAGAGAAAAACACATTTATAAGGCAAGTAAGTTAAAAAAAATAAATAAAAAGTAGACCTTTGTTACCTGTCTCAACCTCACAATTACTATGCTTTTTACATGTAAGTGCTTTTATGAAAGTCGTTTTTCTTTAAGCACCAGAAACTTTAAAGTAACATAAGAGCCCCTTCAAGGTTATTAGTGGCCTGGAGAAATGTGATGAGGCTTTTCGACTGAAATTAAAGAGCATGTTAACTTATTCACTATAAAATTGTTCTGGAAAATGTGTGGGTTTTTTTTTTTAAATGACATTGTTAACATTCATTCTTTCTGATTAAAATAAGGACAAGACCATTCTTCCAAAAATCAACAGTTTAATACTGTATTTTCTGGAGTATAAGTTGCCATTTTTTTCATAGTTTACCAATGGATGCAACTTCTACTCTGGAGTAACTTATTTGTGTGTTTTTTTTTTTTTTTTTTTATTAATAGGCTTGTGTATTTTTTATTTTCTCCACTAACAACTGGTTACCATTTAGTGGTTGTTTCCGCTAATAACCATTTGATGGCACTCTATGTGAGAATCAGTATTTGCTACTGACAGAGCCAGAAAAAGAAGTGTCATCCAAAACAAACATGGAAGATAAGTTGATCGTTTTTCCCCTAAACTTTGATTTTTTTATTTGCATCAAAACATTATTATTCTTGTTTTTATTTTTGTGTGCCCTTGGACAAATGCGAACAAAAAGTCATCAAACTGGGTTACAGCGAGATGGAAGAACAGGTAAAAGTGCCATCACTTAGACACAGCTCCTGCAAGGTATCAATCGCTATAAGAAAAGACTGAAACATCTCACGAATCAGACGTGGAGACATAACATGATAACCAATGAATTTGAAGAACTTTTTAGAATAGATAAACCTGATCTCTTGGTATCATCTGTATCTTCTGTGCATTATAAATAAGATGTACAGTCAATGCTTCCAAAAAAGCGATGAAGCAAAAAACTTGATAGTAGCTTCTCGACAGGAGCGGCTAATTTATGAAAACGATTTTGGACAAGCATTGTGCATCTATAGTTTGACCTGTGTTAAAAGAGGCGGTGGATGCAAATTTACACTTTGTATATCTTTATTAGACAGAAAAGAACATTTGCACACTTTATAGTCTTTTTTTAAACTCAAAAATAGTCATAGTTTTTAAAAATGGAAGATCAGAGAAAAAATATTTACTGTCTGTCAAGTGGTGACAAAAAGTCTCAAAACTCTTAAACACATGGTGAGTGCTTCTGATTTTTGAACAAGTTTTTATTCAAATATTCTGAATAAAAAAGACACGCCATACGTTTATCCCAAATATGGCTTATTATTATATAGTCTATGGGCTTATTCGGGATAAGATCTGAACGTTGATGTATATGCAAGTTAGTGTCATGTCACCTTCAGCTGAATGCAAATGATTAAAGAGAAAAAGGCTGCATTTGAAACTGATAATGAGAGGTTCAGATATATTTAAAGAGCAGCCTCATGCAGGAAAAAACAACAATCACACTGCATCAAATGTTTTAACTGTTATGAAGTTAAGCAAATCTACAAAACCACAATCAGGATATGACAGTAGCACAAATGTATTTTCATCTTTGGGGGTAATGGGAATGCATTGGGAATAGAGATTCATATCAATCATTTTAATTAAAATATCCAAAAATTATACTCCCCCCACTTGTGCCACTGATCAAAGAACAGAATAAGATTACACTCACCACGGATACGTTTATGTGTATGTTCTTTTATATATACTTGCAATAACTAATAACTTATATGAAATTCTTGTGCTACAAGGGCATTTTGATGCAGGTTTGCATTACAAGGAAGAAAAAATAAGAGGCACGCTGCAGATGTGCAGGGCTCTGCAGTGATGGATACTGGTAATTACTTCAGCGATCTCATTCAACTCCACTCACGTACTCAAGTTTAATTGCTTGGAACAGAAAAACACAAATCCAGTTAATCTACTGTAAGGGGATCTCGAATCCCGAGGAGTGACCAAAGCAGAGCAATGCTTCATCTCTGTGGATAAAATGTGGCTGTGAAATTCCAATGATTCAACAGAAGGAAGATCCATATCATGCAGACGGTAACATTTCAGGGAGGAAGCCTTGTGCGATATCTCATGTGTGACAAATGTTGTGGTGTTGTGGATATTGCAATAAAAAATACACAACATGACCCTAATGCAAACATTTTCTATTTCATTTTCTGTTTTAATAGAAATTCTTTTCTCATCAACTTTGCTTCTGGTCACATGTTGAATCATGAGGACAAGTAAAGATAAAAGTCAAATGTCCTTTCATTGGAAAACCATTTGAATCTTTAATATTATTAATTACATAGTGAGTTTGGAGAAGGCGTTCGACTGCATCCCCCATGGTGTCCTGTGGAGGGTCCTCTTGGAGGATGGGGTTCAGGGAGCCTCACTGAGGGCTATCCGGTCTCTGTATGACTGGAGCAGGAGCTTGGGTCGCATAATAAGTGGGAAGTGTTCCCTGTGCCTGTTGGACTTTGACAGGCCCTTTACCACCAGTTCAATTCATTGTTTTTATGGACAGAATTTTTCGGCGCAGACAGGGCATCTGGGGATCTGGTTTGGGGATCACGGGATTATTTCACTGCTCTTTGCAGATGATGTTGTCCTGCTGGCTTCATCAAGCCAGGACCTGCAGCATGCATTGGGGTGGTTTGAAGCAGAGTGTGTAGCAGCTGGGATGAGGGACAACAATTCTATTTCTGAGGTCATGGTTCTTGAGCAGAGAAAGGTAGTTTGCCCTCTTTGGGGATGGGGGGCCTTTGCCTCAGGTTAAAGAGTTTAATCATCTTGTGAGTGATGATCTTGTGACTCATAAATGAGGCAAGATCAGAGCGTGAGATTGACTGGCGGATTGGAGAGGCATTCATTGTTATGCAGTCACTGTATCAGTCTGTTGTGGTGAAGAGAGAGCTGAGCCAGAAAGCAAAGTTCAGTCGATCTTTGTTCCAATCTATGGTCATGAACTCTGGGTCATGACCGAAAGAATGAGATCCTGAATACAAGCTTCCTCCGTAGGGTGACTGGGTGGCTCAGACATCTGGTCCGGATGCCTCCTGGATGCCTACCCCGGGAAAGTGTTCCGGGCATGTCCCACTGGACGGAAGCCCTGGCAAGGACCCAGGACACGCTGGAGAAACTACGTCTCTTGGCCGGCCTGGGAACGCCTCGGAATCCACCCAGAGAAGCTGGAGGAAGAGGGAAGTCTAGGCATCTTTGTTAGACTCCTGGCCCTGCAAGCACGGTCATGGATGAGTGGAAGAAGATTGGTGGATTCATTATATTTGACTTGAAACCTTTGAAACAAACATTGTCTGAAAGTTCATACTTTAATTTGTTGTTTCCATTAGTGGTTGTGTTCACCCACATACTTCTAAACTAACTCAAGTGCTGTACACCAAACATCATTCACACAACAAATCTGTGTCCGCTGCAACTCTTTGGATCCACCTCAAATTTGCTGCTGGAGCTTGCCTAAAAATGTGTTCATAAACCTGACTCTCCTGATGTGTGTGGGAGGAGCTAGTGCCTTAAGTTTTTAGCCTCATTGCTACATGCACATATGTCTCACATGCAAACTTTGCCTTGAAGATGATATATAGAGAAAGCAGGTTTATTTATTTTGAAGACCTCTATGAAAGAGTCTGTAAGCATGTCATGAGATCATTCGGAGACTTTTCCAGTACAAGTTACTATCTACTGAATTCGAATGACGTCCGCTTTCAGCGTTACCTCTGTCTCTCTGTGACCCAGTCTGAAGACTGTTCCACAGAGAGAAATTATAAAAATTAGAATAAAATAATAAAAACTTGTTATTGAGGTCTCAGTTCAAATGAGAAGAGTCACAAAGTTTAGGTAGTAAATGATCAGATTCTACTCCATGTTGGTGATGATTGATTTACACAATTGTGAGTTTTTCACAAATAGATATTTGAACTTGTGCATCAGAATTTTCACCGCCCTGCTGTCAGATGTCCAAAATGCATTGCAGAGCCCTCTGATCACACCTATAAAATGACTTAGCGTTGAAACTGTCCGCCCATGCCATGTGAATCCCATCCAGTACAAATGTAGCTGAAGACGTGGCGCTACCAGCCGGTTGTTGCTGTGTGTGAGTCTCCTAACTTCTGCAGAGACTGTTTCATTCTGCTTGTTTCATTGATGACTTAACCATTGAAGTTTAGGGGTAAATGTTTTTTTTTTTTTTTTTCCAGACTTCAATCCACCACACAAGTAGATGGATTTATTATTGTTCGTTCTGGTGTGTGTGATACATCAGTGCCCAGAACTCATCTAAAAACAGAAAAGCAACAATTTCCATCAACACATATGGACTGCTGTGTCTGGCATAAAAGTTACATGAATTTTCAACTAACTTATATTTGAGTATACAGTATATATAGATTTTAGTATAGATGCATTTTGTCTAAACAAAAATTAAGTTGTGGAAACAAGAAGCACCTTTATGAATAAATAAAGCAATTTGCACTCAGATCAGTATATCAGTAACCAGGATAAACATGACACTCCTGTCTCTGAATAGCTGAGATCCATCAATATTTTATGACCCAACAAACAATTTTGCCCAATCCGCTTACATCTCTGTGATGAGCATTCAAATGGCACAGGATATGAGAAAGAGCCAGGGCTGTTTTAGAGATTCTAATAATGCCTTTTTTGTTGATCCGGTGTTTTCCTACCCACTGTGTCAACATCTTTTCATAAAGAAGTCTTGGAGCTGATTTGCCAGAGGGTTCTGGGATGTGTTCTTAATCAGAGTGGTAAGTGAAGAGGAAAAATAGTTTTCACTCTGAGTTCATTTTTGATGAATTAAAAAAAAATGCTGCAGAGAGGAAGTTTTGTCCCTTTAAACTTTGCTAAATACTTACTTCATCACATAAGCAGATTTGTTTGAGAAGCTGCGATGATTCAACCAGTTCATGTGAGGGGTAAGAGGACTGGCATTGATTTAAGGTGAAATTCCTTTTTTATAATAAATAACAAAA
Source organism: Oryzias javanicus (assembly GCA_003999625.1). Classification (NCBI taxonomy): domain Eukaryota; kingdom Metazoa; phylum Chordata; class Actinopteri; order Beloniformes; family Adrianichthyidae; genus Oryzias; species Oryzias javanicus. The sequence continues at coordinate 10,083,494 of CM012441.1, read as the reverse complement.
TTCAAGCTGCCCTTTTTGAACTGCCAGAAAAACAAAATGTATATTTAAATGCATTTGCTCCTCTAGGTCAATTATAACTATGTTCATCAGCAGTAAAGAAATGAGAAAACCTGACATTTTTCAAATCTTTCTTTATGAATAAACATGATGAAGGTCTGTAATAATGCATATTTGATTATACTGCACAAATTGTGAAGGTCAATGCTGGTGAACTCTACCCACAGATCAATATATCTGCATGACCTAGCATGTTAATATGATTGCTTCCCCACCGCTGAGCTTCTTCTTGCACTCTAAGTGCTGATCAGAATTAATTCAGATGATTCCTTTTCATTATCATCAAAAAGTCCTGCAGAAAAAAAAAAAAAAAATCTCTACTCTGAAGAATGAAACTTGGATGGATGTGGAAAATGTGGGAAATCACAGCTTGATGTTTTTCTTACTGACATTGATTGCCCAACCGCTCCAGTTCCTGTAAATGTAGATGGTTTTACAAGGTCCTTCCTCTCTATACCTCGATTTCACAGGGTGATGGCCATCATTCATGAACTGGCTCATTTTCTGTACTGCAGGCTAAAAACAACCTGACTTCTCAGTTGTGGGTGAGGGTGGGCGTTCCTTCCTCCAACGAGGTAATGTATGATGCCTGCTCAGAGCACTACCTATAGAATATAGGAGAGATCAATACTGCAGCTAGCAGACCTTGCATCCGAATGATAAATCTCCGAGACGGTGAAGGAATAGAGCAGCAGTGCCTTAGTGGAAGGCTCAGCCTTTCTTCATCACCTGTGATTCTTAAGCCTCCCCCCACCTCAGCCCCATCTCCAGCCGCCACTCTCATCACACTATCCGCCTCTGACACATCAAGAAATAAGATCCAGTCCCTTCCCAAGGTCACCGCCACAGTCTCCAAGGCTCCTGTGATGATGCGATACACTTCACACCATCTCAGAGAGTTAAATGAATCTTTAAGCGCAGAAGTACAACAGAAAAATCAAACGTCCCTCTGCTCTTGACAATAAACAACGTATCAGATGAAGAAGTCGAAGGTATTGATAATTATCTGCAGAGGCTTTATGTTGCTGGCCTTCACGTTTCAAAACAAAACCTTAGAAGCCCCTAAACCTTGGTTAAAACTTAAGGTTTTTTTATAATCTGAGCAGAGTTCAACAAGGCAAATTTCATCCAACCTCAAGATAAATTATGAACAGGCAAAAAGGAGAAAGCATCTGACTAAATGGAGAGCTTCAGAGAACACTGCTGCAGACTGGTTTCCATGAATTTTTGATGACTCACTTCTTGAGTGCAAAAGTGCAACACATTATTAAATGTCCCTAATGGTGCCAACACTTCTTACACTTTGGTTATGGTGAGCTACAGGGCAAAAACATCCCAGGATATTTGTTGATTACTTTTGATTATTTTTTGTTAACCCCCAATTGCTCTTTTTTATTATTTGCTGGAGGACTGTGCAAATGTAGCAGGCTGAAGTCAAAATGAGTCATCACCTGTTTCTCAGGGCACCAAAAAAAATTATATTTAACACTCAGATGTTAGATGGAAAGATAGTTGCTGTCTAAAACGAGACATGAAATGGTGCTCACCTGTAAAATTAACATTAAGGGTGTATTCAGATGACACATTTTGCCAAACTTCTACACTACTGAAACATGTAGTTGTAGAGTTAGTAAGCTAATTCTACTTTAGCAGTCCTGGTATATCACCAGTCTGCCCTGGGATGGGATCCCTCCTTCATGTGGAGATTCCTAAGGTTTCTTTATGGCAAATGTCTGAAGAGACCTTTAGTCCTGTGCTTTAGTTTACAAACTTTAGTTTGAAACAGAAATGTCTGGTTTAAAGGCAGTTGATCGGAATACAGACCAAGCGCAAGGTGAAAGACCCGGTCCAGACCAACTGACTTTTCCAGTCTGATTACACCCTAAAATTCATTTAAAATCATGTATTTAAATATCCCCCATGAGGGATAAGAGATTGTCAAGGGAGACAAGAGCAGAAATTACTTGATTTTACCTTGCATGCTCCTTAAGACATAAAAAGTGTGTGTATGTGTTTTTTATTAACACCAGGAAAAGTTTGGGTTAGCAGATTAAAACTCGAAAATGTGCTAACGCGGCAGCACCTACCTTTTGGAGCTAATAACAGCCAAAGGTCACCAGCAATCATTAAGCAATGCTAATCCGTATTAGTCTTTAATGTTGTGTGGATCTCCTTATTTTTTAGCCTCGACTGGAAGCAGGAGTTGAATGCTTTCCTGTTAATGAGGTACTGGTTATCTCTGTGGCACACTGCTTCCCACTGTCTGCAAGCACTGCATTGTTGTGCATAAGAGAGTGTCATTAGTGTTGAAAAAGGGAAATAAAACTACATCTACCCCCCTGCACGAGAGACAGCCATGTGCATGAAAAGGTAAAGACACTCTGATCCTCCTACAATATGCATCCTAAAAGACACATATTGTGATTTTCATGTTAATTTTAACTAAATACTTTGCTATGATAGGCTGTTAAAAATGCACATAAAACATGGTTTACACATCAAAATTCAACAAGTTCTCCTTCCATTCTCCTGATTTGACCTCGATTTAATTTTACATGTTTCTTTTGGGAAGGGGCTGTGTGTTAGAACTGTCATAAGTCAAGCAGGCCAAACAGCAGTGTGGCCACCGTTGTAGCACAAATAACTTGGCAGATGCGGCATCTGGGCAGTCCAGTGTCAATACCAATAGCAACCATGAAACCCTGCTTCTCTGTTTACACCCCTAAACAGTACAAGGCAATCAAAAGACACCATAGAACAAAGCTTAAAGTGATATTTATGATCTAAGGGTTTTGCACAGAGTTGGAAATTGTTTTTTTAAGATACAAAGATTGAAAAAAAAGGTAAGAAAAGGGTCCATGCTTAAGGTATTCACTTAAAAGAGCCCATATAACCTAATAGTCAGTTAGTAGTAATTTTTACTTGTTACTGAATAAAACATAAAACACTTTGAGATTTGAGCAAACTTTTGACTCAAGATCGTATTGATGTTTCTCAGTGCAAACATTAATGGTGTCTGTGAAGGACCAAGTAGCAAAAGAAGACATAAGAAAATCCATAAAAGAATTAAAGTTATGTTTTTGTAAAAAAAAGAGAAAATGTAAGAACTGGGCTCTTAAAAGTGGTCTATAATGCAAAATAAGCAGAATGTTGGAGGCCATTCTTAAAAACAAAAACACGCTGCACATGACCCTGGCCTCTCAGAGAAACAGTCGCAGTCAGAGGTTCATCTCGCTGTAGGGCGGAGAGGTTCAGGAGGTTTTTTATCCCGACTGCCATAAGGTTTTACAACAGACACTGCTGACGGTACGTTTTATTTATTCTGTATGTAGGTTTTATTAATGTGAAGTATTCTTTCATTGTTACCATTTTTTTTGTCATCTTAGTCTTTATTTATTACTATAGTGTTTTTATTATGTGTAATCATCTGTTTTATTTTTGTTTAATCTGCATCAGATTGTTCTTATGTATTTATTTTTATTGTCTTTTGAGTGTAACTGTTAGTTTGCATGTATTAGCTACCAGGCATGGAATTTTTCTCTGCAGAGATGAATACAATACCTCCTATTCTCCTTCTATTCTAATAGAAACAGAATTAGTCCATAACTTTAAATTAACTAACTTATTGAATAGACAAGCCTAACCAGAAGACACACCAGGCGACTATGTAGTGGCTGATTAGACCACTTGATACATAATAGGGAAGTTAACATTCAATATAGACTACAGACAAGATGAAACATAAAACTTGGTTTTTCAGTGGAAATAGAACAAAAAAGTACACAAATAAGATTGACAAATTAATATCAGACAGAAGTTACGCAACTAACCATTAAATAAATACATGTTTTTTCCACTGAGAGACTTGTTCTGCCAATTTGCCTGATTGGGGTCCTTGGACTGTGCTGGTTTTAGGGTGAGCTAAACGGCAGCATGAAGGCAAAGGGGCCAACAAGTGCTAAACGCTTCTGGGAACTCCTTCAAGATGGTTTGAAAACCATTTTAGGTGACTACCTCTTGAAGCTCATCAAGAGAATGCAGAGAGTATGCAAAGCAGTAATCAGAGCAAATGGTGGCTATTTTAAAGACACTAGAATAATAAACATGATTTCAGTTATTTAATCTTTTTTGAGTTAGGTACAGTGATGTGCAGTCAGGGGAGGCAGGTGAAGCTGAGCCTCACCAGCAAAATATAGATCAAAAAATGCATAAACAAAATGAGATAAATATAATTTTTTAAGTAAAAATAAAACAAAACCAGTTTTTTTTAGACATGATTTTTGTTTTTTGTGAGGATTTTCAATGTTTTATTGAGCAAAAACACAGCAATTTTACAAGTTTCCTGTTCAAATAGATAGCACTGAGTGAGGCAGCTGTACCCCCAGTCTCACTCTGCTCCAAACACACTGACTGGAACTGCAGCAGGCGCATGTCAGTATTGTTTCGGTCTTTCTTTCCTGATAAAATGCGCTTTATTTTAAAATGACCTAATTTGCTATTCTCTTGCCATCTGTCTGATTACACTGATGCCAGTTTCAATTCAATTCAATTCAATTTTATTTATATAGCCCAAAATCACAAAGAATTTTGCCTCATTGGGCTTCATGCAGGTAATTTTACAGTTGCAAAAAATAGTCATGAACAAGAAAGATCACTAAAGACTAAACAGACTAAATAAACTGGATATCCTTGCTCTTAGACCCTCCCTCTCGGTAAGGAAAAACTCCTAAAAAACCTGAATCAGGAAAAACGAAGAAACCTTAGGGATTCCCACATGAGGGAGAGATCCCATCCCAAGACGAACAGGCAATACCAGAACTGGTAAGGGAAAATTAGCTTCTAAAACTAGGTATTTGAATAGAATTCATTGAGATAAAGCTGCAGATAGAGCTGAGGGACGAGTGGTGATGAAGTCCTCAGTCAGACGAAGCAGAAGTGCAGTCCACGGCCAGGAGCAAAGTTTGTGACTCATTTAGTCTTTTCATCCGCTCTGCGCTTAAAAAAAACACATTAAGTGAGGCAGTCCGCCTGTTGCACCGCAGTATGCCACAAGGCAGAGGGCGCTCGTGAGCCCAGAGAATGTATTTGACACTGCGGCTGAAGAATAATAGATTTGGCTGTAGCAAAACAAGGACACTCTACACTTTCATTGAAAACAATAATCTGAATGTAAACCCCTAGTGTTCTTTCATTTGATTACGAATTTCTATATCTGTTATTTTGTTTTTTGTTTGTCTGTTTTTTGTTTGCCCCCCCCCACCCACCCCTTATGGTTCAAAGTGTTGTAAAATGTTTTTTTTTTTTAAATGCCAATAAAAAAAAAAAAAAGATTTAGCAGTGGCAAAACAAGTGCAGTCGTCCAGTTATTCTTTAATATTGTTTAGCATCAATTTCTAAATGGAAGATTTAGTTTTTAAATTCTTAAACTCAAGAATTTGTTTGGACACGTCATTGGTAGTGATCTCCACTGAGACGGAGATACTTTTAACACTGAAGGAAGAAAAAGAAAGACTTCTACAAACAGGTTATTCATCATGTCTTTCTTCAGAAGGAGCAGCGCACAGACTTCATTCATAAGTAAAAGTAAGTCAATGACAACAATTTTGGTGATTTGTTTTATGCTACAGTTTGTAAACGGAAGAAAAATGTTGAAATTCAATTTTAAACAACACTTTATCTGTTGTAAGTCAAATGGTTAATAAGCGGCTCTGTATGCTGTGTTATCAGATAGTGTCAGAGTTTTCCAGCCATTTGAAAAGTTTTTTTTTAAAACTTTGTTGAATACAAATAGATTTACATAACATTTAGACAAATACATTAAAAAGAGCAATAACAATAATGTTAATATTCCAAAACAAAATAATTACTGTGGGGGAAATAGGAGTTAAAAAATGCATATAAGTAAAAAAAAAAAAAAAAAAAAAAAAAAAGAAGAAGTAATCAGAAAAAGTTAAACAAGAGAAAATGGTTTAGTCATCAAGTAGTAAGGCACAAAGTTCAACTGTATGGTATGCTTTGGTGGTATGGATCCTTTTGATTGTGCTAAAATTTGATGTAATTTACTTCTACAACCCAAAAAATTAAGAATTAATTTTCTAATTCTGCATTTGTGTAAAGAAAACTTGGTTTGCTTGGTTTGTAATATTAGGAAATTGACAATATTTTCTATATTCTTATTATCAAAGCTAATATAAGTAATGATATATTCAGGATTTATTTTACAGTATATTTTTAATTTACTATTAGCCTATCACTGCTACAGTCAGGTGAAGGTGGTTTACACCCTGGACAAGTCACCAGTCTGTTGCCGGGCCACACACTTTCAAATTTGTAGTAACCGATTAGCCTGCTAAAAATGGTTTTGGACTGTGGAAGAAACCTGGAGTGTCCGGAGTGTCAGAAGAACAAACCACTGTCCACACAAGATGTCAAGGGTCTCTTTTCTTCTATGTTGGTTTTTGAGAATCATACATTTTTTCCAAGGAAAGTATGGCAGGAAACAACCCACAGTCCTGCATCATCAAGCCATACAAACAGGAGGCATCCATTTTGAGAAGAGGTCCTCTTTTAAAGGTGGCTAGCCCCACCCCTTCCCCAAACCAACCAATTACTAATCAAAAATGAAACACATAAGAAACAAACATTCATGTGCATTTTACTTTTAAGAAATTCAACATAAAACAAAAAATATATCTCCCATTAAACATCAATTCCAAATAGAAAATACATAGCGCAAAGAAAGCATTTTTAATTTTAAACAGGCCTGTCAAAGGAAATCAAAATCACTGGACTTCCTGAAACTGCGCTCCAAAATAAAACAAGAAATGAACAAATAAATCACAAAACAACCAAAATCCAGTGGTTACCATTAAGCTAAAAAAAAGTGAAAAGCAACAGCTGGTAAAGCGGAACAGTGTGTGCACCCACTGACGCAATAACATACAAATAACTTTGTTAAAACCTTACTCAGGGACAGACATGTGCTCTGTCACACGGAGAAAACCCATGCGTGCAAACATCACACAGAGGCTCCTAGCCACTACACCCCCCTGTTGTGTTCCCCAGTCATTCATAACTATTATAAATGTTGCCTCTGGGAAGTCTATGACTAAGACTCAGAATTTCACCAAATAATTTGAATCCCAATTTTTTTTTTTTTTTTACCGGTGCAACAGTTATGTAATTCCAATTCATCTCAAAAATTGCTACACATTTGTGCTTTTCTCCTTAAGTTTTGTGTCCAGCAAGTTGGAAGCTGCCACCCTGAAATAGCCTACGTACAGTATGACCTCATTATAAATGCATATGACATCACTTTCAGACACCAACATTCCCAAGAGCAACAAGTCAAATGGCTTGACTAATCTTAAGCATGGAAGGCTTGGTTCCTTTTAATTCAGTCAGAGAGCGGCAGCGAGAGCCTGTTGATTGTTATTCCCCAAAGCATTTCATTATTTCAGTCCAGACGATAACATCTTTAATTCCATTTTAAATAGGTTTATATGTCCATCATAAAATATTCCCTTGAGGGTTTAATTATTGTTGTATGATAAGAGGCGCTATGGGAAAGGAGCAGGGACAAAAAGGGAAAGAAAAAAAACGCTTTTTTTTTTTCTTTTCTGGAGATGCAGGCACAAATGATGTAGCTCTCAGTGTCTGATGGTGTCCTCGTTATTTGCTTATCACCAATGGCATCACTTCCTTTCACTTTCACTCATTCTGCTTTATCTTGTCATCTCTCGACTACAGACAATGGAGCCACAGCATCTGCTTTGAGCCTAACACAAAAAGCCGAGATTAAGCGTAATCTAAAATTTCCCTGGTTCAAGGGGCTTTGATACACACAAAGGCCTTTTGTGGTTGACTCACACCATTTTAACAGTAAATACAATGACATTGTCTGGAAAGCATCAACATTTTTTGCTACAAACACACATATCAACACCAGGATTCCCTCAGAGAATTCTGACTCCTAAACAGTCCTAGAATCATCTTCAGTGTTAAAAAAAAAATCATTGTATTCTTTGAAACATTGTTTTTCTTTACCTTTATTTTAAACCCAGATCCACAATGTGCTGACAATAAAGGACAGGGTAAAGAGGAAATTTTGTTCAGTTCATCTCAAGTCCTTCCCCTAAAACAAATCAATAAATGATAATGAGTATTTCCAGTTCTAAAACAATCAGAATGACAATTTTAACAGATTTCACCCCTTCAAATTTGTTATAAATAGAAACCAGAGATGAAAATCAAACAAGATTTTGACACCAGGCTGTACAAATGTTTATTCCTTGGTCTAAAGTAGAAGTTTGTAATATAGGGATTAAAAAGAAGTGGCTTCCTTCTGCCACGGGGTCTTTTGAGGGGCTGCAATATTCAATACCTACAATTTCAAAGCTACATTCACACCCCAACAACTTTTTTTCCCTTTTTTTTAACGTATCCTGTCCAGCTGTTAAGCAAACAGGTAGAAGCTGAAGATCTCTTGTGTTGGACAGATTTTATTGTCACATCAGGAGGTTAAGAATCTTCAGACAAACGATATTCAATTCAATTTTATTTATATACCCCAAAATCACAAAGAAAATTTGCCTCATTGGGCTTCATGCAGGTAATTTCACAGATGCATAAGTTAGTCATAAAATATGAAAAAATAGCCAAAGACTAAATAGACTAAATAAAACTGGTTATCCCTGCCCATGGACCAGGGGTAGGGAACCCTGGTCCTTGAGAGCCACCTTCCTGCATGTTTTTCAACATACCCTGTGCTGGCATGTTCTTATTGGCTGAACACACCTGAACCAGGTAATTGGCATGAGTCCTTACACTGATTTCATGTTATTCTTGCGGAGATTTTCCAGTGTTTGCTGCCCGGCTACCTAAAGTATTGTTTGAAACTCCAGTGACAGCTGATTTGACCACAGAAATGTGAACTGCGGCTCATTTGACAGCATTCAATGGGAAGATGCCAAAGATGCCATCTTCTCTAGACACGCTAGCTGTGACAGATGAGGGGTTTAGCGCATGTGCAGCAGAGCTGTTGTGGCGTAAAGAAGGCTCATTAATTCAGACAGAGTCTGTGAGAGTTTGATTGACAGCCATTTAAAAGGAGAAACCCTCGAAAATGAAAAAATGAATTTTCTTATTTTTACATTTTTTCTCTTTTATAAGAAAAGTGCCACACACATGCTGAAAACTGAAAAAAAAAAACATGATTTAATCGGAGGGAGACTTTCAAGACCATTTTTGAGCTGTAAATACAAAACGTTAAAAGTGCGCTTAGCATTGAACCAGGTCAAACTTTGACCAATTAGGTAGTGACGCATGGATGGTGTATCTTTTAATTCACAGAACAGTTTGAAAATTGATCATGGAGGAGAAATTAATGATTGGAGTTTGTAATAATGTCTGGAATTATATGACACCAAGCCTTTCATAAATCATAAAATAGCTGTGAAAGAAAAAGCCTGGAGCAAGAATTGAATATTTGCACCGCTTTGATATTTCACACCAAGCCTCTTCCAACTGTAGGTGGCAGACATGTGCTAGTAATCAAAAAGAAAGAGAAAAGAAGAAGAACCCTCTGCTTCTCCATTGTGAACATCATAGGCTATACGCAAATTTTTAAAGGTGCGTCACATACTCAGTTACGGAACGTAGCATATGTGAAGGGAATTAGTGTGGGAAGAGAAATGGCAAAAAGTCTGATAAACCAGGATAATCGATTTTGAATCATTAGTGATACTGCTATAAGGGGTTAGGAGAACAGACGTTCGGACCCTACCCTCGCTTTACCTAAGATTCACTGCCCCATACACACACGCATGCATTACACTGTAAGTCAACAAAGCTACTACGAGACATTCAATGATATCTACAATGTCAAAATTTGTTGTCAGTTTACTTTAATTTAATACACATTAAAAATATAGGTGCACAAATATGCAGTCAAAATCTGGAGATCATTTGACCAATTTTCAGTCCCTGCTGAACACCAATTCACACCTTTGCATTTCATTGCTACTATTCACCAAGTTCTCCAACAATGAGCAGATGAAGCAGCAGGTATCTGGTACAGTTATAATGTATTTAGATCCCATCGATGATCCATCACATGGAGGAATCATAGTTCCTTTCAGTTTTATTCAGCTCTCCCAAATGTTTCCATCTTGCCTGGAGCTGTCATATGCATTGTTTCCCATCACCACTATGTAGTGTTATAATGTCATTAGCATGAGTATTTTTTAACTTTAGTTAAAGTTTAGTTTGCATAAAAATACAAAAGGGTTTATTGTGTTATTAGACTCTGCTCTAGATTGGCAATGCTGTGATTTTCCTAAAAGTAGCTGGGACAGGCTCCAGCAACACATAATCCAGAAAGGTATTTAGCAGATTTTGAAGATTGATGAATGTTAGTAGACTAGGACTTTATTATTTATTTGTTTTTGTTCAGATATTGATTGATATGATTCATTATGGTATGATAAATAAAAACAAGCCTGCCTCTTTAAGAGCTGGACTTATTTCAAAGTTATGAATCTTTGATGTGTATGACTACAACTGATGCAAAATATAAGCCTAAAAAATAGGAAAACAAAATTAATTTGGAATGATTAATACATTTTTTAAGTTAGGTTTTATATAAACACATTATTAAAGTTTAAAGATCATTAACATTACTTCTTTAATTAACTTTCTAAGGTCTGAGCTGTGAAACCACGCTGTTTACTGGAAGACTTAAACCAAATATTTCAACCACAAGACAAAAGAGAACAAAAGAGATCCATTCTTTGGCACAAACTTCCATAACAAAATCAACAACTGATATTCTGAACCCACAAAAGGTTACAATTAACACAGAAAATCTTCTGACATTTAAATTCCCCTTACTTTATTGATTAAGTGTCAGCTGAAGTCAACAATACTGATTGGAGCTTTATTACTCCACTTAATGAATGATGTTTTATTAATGGCCATGTAATAACATTACGTTTGTCTCTGTGAAAACCATCAATCTTCACTCCTGCTGTGTAACACTGTGAACACTCATTAAGCTCCTCATAGATCTTGTTTTCTGCATCTGTACGGAGCTCTGCCACCTGCACGAACATGGAGCAGGTTTTCTGCAATAGAACGTGCAACAAAAACCATGCAGACTGTTGAACGGCTTCTCCTGTGGATCACTAATGAGGTTTCACCCCTCTGGGGTAGCATAACATCAAGATGGTGCAGCACACTAGAGCAACCCACAGCAGATCAAGGTGGTTATACCGCAAAACTCTTATTTCCACTGGGAAACAGTTTGAATGGTTATCACACACCGTATTATTGACATTTGTTTTATTTCTTGATATTTAAATGTGCTAAAACTAAGAATTTTTTTTTACCATTTTTTGAGCATTAAAATTATCCTCTAATTTAGCTGTTATTAATTGTGATAATGATAATTGCAAATGCATTTTTAAGCTTTTTTTTTAATAATGATTTGACAGGATATTCTTAATTGCATTTCAGATAACTGATTATAAATGTTTTGGCCATGTGAGAAATGCCTGCTATTTAGATCGCTAAGCTTTTTTTTTTTTTTTTAAATATATGTGGTTCCAACATTTGATTAAAAAATGTAGATCTCCTTGCTGACAAAGAATTCAAAAGAGCAAATTCTCCTGCTTCAAACTCCCAATTCCAGTTTGATTAGATCAGGAAAAGTGAGACAGGGATGTACTTTCACTGATAGACTGACAGAGTGAGGAGAGTACCAGAGCTGAATCAATGCAAACTTCATGTGAGCATCAAGCCAACATATTTTCTCCAGGTTTACGTTTCAGCCTCCGCTGAGGCTAAATTGTTTTTGTCGTTCACGTTTCAGGTTGCAGCAACACATTAACAGGTTTTTCCACTGGGGGCCAAATGTATAAACGCACCAACAGCGCTCAGGCCTTTTCACTGCATACAAGCGTGAAAGCAATCCTGTTTGCCTCTGACTTGTTTAAACCTCATGCATTTTAAAATCATTTGTTAAAATACTTTAGACACTAATTTGTTAGAGTGAATTTTAAAAAAAAGTATGTGGCTAGTTCTTTATTAAATTGTTTTTTAATAAAGAAAAAATATATTTAAGATTATAATTTTTCAATGCATGCTGCTATCAAAATATGTTGCAATAATTGATATTAAATAATATTAGGCAAATTTTCATGTCTGAAATTTATCAGTGTAGTAAATGTAAAATCTGTTTAATTAGAGTAACCCAAGAACATATATAGGAAACTTCTGTTACATATTTTTTCAACTTCCGCTTCATCGTGTGAGGACTTTGCTGACCACTTCAGGAGCAAAATTGATTCTGTGCGGTTGAGTATTTTAAATGATCAGAAAAGTCTTTTTATTAGAAATGATGGCTTGATCTTACCTGAGGAAGCACTGGACAGTTTTGACCTGGTTGAAGCTGCAACACTTGGTCGAGTTTTCTCCCAAGTTAATCCAACAACCTGTTTTTTAGATCCTATCCCCACAAAACTTTTTAAGTCATTTTATGGATCTTTTGAGAGTGAGATTTTAAATATTATAAATTGCTCTCTTCAGACAGGTGTTTTTCCTACTGCCTTTAAAACTGCAGTGGTGAAACCATTACTCAAGAAAACAAATCTAGATCCTACAGTTTTTAATAACTACAGACCAGTGTCCAACTTGCCATTTTTAAGCAAGATTTTAGAAAAACTTGTTTTTATTCAGTTGAATGAGTTTCTCTCACAAAACAACATCTTTGAGGTAAACCAGTCGGGTTTCAGGACGAACCACAGTACTGAGACGGCCCTGTTAAAGATTGTTAATGATGTTAGATGTGCCTTGGATTCAGGTCAGATCTCAGTGTTAATTCTCCTAGATCTAAGTGCTGCCTTTGATACTGTTGATCACCTGATCCTGTTAAATAGACTAAAAAACATAGGCCTTTCAGGGACTGTTCTTCAGTGGTTCACCTCCTACCTCATTGAGAGAAACTTTATGGTAAGCATGGACACATATTTTTCTGGGGTTCACAAAATTAAATATGGTGTGCCACAAGGTTCTGTCCTTGGCCCCTTGCTTTTTAACATCTACATGCTTCCCCTGGGGAATGTCATCAGGAGGCACAACATCAGATTTCACAGCTACGCTGATGACACCCAGCTGTACATAGCTATGTCTCCTGATGACACAAGGCCAATAGAAGCACTTTTTAACTGCATTTTAGATGTAAAATCATGGATGGCAAATAATTTTTTGCAGCTGAACCAGGAAAAAACTGAAATTTTAGTTATCGGTCCTGAAGCCAAGAGAGAGAAACAACGTCTGAAACTTAAGGAACTTTCATTAAGTTGTTCAGAAACGGTCAAAAACTTGGGCGTTACTTTTGACTCAAAGCTAACTTTCATTCTTCACATTAAACATGTGGTCAAAACAGGTTTTTATCATCTGAGAAACTTGGCTAGAGTCCGCCCACTTCTCTCTCTTGCTAATATGGAGATGCTGATGCATGCTTTTATAACAAGTAGAATCGACTACTGTAACGCCCTGCTTGCTGGTCTTCCAAAAACAAACATTAAGAACCTTCAGCTTCTCCAGAATTCTGCTGCAAGAGTTCTCACCACGACCAGGAGGCGGGCCCACATCACCCCAATTTTAAAATCCCTGCATTGGCTCCCCATAAGCTTCAGGATTGATTTTAAGATACTTTTAATGGTTTTCAAATGTCTTAATGGTCTTGGGCCTTCTTATTTGTCTGATCTTTTAGTCAAATATGAGCCCTTGCGGACCCTGAGATCCTCTGGCTCTCGTCTACTGGTCATTCCTACAGTGAAAACCAAAACTCATGGAGAGGCATCTTTTAAGTATTATGGACCTCGTTTATGGAATGATCTGCCAGAGGACCTGAGAGCCGCAGAGAGCATACATGCTTTTAAGAAAAGGCTCAAGACGCATCTTTTTAACCTGGCTTTTAGCTAATTTTGCTACTTTTATCTGTTTATCTATTTTATCATGTTTTATGAATTTACATTAATTTATTAATAATTGATCTTAATATTCCTTATTTTATTGTTTTATTGCTAATTCCTTTATTACCTTTACTTTGTTTTTTCTTTTATTCTCATTTTACAATTGTATTCATTTTTAAATTTTATATCCAGTGCTTCCTCAATTGGGGCCTCTCTCTCATCATCATCATCATCATCATCTTTATTTATAAAGCGCTTTAACACAATTTTAAAATTGAAACAAAGCGCTGAACATTAAAAAACTAAAAACGACACAATAAATCTCTCTGGGTCAGCTGTGGTTCAGCCGTTGCGGCTCTGGATGGGGACCTGCATCACTGCCTAGCTGTGGTGAGGCGGGACCCCGCCTGTGAAGCTGCATTTGGCTAGCTTTGCGGCTGTTCATTGAGAGAGAGGTCCCAACTATTAGTTTCTCAGAGTCAATTTACGTGCTCAGCCAATTTTTCTATTTTCCTTTTGTATCATTTCTATCGGTTAGGGAGTGGGTGGTGAGAAAGGGATGAGGGTATTGTGGGCTGGTTTGGAGCAGGGGGCTTTATTTTTATTTTAATTTTTACCTGTTTTATATTATGTATATTGTTTGCTTTTAATGTAAAGCACTTTGTGTTATTTTTATATGAAAAGTGCTATACAAATAAAGATTGATTGATTGATTGATTGATTGATTGATTGAACTATTTCATGAAACAAATTCTACAGAAGTAAAAAACTTTAAAAAAATGGTGACACCCATATGGACATAATAGTGTTTGTATGGTATATGTTGCTGAGGAAAACAAAGAAATACACAAATAGTACATATAATTGGAAAAAAAGGACATTAAATATTTCTCAATACAAAAATGAAAAAAAGTACGGCTGTGAAAATTATTTTCCTTTAGTTTAATAAACTGTTTCTTTAGTCTCAGGAAAAATTAATGTTTTACAGCAATTTAACATTCCCATTAAACAGAAAATGTGAAAAATTAAAATGTTAACTTTTACTTTTGAAGGACTGAATTGAAAACATTTGTGTTACCGTTAAGAAGTTAAGTGTTGAATAAAAAAAAATCAACATCTTATCAGTGTCCTCAAAATAAAAATATTTGTGTGTGTGTTTAAACATATTACTTATAAAACTGTATTTGCATATTAAATATTGTGTCTACCTCATGATCCCAAACGAGAATAAAAAGGGTCTTAAAAGTTGAATGGATAGAAAATGTGACTGTATCTACATTTCTATGTTGGAACACACAGAAGGTGTTATAATACCACACCATCTTGTGACTAAACACTGGAGATAACCATCACAATATATGCGTCCAACAATGACAGAGATGTCTCCAACAGGTTCGTTTTTCTCTCTGTTTAAGGCTCCCGAGTATCCCACAGAAGCTAAATTGAGAGAAAAAAGTATATAGTAAATAGAACAACAAGAATTTGAACATTTTTTGAGAAAATTTAAAAAGAGAAATATATATAAAAAAATAAAAATAATTCAAAAGATATTTATAATTAAACTTAGAAATGTTTTAATGTTATTCTTTAAGGATTCACATTTCTAAAGATGCTTTTTAATCACATTATTTAATAATAAACCAAAACCAATATCTGATAAGAATTTGAAAATGCTGTGGGAAAATGAACAGAGAAAATTGATATAGAAAAGAAAATGACCTTGATTTGAAAAAGTTCAGTCATTTTCTAATTAAACTCAGGGACTTGTGTAATTCAGATATTCTTTCAGGAATTGCATCTCTAAAAAAGTGTTTTTAATCACATTATTTATTAGTAAGATAAAAATTAATAGTGTTATTGCTTTTATGCTACTTGAATGGTGTAATATGAAAACAATCCTCTACAGAATAAATTATCTATTGATCAAATTTGAATTTTTGAATTTGAAAGTTTATACTCTGACATTTTATTCCTGATTATAAAAAATTGTGTCACTATTTCAAATTCATTAATTGAAACAAATTATAAATTAAAAAAAACAATATAAATGATGCAGAAAGTAAAAGATGATCAAAAATGAAAATAAATACTTGACATATTTGTTTAAAACAGGGGTCTCAAACTCAATTCAGCCGGGGGCCGCTGGAGGCAGAGTCTGGGTGAGGCCGGGCCGCATCAGGATTTCCACAAGAAAATCGCTGATAAAACATTCCAATGTTCTCAAATATCTTTATTTTTAACACTAAATAATGAATGAATTAATTAAATTAATTATAAAAAATGAATCAGAAAATCAATCGTTAAAAATTAAAATAATAACAATGACCATACAGCAGACACAGACGACTGCAGAAACCACATATTGACTGACAGTGTTTCTCAAATGGTGGGGCGCGCCCCGACGGAGGGAATGCGAATAAAAACATGTTTACATTAGTGATGGATATTGTGCATAATCCTACATAGTAGTTGATAATAAATTAAATATAGCAAAAACAACCTAAAAATCAATTTGGTAGCAGAAAGAGCTGGTGTTTACAGTGAACCAATGCAAAAGAACTGAATCTCTGAGAAAAGACAGAATTCCATCACTACTGTGGAGGGAAACAAGGAAAGACCATTGTTTTTACTTTGTCTGGAAGTATTCTAAAAAAAAAAAAGAGAACAATTAATAAAACAGATTATTATTATATTATATTTATTATTCTTTAATGATAACAAAAGTACAATATTTTGAGGAGATATACGTTTGACTTGAGCAAATTAACTGATACTGATGATGCTTGGAGCTGGAAGTTGTGTGTGTGTGGGGGGGGGGGTGGGGGTGTCTAAGAGAAAATACCTGACAAACACTGGACAAGAGAAAACTATTTTTATTCAGTTTCAAACGTCTGTATTTACAGAACCTCCTTCATTTCTGAGCTGAGAGCAGCGCGCTCACTGAAAGGTTGGAGCGCGCGTTGATAAGTTTAAATCTGGTCTCAAGCTCTGCGCACAAATCGTGCACGCACTGAGCGCGCGCTGAGTCTTCAACCCGGTTCAATATTTCACGCACAGTCGCAGCAGCGCCAATGAACGGTAAAAACACCATAGAAGAAGAATCTTCTCTCTACTGCTGCGTGCGTGACCGCGCTGCTCCGGTGTGGATACCACCTGCTGAGCGTGCGTTCATAAACCCGCGCAGACATGCGGCAGGTGTGGAAGCACCTTAGAAGATTCTGCTCGCTCGCAGGCATCACTCACGCACGCGGAAGTGGTCAGTCTCTCTCGCGAGGACTTTTTCTGCTCGTGGAGGAGGAAAAAGCGCTCGTGAGGGTCTGATTTGTCCGCGCGGAATATTTGATGCGTGCGCGGAAATGTCGCGTGGCGTCAGGAACACGCTTTTTGACAAGCGGCAGGCTGTGTTCACGTGTTGTCACGTGGCAAAAGAGAAGCGGGGCCCGCGAATCCCATTCAGTGAGAAAGCACTTCCAGCAGCTTCATGGCTCCTCCGCCCAGCTGACTGGAGGAATGAATTAAAGAGTGAGGAGGCTCGGACAGCCCGCCGATGTCCCGCCCTCCAGAGCCATATACCTTACCGTGATTGGTTCGTTCAGCTCTGGACACAACAACTGTCATTCATCTCAGCCTTGCGGGCCGCATTAACAGTAATCTATCATATGAAGGCGGGGGCCGCAAATTATCATCCCGCGGGCCGCAGATTGCCCGCGGGCCGCGAGTTTGAGACCCCTGGTTTAAAAGAACCTGTATCTCGCAGATATTCATGTTATCCATTAATGTTGTTGGAAACCTGTTTAAACATTCTGGTGTCAGCCTGTCTCTGGGCTCAGATCTTGTAAGTCCATTTGAATATAAGTATTTACATTTGGTATTTCATGAAAATTTTGTAACAGTAACTCAAACATTTTCAACACTCACTTAAAAACCTTTAGACTTCTTTTAGAGCTCATCCTGTCACATGTTAACCTTTTGCAAAAGCAAGAAAAAAGGTGTTGTGACTGTTGATCCTTGAGAATCCGGTTTGGACTTGTTCTCATCTTGTGTGCTGACTCGCGTGTTTTCCATTAATTCAACAAGACAATATTCCACAGTTCAAAGGCAACTTCAAGTGACATGTTTTTTGTTGGCTTGGACATTCCAATATGGTCCACGGAGCTATTTGAAACAACATTTTCATCACAGCTTTCCCAAACGTGCAGGTTTATAATTTTGGACGTCCTTTCAAATTAAAACTTAGATTTGTTTTAGACATTTTTATGTTGACATAGTCTGGCACCACTGTAGTGATGGCTATGATTGCTCTTTGAGTTTTGGGTCACTTCTGTAATTTTTTAAATTCTAGTGTGTAGCTGAAAACATGGAGGATTGCTGTACTAAAGTATCTGTGGAGCAGAAATGAAGGAGCTGACTGGTTGGTTTATAATAACATGCTGCCTCAGCCAGTCTGAGTACACTGGCTCTCATGACAATTGTTTTTTTGCAGGTCTTTTTTTTTTTTTTAAATAAACAAGTAATGCAAAAGCATTAAAATCCAAAACAACATAAGCTAATAGTGTTAAATTGGGAATTATCTGTATTCATGTTCACTCATTATGTTGATGACAATTTTGATATTGGCCTTAATTTGTAAAAACCTTGTTTGACACTAAAATGTTAAACTGCGCACTGAAGAGATGATTACAGATCTAAACACCAGACATTGTTTGCATGTCCAGAATTGGTCTCCAACAGACAGACGGCAAATAAACATAATCTGCAGGACCATAAGGTGTCCAAACTTTAGTGATTTTCCATACGTCCAAAAAGAACCGCTTAAAAAGTCATAAAGGATCCCGAGTTATAATTATCGCAGTGCTATAAACAAAGCAAAGCAATTTTCACCGCATGCATTCTGCATCACACTCCATGGAGGCCCCTCCCTCACCTTTCCAGCTGGGTGAACACATATCCAGCATGTGAGGTGGATGTGTGAAGTGCAACTGCAGAGACACTAAAGGGCTGCAATGTCTGCACATTTTACTGAAGAAAAAAAATCTTCTTTATAAAGCTCTATTTGAGAAGGTGTTTGAGAAAATGGTCTCTTCTGACTCAGTAGTGCTGACACTATGGCTGACAATTGTCTAAAATAAACAAACAAACAAACAAACAAAAAATGCTATTGAGATGTAAAGATTGTGAGGTTACACCAGCTAACCATTGCTTGTTGTTGATGAGGAAGAAAGTGACCAAAACATTAAATTAGAATTTAGTCCTTTTAATTAAAAGTTGGATCATTGAGTACTCCGAGTCTTCAACATGAAAAGACAATACCCTGTAAAATGGATTACACAAAAATAGTCCCCGAGGCAGGCTGTGTGTGGGTCAATGTTTGTCCCCCCATGGTCCTTAATACCTTATTGGTCAGTGTCTGTTCCCCTGCTGACAGGTTAATTTATAGTTTTCTACTGATTAGGTCCTTGAAGCTTCTGGAGCTCCATGTGGGTAAATATAACAATGAATTAGTCAATGTGTTTTAATAACAACATTTAAAAAAGTGTAATACAATATTAAAGTATTTTTTTAAATGTCCTTTTGTATAAAAACAAGGGGCGGGAATCGATTAAAAAAAAAAAAATCAACTAATTAATCACAAATCTGGAAAAAATTAATTGCGATTAATCCCTATTATTTTGTACTTTTTTTGTTACAGTATCTGACCGCCACTTATTATCTGCAAATAATCATAATATGAAATCACATGCAAAATTATAAATTCAGAATGTCTATTTTTAACCCTTTGGAAACTTTAGAGTTTATTATTTGGATCAATTAATAAACTCAAACTCAAAACTCAAACCTTGGGGTGTAAAACTTTTTTTTTTTACCTCTGTATTTTCAAGTTGAAAGACCACCTAGTTGCTTATTTGGTGTCATTTAATCAGCACAACCACACTTATGTAGAACTACTTCCTAAGAGAGAAATTCTATTTAAACATTTTACATTTTTACATTTAATTTACATTTTTACATCTAAATGTCTATTTTACATTTTTCCTGGAATTCTTTTTTTTCCACAGCTTTTTCCTTTTTTTCTCAAACTTACATTATAAGCCCGTGAATAATAAAAACACACATTTTTGGAAATAAGCCTTTTTAAGTCTTTCTTCTCTGAACTGCTCGCTTTCTGCAGCGTCAGGGGCGGGATTATCCTGGGGAACCACGGAGTTTCCTCAATTTTCAGGCAACGCCAGTGCTCGTTATTGTTGGAAATTCATGTTGGTCTCTATCCCATAATAAAATGATGTTCCGTTTCCTTTTTGGATTTCTCATAGCAGACCGCTCTGTTTTGCTCCACCCCCACCCACCCGCTCCCACCCTTCATAGCAGATTTTGTGCTGCTGCATTACAGCCATCAAATTGATATTAATTCTCTGCCTTATTTATTAAAACAAAAGATTGGCTTTGTCCAAAAACTACAAATAAATGCTATTTCATCTCTTCAATGTAGTAAAATCTCAATCACAATATTATTTCATCATATTTATTTATTTATTGCGTATTTTAATTCTATGACCTGTTTTGGGGGTGTATGTTTTTGCCTCTTGAAAAACAGATCAATGGATCTCAATGGGATTTTTTTTCCTGGTTAAATAATGGTTAAATAAAAAATAAAAACAGGATGTAAAAATAAGTTTAAGTTTATTTAAGATTGAGTTTTATTACCCTGATCTCACGGCTGCAAGACGCCTGAGCACGATTAATAAACATTAACAAATTCATTATGTTTTATTAATCGCAGGCATTAACGCATCAACATTCACAGTCCTAATAAAACCCTTTAAGAGCGACTCAAATTAAAATTTTGTTTTTTGTATTTTTATTATGTTCTGGCTGCATTTTGTCCATGATGGAGGACATTCATGAAAAAAAAAAAAAAAAAATTAAGACTGTACTTCGGAGCAGGAGAAAAAATGCTGCCAGTGGGCCACAAGCTCTCTGCTCTGCTCCATTCTGATGCATCCACGTAGATGACCATGTAGACTTGTAGATCCATGTACGTCCTTGCTTTCCTCATTCGAGCTGTCATCTGGTTCAAAACTGTAGTTCCAATATTGTTCATCATTTTGTTGTAATCGTAGATTGGAGTTGTGAGGTGCTGTTTGTTAGAGGGAGAGGGTGTATACAAAGGGATCATGGGAAATGAGAGCTGGCTTACTCTTCACCAACAGTACTGCCCAATGCCACCCTGTATAATGTCTTAGAAAACAACAGGTTTTCTGACTTCACCTAAAAACATTCTAATCATATTTAACAACCACTGGGAAGTTTTTTAAACTACATAAAAAGATGATCGCATAGATGACTGCATACAAAAATAAAAACTGTATCAGAGCAGTATCGTGCAAGCTAAAAGTGAGCCGTCTTCATTGTGTTTCAGTCGGATGTTCCGGAGCAGCGGGGGACGGTAAAACCTTCTGAAACCACGACAGCTCCTCCCCGTCTCCCACTTCATCCATCAGAGGTTTGACACAGGTCAGAGAGATTGATCTCTCTTTCACATGGGCTTGACACCCAACGAGCTCTGGTGAGGTTTGTTTAACAAGAGCCATCCTCTCTGCCAATAAAAAGCACTTTTTCTCCCTTCATAAGGCATCTCACAGGGCAGCACTTGGCATATATATGAACCATAACTTTTTTAAAAGCAGGATTTACAGACCCCACAGTGAGGATGAATGACAGAGCATGCTGAATTAATTATTCCAAAACAATTTGATGGTCTGATGATTAATTCTGGGACACAAGCTCGCTTTGAGCAGACTGCTTGTAAAGGTTGGATTTATCATGTTGACATTTTGCTACAGCCAGTCCTGTCTTTCTTTCTCTCCCTGGCTGTGTCTTTCTTACTCGTACAACCCAGTTGTTCAAAGCTCTGCCCTGCAGCTTTTTTTTCTGAAGCATAAAGTGGCAAAACACAAATATGCCCTTTTCGTCTGTCTTCTGCTCCTCTCCCAATGAGAAAGCTATGGATGTTTTAGTAAGAGATTACAGGAAGCACACAAACACACTGCTCACACACACTGGCAGTTGACAAGCACTCCCTCCTCTGGTGTGCCATGCATGGTGGAGCACGCAAATGAAAGGTCAGGCCCATCAGCATCCATCTCCCCCTCAAACAGCACAGATACCAGTCTAATCCAGCTGTACCAACAAACAACAAAGATGCAATAGGTAGCAAGAACTACAGTAGATGCATCAATCTGAAAACAATAAAGAAGGTTATGCCCTTCACTTTGTTCAGCAACTGCTCCAAATCAACTATGTGCTGGCAGCAGCTACAGTTCATGCAAATGAGTTAAGCCAAATGTTTCTGCATGCTGTTCTGCTGAGGGACTGGTCCGGTGATCTATGGACACGTCAAAAAAACAATTTGAAACCATTAAACACAAGCTTTCACTCTAGAGTCCACCCCCCCATTTGTGTCTATATTTAGATCCAAACTTAGCCCTTCATGCCTGAATTTATTTTCATTTATATTTAAAAATTCTTTACAGTTTTTCCCCCTTCACGGTGATGCTGAGTTAGGTGGAGTTCTGATTTAATTGTGTGTTTGGACTAGCGACAAATGTTGTGAAAGGGTTAAAGTCAGCTTTTTCTACTGCCTATGCTAAAATAATGTCTTTTCAAACTTTCATATAATCAACTTTAATTTTCCTTTATTGTTGCAATCTTCCTGTAAAACATCTTGAGTGTACAGCCACAAAAATAAACCCACTATGATGATCGAATTTCATCAAAGTGGGTCTTATGACCCATTAAACCAAAACACACTGTTCCTAGATAGGTAAGAAACCAACGTCATTAGTGAATAAATTCCTTCCTGGCATCAACATCGGAACAGAAAACTTAACAACAGAATTAGGGCTTGTCAATGTTGATTTCTGTTCAAACCAATCCAACCATTTCTCTCCTTGACAAGTCATCTCTTTAACTTTGAGCAACAACATAGATCCTAATTCCAATACAGCATAACATGCCTACTTCAGTAATGCTTTCCTTTTACAGTACATGTAAAATTCACATACAATAAATTAAACTTTCTGTGTACTACTCTGCACTACTCTGCCACCATTGGGCAATATGTCTTTTATGTGTTGTCCACCAGTTTCCCATGGGATTCATAAATTATAATTGATTGATTGATTGATTGATTGATGCTCCAAATGCATTTTTGTTTATCTCCTTTCTTTTTACACATGGTAAAAACCATGAAATATACAATAAGAAAAGAAATAAATTTAAGGTACTTTATTTGTTTTTACCTTGTTCTTATGTGGTAAGTACTACAAAAAACACATTAATACAACAGGTTAATACCCAGTAGGTACAATGTAAACACCCCGTGAATACAGCATTGGTACCACATAAGTATGAGCAAAATAGTACCACATACATAACCAACAAGTAGTATGCAAGTACAGAGCAGGTACAAAAAAGTACCATGTAAGTATCCAGTAGGTCCCATTAAAAAGTAACATAATGCTGTTACTTGAACTAAAAGAATATCTATAAGTTTTCTATCACCGACTGTTACGGCCCTGGGCCGTTCGGGTCTTGTTCTGCTGCCTGTCCCTCTGCTCCTCCTCTCGCACAGGTGCAGCTGTTTTTCACTCAGAGAGGATGGAGATAAAAGGATGCACCTTAGAGGTGCTTGAGAGAGACTCTTCTACGCCTGCCAGCCAGAGCCGAAGGGTTGCAGCTCTGGTTCTCCTGGTCCTCCCTACTCTGTTAGCTTTTCGTATGCACATTAAAAGAACTTAGTGCTACAAACCGGTGTCGTCTCCCCTTTATTTGTTACGATTCAGAGCCAGCCGTAACACCCACCACCTGAAACAACATGTCCTTGTATGATGTTAGTTTAACACTACCATTTAAAAACGAACCACTGAAAATCTTTTTTACAGCCTTAATATCTATAAAACTAAATTAGGATCATTATCCTCTATCGCACTTATATATTGAAGAGTCAAACACTCAACTGTCAACTTGTAACTTGCTTATTTAATTGTAAAGTTACTCAAAGTAATTGGCCAATAAACCCACCGTGCAGGCTGAGGAATTGGTGGAGGAGTTTCTGAATTAGAAGAGCTTATTTAAAAATGTTAAGCATTCTGTTGCAGACAAAAAGAAACAGTCTGATAGCTGAAGGTTAAAACTTTCTTATTGTGTTACTTCGATAAAGTTGTTTTAAACAAAGGAAATCAAAATAAATGAACTCAAGTATGAGTAGTTTAGCTAAAAAGTAATATCAATCAAGTTCAAGTAAAAAATATTGTTTAAAAAAATTTGAGTAAAAAAAGAACTTGCAAAATGCTATTGCGATAAAAATGAGATGAGATTTTTTTTTAACCCTCGTGCTATCTTATGGGGTCCAGATTACCTGACCCTTGGATTGATGTGTGATCCCCTCCATGGCAAAGGTGGACAGGATTTTATGTCTCCATCCCAAAAATGTCATACTTCTTTTTTATATTCAAAGTTCAGCTGCTTTGGTGAGACTTGTAAGCATAAATATTTATTGGCCCATGTCAAGAACTACAATTTTATACAGTTATCTTTCAAGATTCATTAAGAACTAAACCTATCATGAATTCTTGGAGTAAACTTGAAACAGTCAAAGAAAATGACAGAGATTCTCTCTTTCAGAATGACTCACAAATAATGAAATATTACTTAAGTACCGGTAGTTTAATGCATGTACCAGCTCTGAAGGATGCTTTAAAGACCCACTCTGATAAAAAGGTGTTTTTGGTGTTTCAGGATGTTATTGTGGCATTCTTTTCATGGTGGAGGACATATATAGAGAAACCTAAGATAAACATCCAAGTATTTGCTTACTCAAATCATTGTGAATCAGAAGCACAAGCAAAAATGTTGTTGGAAAAAGCTAATAGGTGTGACACAAAGCTACAAGCTTCCTGCTCCACTCTATACTGAACCATCCATCTGTAGACAAATGGATCCATGTACATTTTTGCTGGCTAAAAAAATATGTTGCGCTGGAGTTCTGTCCTCTATTTCTATCTATTCCTCTGTTCTCCATGCCTCTGTTTGGTGCAGTGCGATTCATGCGTTGTTCTTGTTTTCCACTCTCCCCAGATGTTTCCAAGTTCCATTTGGATAAAGCCCATCTGCTACACTATTCAAACATGCAGTTGTAGAGTTATACTCCCAGTTTAGTTTAGTCTGTTTAGCTTAGTTTAGCAACCAGCTATGGTTAATATATTTAGTAGGGATTTTTTTTTTGTTTTTGGACAATTACTGACATGAAGCCTGTTGAGACAAGAATTTTACAATATTGGGCCATATAAAATAAAATTGAAAACTGTGCTTGTTGCACTGGTAATGTCAGAGTGGGGGAGAGCTAGTGGGAGAGAGTATTAACATATGGATGAAGTAGAGCTAGTAGAGCCACATCAAAAGTCCCCTCCACAAATCAGAGGTTAACTTCTAATGAACTCCTGTTGCTCTGCAAACTCTAAACTGGAGGGTTTTTTGTTTTGTTTTTTTCTTCCTAAAAATGACAATCATAATTAAAAGGCCACTTGGCACTACTAAAATAGATGAAAAGATGATTGGAGTGGGATTTTGAGAATGTTTGATTGTCATGAGGTTTGGGCATAAATATATCTGCAAAGAGTTATCAAGAGACTTTAGGGACTAAATCACAGAATCTAGAAAAAGCACAGCAAAGACAAGAAAATACACAAAAGGACCTGGTGGGATTTTAGAGAGATCACCCTGATTTTTTTTTTTTTTTTTTTTTACCACCTATAAATGTGTACATATGTAAAAGGATGTTATGATACCTCTAAGGCAAGGCCAGCCAAACGCCTACACGTTCACATCTGACACACATGACCTTGAAAATAAATTTCAGCCTTTCCTGGTGTATCTTTAAAGCTGACCAAAACACACTCAATCATCTCCCCAAGCACTGAGTTTCATTACACTTTGGTTTCTCGGTTCTATTTTGGCAGGCTCTGTGTGTTGTGTGTGTGCTCTTGATGTGGTAAAAAGTGTGAATTTCTGCACGGGACGTGCTGTTAAAGCGCACAGCATTGTGCTGCCCTCTCTGATGCTCTGCCTCATAGTCCTAATTTACATCCCACTTGAAACATTTCACTAGGTCCTCTCTGCAGCGTGTTTTCCACATACTCCCTTACACATGGGTAGGCTAAAAGCACTGTCATTACACCATCACGCACTTAAAGCGGTGTATCTGACCCATTAGTGTGTGCTGGTGGGAGTAGAGCTGTGGAATAATGATCGCTGAGAATTCTATAAAAGGAAAGCTGCATTTGTTGGTCGCAGAAGCAGAGAAGCGATTAAGGCGGACTGATTGAAAGTGTCCCGTGTGAGCAGACGTGTCAGACTCGGGGAAAGTTTTTGCAATGGCTGTTTTGGGCCAAATATCTGCTCGGCTCCTCTCTCTCCTGCACTCTCCATCGCTCTGCTCAATTAATCCGCAGCCTCTTAATGACCCTCGAAGGTGACTTGCTAGATAAGTGCAATTACACTGGAAACAAGGGTGCTGCCAATTAGTCCTCAAGACTCACTCCAGCCTTACAGAAGTGGCTGGGCATGTCCCACTGAGTCAGCCTGTTTGTGACTTCATTAACCGCCTTCTAAAAGGGGAAAATGAACACACAGATCACATGCTGGTGGGCAGAGATCAACACCAGTGGGGCAGCGTTTGTCCTTAGATGTTCACCAAAGACAAGGCAGGCCAGGAGGCTGCAGTATTTTTGCTTTCTTTGTCGAGGCATATTGTCTCCCTCTGAGTTTGTGCGAGTCTGACATCACGCCCGTGGCTGAAGACAGTGTTGATGAACACAGTGATGAGGCCTCAAGTGACACCAAATAGGAGGTCTCAGCCCTCATCCTTCCTCTCTGGCTCTGAGATGCCTATTTGCCTGTCTTTAATTGCTTCCCCATTGTTTCTTCCTGAGCAAATTGTTAGTAAGAGTTTCGTGCTGCGAAGACGTCAGGACCACAGTCGCTTGTCTTCCAGCGCACACACTGAGTAATGGGTGTGACTAATGCTGGTTGGCAGCCTTCGCACTCATCCCTCTCCGCCATCTGTCCCCTGCCACCCCACTGGGCGGACTGGGGTGCTCTCAGTGGGTGTCTGTGATCATCCACACCCTGCCAGCACACACAGACTCAAACACAAAGCAGTAATCTCAGTTGCAAGAGCAGCTTCCCTTTTTTTCTCTTTTGTTTTTTTTTTTTTGCTTACCTTCACGCAGTTTGACAAAAGTTCTCAGAAGTTTGAATCAAACTCAATTTTTTTATTACTTGGAGTATACACTTTGTTCATTAAAGCTTGTTCCAGCTGTGAAGTGTGCATGTTGTAAGGTCCACTTGCAACACACCATTGCTTCTGTTCCATGAGGATTGATGCTTGCTGTCTTCGGCCCTGCTCAATAACACCTTTTTCCATCCGTGTTTGTGCACCACTAATATAGACAGATGCAGCAGGTGCTCTTGTTTACTCCTTCTGTTTACCGTGAGTCAAGACTTCCGTACGTCACCGACACAAAGTTTTTTAATGTAGCAACTTTGTTCGGTTGTCGTTTTTATTTCACAAAAATTCTGACCTTGCATATTTTTTTAAAACTTGTGCAGGCTTTTGTGAATTTTTATGAGTATCTCAAATTTCCAGCATACCTTTAAAGACAGATCATGTGTTCCATGGACACTGTAAAAACTCTAGAAATCGGTCAAAAATATCTAAAAAGAATACATTTCTTTAAAGTCCCCCATGTCAATTTTTTTATTGAAAAAAAAAACGTTCCAAGTAGTGTTTTAATTATGATCGTGGAATTTTTAACCAAAATTCCATGACATAAATTATTTGTATGCTTCTGCTGCAAGTATTTGAACACCTGAGAAAATCAAAGCCAATTTTTGGTTAAATAGCCTTTTTTGCGATTACACAGCTCGTTTACTTTATACTTACTTGCCCCACTGTATTTTCAAAAACTGGGCCTAAAGTACCACATTTTTCCCACTTCAAGGCACACTGAAAAGCCTTTAAAAAAAAAATGTCATGGCACCATGAAATTTAGAGCACCAAATTAACTGATCGTGTTCACTGATGTTGAAGCGATTTTGTTGCTCTGTGGAAATATTACCCTTTTTATTTTAGTGACAAGATTTACAGTTTACATTGTCCCAGTAATGTTTGTTTAGGTTGGATCAGCCTGTTTTTTTTTTTTACAATGTTACAAACAAGGTTGGAAGTCACAGGTATCGTAAACATGCTGATGCAGCTAATGCTTCAAATGTGGATGACAAGTTCTAGAGATGTTGTTCACACATTTAATAAAGTCTGACTGACTGTCTCTGACTCTTTCTTCGTTTATAGTCCGTTGCTCCTTAAAAGCAGCATGACACAAGTTCAGCTATAGACCATCCATTGATTGAGATGCAAAGGTAGAGCAATTGGAAAATTGCAGGTTTGATTCCCGCCTTATCCTCCCATGTGTCAAAGTGTCCTTGTGCGAGAAACTGAACCCCCACATTGCCTCTGGTGGTTACAGGATGGCGATGGTGTTGGTCAGCGGAGCCGCCATCAGTGTGGGAATGTGTGAATATGGCAGTATAAAGGGCTTTGGGCCTTCAAGGAAGGTGAAATAGCGAGATATGCAAGTATGTGTCATTTACCATTTACATCTGACACATTCGACTTTAAACTCGGAGTTCCATTTTGCGCATAAAATACAAAATTCTACATTTGGCCCTGGACAGGCCAGTTAATTCACTGTTTGCCCGCCCTTCCATGATCAACACAAAGGTGTTTGGGCCTATTCACATTGTCGGTGAACATCTTTACTGTATGTGGAGACGTAATTTTACATGAAGTGTGAAGCAGTGTGCAGGATAAATGTATGGTCAGTGCTGGCTCAAGATGGGCAGCGGTAAAAAAAATCGATTACACAGCCCCTAGGAGTGATAGCAGCAAATAGAATGCTCCCGGACTAAATTTGTCCAATGAAGAAGAAATTGAACCCTCTCAGTGACTTTGGGCAGTTTTGGTGTGTCCAATTGAAGAAGCAATGATGGTTTCTGTTTCTAGTATCTGTTTGGTTTCCAAAGAGCTTAAGTCGATTTACAATTGGGAGGTGATTCGTTTGCAAAAGAAAATGTTCGTCTCTTTTAGTGACTACAGAGTACTACCTTGACTTAAATCACGATTCATCTCATCTTTAATAGGACATGTCTGGTAAGAGTAAGAAGAACTGGCTGTTTTGCAGAACTGGGTGTTGGTGGCGAGTACTCTATTAAAATGAAATATGTATTAAATGTTTATCTGATGACCAAGTATTGTTTGAAAATCTTTGATATTTTGGTTTCCTGTACTAATTTTAAACAGTTTATCATGAAAAAGACCCTCAAACAATTACTTTGACTGAAAACTTGAGATTGAAAATGTCTTCACCAAAAGCAAGCGCATGTGTAACCAGAGAGTTGTTCAGCTGAGTTCAGCTATTTAAAGCAATATATAGTTTTATATTATTATTGTATATATGTAGGCAGCTGCATCATTAGGCTAGTCAATACTTCACTTTTATCCAACAACTAAAACAATTTAATTACATACTAGAAAGTAAAACAAAGCACATGTTTTAGTTAATTTGGTTTTGAAAAAGAAAATCATAATTGTGTGTATTTAGTTTTATTTTCTACTTTTATAGCTTAAGCTAAAAGAAAACCTTTTTAATAACTTTAAATTGAATAATTGCTTTAACTAATATAACAAGAAAATTTCATTTTTTAACAGGTCTTGTAAACACACACAAAAGTTGTTTTAAGTAAATTAAAGGGTTAAAAACATATTTTTATGAGTGACTAAACTAGCTGTTTGCTTTAGGGTGGGTTTTGAAAAGTAATTAAACATATTTGTTTTGTTTCTGGCTAAATTCCAAGGAGAATGATGGAAGAATTAAAAGGCACCATTGTGCAAAACTTTGACGTCAAATCTACTGTTTTATTCAAAGCAAGGGGTGTCACTAAACAATAGCAAACAGGTCCAGTAGTTTTCCAATTTGAGGAGTCACATAAATGCTGCGCCATGCATGAGGAAAAGGATTGGTCAAGGATATTTTGAAAGGTCAATCTGTTGGGCTGTAATCTCATTTGGAGTGAATGAAATAAACATATCCATGGGAATTGGACACAGTTAATTCTAAAGGGTGCAAATTGATTTTCTGTAGACTTAAGTATGGAGAGATGTGCAGCATGAACTCACCTCACTGATTTGAACTTTTATTATGTTCATGGGATGGCTTCAAGTAAGGGTCTGTGAAAAATTGTTCCTTGAAACAGACACTGCCCTCATTTTGAGTCAAATCTATGAGCGGAGAGTAGGAAATCTAAAGTAATGAAGTTGTTGAAGCAATGAAGGGTCGTTTCTTGTACCGCTTGGTTTGGTCCTGGCCTTTTTTTCAAAGAAAGAATTCGTAAAGATATTCGGTTCAATTCTTTCAGGAAACGTGGGGTTGTCAAACAACTTGAGTTATAAAAATGTTCAATGTAACGTGTTTCTAATTTTTGTTTTTAGTGACCTGCAACTAAAGTATTCACTTTTTTTTTATTCTACCATTTCTCTGATGTTTCTTCTCTCTTCAGGTGAGAAAGAAGTCACATTTCTGTACCATCAACTTTCCAATTGAAGCTTATTAGTTATTATTTGAGTCACTGGAAAACAAGTATGATAGAAATGCATTTCAGTGTCCACAAAGGTGCAGGCATTCATACTGCTTCCCTTTTGCACTCAATGAATTTCTCTGTAAGTTGCAGACAGTGTTTTCCTATATTCACTCGTGTTTGTTTCTATGGGAACCACTCCCTTCGGTTGGCTGATGGCGTTAAAGCTACCAAGCAATTGAAATTTCAAAGATGGCCTATCTACTGCTTTTCTTTCTTCCAAGCAGGGCAAAAAAAAAAACGTTCCTGCCATTAAAATTCGATCCCTTATCCTTTCTTAGCTCCACTGAATTGTCTATGAATAGCTTTATTCCCTCATTAGGCCTTAAAGACTATCAATCATTAAGATGAAAAACACAAACGACAAGTTTATGACTGTGTAATCTCTGCATGCAAAATGAGTCCAGATAAGAGTTTATGCTTCTTCCTGGGTTCCTGGAATCAATAGTAGTTCAGCTGAAGCCAGGGGGAAAGGAGTTAATTATCTTGAGGTTCTCAGGTATAATTGAACAGATGTGTTTTGAAATTGGTCGGCTCGCCATTGCGGTGCCACCAGTAATAGCATCCAACTGTGCTGTGGTGTAAGATATACAAAGCAGGAGAGAGACTGGAGAAAAGAGACAGACTCACCATACTGTCCATATGAAATATAATTTGACTGCAGCACACAAGAGTCCCCTCCCACAACACTGCAGGAAAGGCAATTGACCTAATGACCCCTCTGAAACACAGCTGAAGGTACACCAGCCTAAATCTTTAACCTGCACCACCTTGATTTTGCAGAAGTCGGTTTCTGTTTAAAATCAAGTTAGTATACATCATTCATAGCCGGCGCAAGCTTTAGTTTACACCCTGAGGCCGCAACACCACCAACCTCTTTATCTGTGTGGGGCCTACAACCACATGCTGCTCTTGATGATTAGACGATGAGCAGCATCATCTCCGCTTTGCCTGCCCTGTTCCATTTGCCGATTTCATAAGCCTCTGCCTACATGTGGTAAGCTCAGGCTGATTCCCAGACGCAGTTCTCTGTGCATTTCTAACCAAGGGAGATGATCAGAAATGTCTTGGTAGGAACTAACAAAGACATCTACCTACCATTTTTCACTAACTGAGCCGTGCTGCTCAAAATGATCCCTCAATCAATAAGCTGGGCCACAGGTCAGACCGCATCATGAGACAGTCCGAGAATAACTAAAACACTGACCTTTAGACTTGGAAATCTATTCTTCAGAGTGAAAACCGCAATAGCTGTTTTATTTCTAATGTGTGTATTCTTTCTTAAACCCCTTTCTAACAAAGCCGTGTTTGAAGATCCCACTTCAAAAACAAGACAAACGGTTTAACCTGGTCATAATCTATAGTCTTAACATATTATAGACACCAAATGAATGAAATAGATAAAAGCCTAAATGTAAAGAAGCTAAGAAGTTCAACTTTTAGTGTCAAAAAACTGTTTCAATTAATTAATGCAAACGTTATAAATTTATTATTGTTTGTCATTTACTGTAATATTAAACCTTTGGAGGGTAATTGATTTTTTTTTTCAAATTTTTGGTAAGGTTGTCTTGGACTTGACACCTTTGACTCACTTTAAGGCCCTGCCTCACCCTGGTGAACTATCCAGGGCAGAAATAGGCAACTCCTGGTCTCGAGGGCTGCACTCCTGCTTGTTTTCCAACACAACCTCTTTTAATTGGCGGGACACACCTAAACCAGGTAACCACTGATAAGTAGGGCTTGGATATTTGGAAATCACCTAGACACAGCGGCTCCTGAGGCCTGGCGTTGCCCATCCCTGATCCACGGTATGCCCTGGCTAGGATAGGCTCCAGCAGTCCTGTGATCCCAAGAAGATTTAGTGACTTTAAAAAATAGATAAATAGACTCATTTTGGTCTATCAATGATATTCAAGTTTCTACAATTACTACTGCTTTATTACTATAAACATTTGTTAAATTCAAATTTTATTTGTCACATACATATACATACATAGTATAATATGCAGTGAAATGTATTGCACAACTGTCCGACAGTCCAACGGTTTAAGGATAAGTGAGTAACACCAACTGACCCGTCTTTTCCTAAATTTTAATTTTAAAAAAAAGCATCATCCAATGTGGACTATGCCTTCCTTCTGGTGAGTGAAAGATTTTTTCTAGAAGGTGTTGCCTCTTAATGTCTGATCTATCTAAAAGGAAAATAGTGTGTGTAGCAGAGAATGGTCACTGGTTTTTGTTAGGTGTTGTTTACATCAATCTTACCAAAATGACAACAAAAACATGTTTTATGCAGAAGACATGGAAGGAGACACAAAGTGGTATTGCCTGTTGTTAGCATGACTTTTTAAGGGTTAAACGCCAGAAACAAATTCAGAGTGTTGCTGCTCTCTTTTGGTCACAAGCTCAATTAGCTTTAAGCATTAAATTAAATGTTATACATTTTAATATCAGATAAATCTAAACATTTTGTTTATTTCTTTTTTTACTGTTCTGCATTCTGCATTTCCACATCTTCTTGGTCATGGTCAGTTGATAGTTTTTTGGTTTGGTAAAAATATAAGGAGAGCTTTTTTTTGTTGTCCACCATATATCACTAATTTTTCTCATTTTATTCATTTCTCAAAGAGGAATAAATATGACATTAAATGAATGAAAAAGTATAAAAATAATGAAAATCTCAAAAAATTGTGTATGATTTTAAATGAAAATATATTTTATGCTTTCATCTTCTAAGTTTTGGCTGTTATTTTAACGTGAATGTTTTGTTCACTAAAGTGTCGAGTTATTCCTTTATGTAAATTTAGTTTGTTTTCCAGAAAGCTGTTTCTTCAAGTTAAATCATTTATATAATCAGATTTGGTACTTGTGGGTTAAAGGATGAATGCCTGATGCTACTGCCAGATTATTCTGTAAAAAATGATAACAGAGTAATTTCAGCATTGCCAAGTAATTACTTTACCTTGGACTTCTAAGTTCAGAAAACTAATTGAACCAATTTCTGTGCCAACTTGCATGATTGCCTTTTTATTTCCCTGTTAAATTCTGTAACCAGGGAGAGCAACACAGCGGAATACGGGCAGAGTATGTAACAGAAGGCATCATGAGTAATGGGACATGTTTTACTACTTCCAGTCAGTGGTGTGTGTCACAGCTAGTTTGTGCAGGATGGAGAAGTGAGCGCTGACACAGTCCAGCCTGACAGGAACAGTTGAGTAATCTTAATGACAGACAAGCAAATGTACAGATGGCAGATGGGAACAGGTTTGAAACAACTTAGAAAAGCTGCCATGTTAGAAACGGAAAGAAAGAAGGTTTTGGTATTGTGCCATATATAGTGAGATGAAAGGAGAAGCATGGGTAGCAGCAATGCCACTGCTTTGAAAGATACTCGACATGTGTTTCTCCTGTGATTTATCCTTCCACTACACCTTTTCATGACACACAAAAAGCATCATATTGTTTCTTTAGTTCTTACCAACTGAAGGAAAGCTGTCTTGTCTGCTGCTTGTTCAAAATGCTGCTTGGGTAGTTCTGGTTTCCTTTCTCTGCTGCCTGTCCATGTTATTCACTTTAAGATTCTTCTGTTTGTTTTTAAATCTGAATGGTCTCGCCCCACCTTACCTTAATGGGGTTCTCTCTCCCTACACTCCTTTGTCCGGAACCTAATTCTGCATGAAAGTAATGACTTAATGTTTTTGAAATAGAAAGAGGCTGAACAATGCCGTTTAGGATTACACTTTTTCTTGAGCAGTGTCTTAAGAGACTCTATCACTCCTTTGGTTGCTTCTCAGTTTCTTTGTATTTTTATTTTACCAGCACAATTTTTCATTCATGATGTGGATTTTTTTTTCCTTCCATCCTTCGTTCGGTCAATCAGGAAGTAACACTGCAAGAACCAATACAGGATTCAGTTCATTCAAAGTCTTCAAAAACACGTCCTCTTGGTTTGCTGGTCAACCAATAAAACTTCCACTTTTTTCACCAATGTCTTGACTTTTTAAGGCAGTGTTGTTTACAGGATGGTTCACATGTAAAGTCTCTGGTGAAAAATAACTTTTTCTCTAATAATTTCCTTATCAGTCCTTATTTTTTTCCTACCTTTGTTGGATGCAAAACATTCTGTACCAGATTAAACGTCTTCAGTCAGATAACACTCAAAAGCTGAGCAATAACATATCATGCGGCGCTTTGTACGTTCCCACAAAGTATAACGAAAGCTTCCAGTGGCAGAGCTCCGTTGCTCTGTGCTCCTATCAAAGGGAAACATTTAAAGCAATTACTCTCAGCATTTTCTGACTCCTAAACATATAGCAGCTTTCCCATGAAGATTGTTCATCTTTTTCAACTTTACCACCCTCGTGTTGATGGTAACACAGCTCTGTTTCTTTCGATTATTTCCTGCTAAGCTTGTTTCATTACATGAAGATGCTGTCTATCACCTGGCCTGCAGCAAAGTTTGCTACGTCCGTATAACACCCAGTTACAGAGTCGCAGCACTGCAAACGATCAACCACAAGAGGGAATTACAACCCTCAACCAAGTGATTTACCTCCTTTTATCTATTCATTTTCTTGGGTTCTTGTGTGTTGAATCTGTGGTAATTTTTTAGGCAGTAATGTTAGTCAAACAGTTGTTGTCCTTTTGTCTCGGTTGGCACAAACTCGCACAGCTTTTTTTGTTAACTTTATATCTGTGCTCCTCAATCCCCAAGCAAGTTTTTCCAAAGTTGTATTTATAATCTGATTTTGAAATAAGTTTTATTTTATACAATTAATAGATTCTCCACACCAAATGTGACTCATTCTTGATGCATGTCAAAGTTGATTGGTCATGTGTCAAAAACCCATTCACTATTTTCTTAAAGCAGCTGTGCTGACCACTATATGAAAGCCCTAAAGTTAGAGGGGTTAAAAAATCCAAAGGTTTTTGGAAAGTTTCTTTTCTCAGAAAAAAGCCAGTGAGGAAACAGAAGAAGAGCCAAGAATTTTTACTCCAAATATGGATCTGTTGCTACAGGTATCCCCATTGATCAGGGGTGTCAAACTCAGTCTCTCTGGGGGCCAAAATCCAAAACACACCTTAGGCCGAACAGGATAAACATTTATTGAACACACTAAGCTAAAATTTTAAAACTTTAAAAATGTAACTCTTTAACAAAACTATGAATAATAAAAATGCAGGAATATTATTCCAGAATAAATCAACTTAAACCTTAAATAACTTTAAATATTTTACTTTCCATAAAAATGTGTTTTATCAAAATTCAAGTTAGAAATAGGAGCAAGATAACTTCGAGCCAATAATGACAATAAAATAAAATGATCTGGAGGGCTGGATAGAATTACCTGGTGGGCCAGATCCAGCCACCGGGCCTCGACATGCCATACCTCATAATAATAATACATGATACTCAGATACTGTCTAATCTTATTAGGATGCTGCTAATAAAGTTTCTCAAATGATGGATTCATGTTTAGCTTATTGAGCCTTTTTTTTTTTTTTGCCGTTCCTATTGTTTTAGCTTCCACTCTGACGGTTACGGCTTAACCCATAATAACACATTTCAATTGTTCACACACAAAATCTAGCAGGCCTAAGCAAACTGTAAAGCAACTGCAGATATTTTACAGATAAGGATAAACTTTTCCCTCAAAAGTTTAAGTGAAACTGGAGGATATTAAAAAACAACAACAGAAATCTGATGCCCACTTCTGCCTTCTACAGGCTGTTCTGTGAAATTATTGTCCGATATTAAACCAGTCTTTCGGAGACCCCCACTTCCCTTGGGTTTCCTCTTCCTGGGCGAGGGTGAGCCGCCCCTTCCTTGCTCCATCCTGGACCTCCTGCGGGACAGGTAGGTGGTTTCCTGGAGTGTGAGTCAAGTCTTCCTTGGGGGACCCTGGCTCGTGCCTGGGGTTGGAGTGGGGGAATGTTGAGAACCCCTGAGACTGGGGAGGCTTTCCAAGGATGGGGGCCCGTACTGGTCCCCCTGGCGCAGAGGGAGGTCTATTCTTCTGACTGGGCTGGAGCTTGCACTTTCTTTTTTTCTGTGCCTTCTGGCCCTGGTTCAGTGGTCACCGTGATTGCCCGGCGGGCAGATTGTCTGTTTTACTATGCGGTAATCGGGGGTCCTGGCTACCACTGCTTCTTTGACGGGGGTACACCTTGTGCGTCAGATGATTCATCATAATCCCCGTTTTCTAACAGTAAAATCTGTCCAACACAAGAGGCCTTCAGCTGTTATCTGTATGCTCAACTGTTGGACAGGACAAGCCAAGCCAGAAAAAGGTTGGGAACCACTCCTTTACACTGTTGCATTTGCTGTTATGAAGGAAATAATTTGGTAAAGATTGTTTGAACGTAATGTTTCACGTTTAAGACGTTTTGGCTCAGTCAAAATGTCTTTAACTTAAAAACTTGGCCCTGATGGCCTTTTCTCAAACTTTCTCTTCTTTAAAACCGTTTTGGATGAATGAGAATCTTCACAGAAATATTCTGTTATGAATCACTTGCAACCATTTACCTCTATTTTCCTTTCAAACCATGAAAACTACCCAAACTGATCCTTGTATCCAGACCACAAAACTACTGCATTCTGCAAAAAATGTGGTTCATATATGGTAGCAAAGATCCTCTTTTTGCACTTATATGTTACAACAATGTAAATCCCAGTCTAGCCTACTTCAAACGCCACCCTTTGTGTGTGGGTGACTGCAGCCTTTGTCTTTGTTGTCCCTCCCAAAGCGGCGGATTTACCCTGCAGTCAGCAACAGTGCATGTGCAGAGCGTGTTTATTTTAGCATATTTTTTTCTAAAGTAAAGCAGCTCCAGGCTCCTTCTCTATTCTCCTTTTCTGGTGGACATTTCTCCCACCATTCATCGCCTACCAACCAAAAGAACTCTGAATGTCCCAACCCGCAGCAAAGATGAAACTACTTTGAGGATCTAATCTAAATAGTTCTTTTCTTTGCACTGCACTTATGTGCAGGATAATGCCAGCGTGTAACATGTATGCAGCCTTCTGTGATGGTTGTTTTGATCTTACATTTCAAAAGTGGAGGTGTCGGTCCCCATTCATTCCAAAACCACAAAGACCTTCAGTGCAGCTGCTCCTTTCTGCTTCGTCGGGATCAAGTGACACTGATAAAAGCTTTCAGAGTGGAGATGTGGGGGCTGATGCACATCTAATGTACATCAATGGGACGCATTTATGACGGTTTCATCATTTCCTGAAGGCACTGATAGTTAACATTAACAAAAATATTTGAGTTTGGAGGCAAATGTGTTTTCTAAGATGTGATGTTTTGATGTCTTCACACAACATTATTTTAACATTAGAGCTTCTGTTGGTCGCATGTGGACTTGAGTGAAGCATGAAAATGGGCCCAAGATGGCGATGTTAATGAGTCTTCATCAGGATTGTTCTCTTTGTTTTCATGAGCAGCTTAGCTCCTCCAAACCTTGCTTTGTTTTGATAATCCTCCACCTATCTAATAAACTCTCACTCCTAATTCTCGTTTACTCCATCATTTCCCCATAACCTTTAAAAGCCGTGCAGTAGAGCAAGACAAGGACAGTAATTCAACCACTTTGTATGTGTTTTTAATGTTTAAGTCATGAGGGATCTTTTAAAAGAAACATTCTTTTATTCACTAATTATATATTTTTTCTTTCTTATTTCTTCAATCTCACTCAAGAGGATAAGAACTGGAAATAGACAACAGATGTTTGCATGCGAACAGGTACTCATGTGTAAGAGGATGTGTGAAGCCAAGTGTAATTATCAAAGCTTCTCTTGCATCAGTTGCTTTCCTCGGCTAATTGCTGTTACAAAACAAAAATCAAAAGAAATCCACCAAAGGTTTTAGGAGTTTCTCAATTTGAGACAAAAGCATGAGAGCAGAGGAGTGAAAACAAAAAAGAGAAACATCCGTTTGATAGACTTTGTCTTTATTAACAGTGATTAGATCTGAACGGTCCAACAACCCGACCGTCATTATGAGTAAAGGAAGGATAGATGAGACGTCGTCACTGAACCAGATCTCATTAGGACCTGAGCTACAAGACTGATCAGACTTCACGGCCTTGGTCAAGCATAGATCATGACTTCTCTGCTTTTTGCTCTGCATCCATCCAGCAGCATATGCGTTGAATAGATGCATTGTAAAAGCCTCTGCAATTTGCTGAATGTCCCTGTCTTGCCTCAGTTGAACAGGGGCTTGACGAGTGTTGACTTTTTTTTTTCAAGAAGGAAGAAAGTTTAAGATTATATTTTTATCTCATTTAAACCTTAGTCACATGCAGCCAGTACAGTTAGCTGCAGGTCTTTTGGGTTGACAAAGCCTATGGAGGGTCATTGAGGGGAGCACCCGTTAGGTTTGTCCCCCCCCCCATTTTTGAGTCAACATTGACAAAAATTTCTTAATGCGACAGAGAAGTTCTCTCCTCAAACCAGTTTTCCTGAAACTGCACTCAAATACCATCTGTATTCCTCCCCTCCCAGCTGATTTAATTTCAAAATTTACCTGGAACTTTTTTCAAGCATTAGTTTCCTGTAGGACGGCTCAGAGATGACGCACGTTCCGATCTTGTTTACAGCCGGCTGGAGAGTCTTTTTTTATTTTTTGACAGGCAATCTCTCCAAAATGTTCCAATCTAAGGTAAGTTGAGCAAAGATAAAAAAATATGCAAATGTTTATAGGTTACTTTTCTCATTATTACAAAGCAGTTGGGTATTTGTGATTATATTTAAAAATATGTGATCATTTTGGTTTGGCACAACTGAAGGCTACAAACGTGCAGATGTTTGGCTTTGCCACTGGAACTTCCTGCCAGACGAGCTATCAGACCCGCGCAGCTGCAGCGCTCTCTTCTTCTTAGAATGACGTCACTAGATCAGTGGGTAGCAAACATGCAAACACATCTAGTGATAATATAGTCCACCATTTTGTCTTTAATATTCCTCAGGGTTAGGGTTAGTGTTCTAGCTCCGCCACTGGAACAAACCATTTTCATTTGTGTGCTAAGCGTATTGTAAAGTATTCATAAGGGTAATGTTAGTTACACTTATGACAAAGGGGTAAGGCTGCTGTATGACGCCGCTACACTTCACACCAATCATTAGTAAGGTGTGTATACTGGCTTCTTACTTATGTAACACGAATGCCACATGCACAGGAGACGCAAGTATTCATCAGACATCTGTATGGACGCACACAATACTACGGCCTGATGTGTCCAATTTCCTAAAATTTTAAGAGCCACACTGCACGCGAGCACACACTTATCACATGAACAGCACTAACGGGGTTCTTGGGCAGTCCACAGGACTTGGGGGGAATAAAAAGAGAAAAACACAGTACAACATGCCTGAGTCTCACCCTTACTTAGCCTTGCATGTTATATGAGGGTTTGCTATGACCCCTCACCCGCAGAAAGCAGTAAAGAAAAACAACATTCATTTACATGTTGTTCTACACGTCTACAACCTTAATATTTCATGCAGGCCATGTAGGTGCCTCGTACAGGATTGCCCAGCCACAGACAGCTCGTATCCACCCGGAAGGGCAGTTGTGACAAATTTATCTGACCTTTAAAATCACATGTTTAATTATTAACTGACAACAGAATGTACAATCAATGAGAGTCAGTGAACCAGGCTAACTTAAACAGCTGCTTTATCTGAAGTTGCTGCGCTGCTCCGTCTTTCACTGACCCCGAGGCAGACAAGACCCATTGAAGGGTTTTCAAGAGATACCAATCTATACAAAAAATATAGAGCAGATAGCAATTTGCAACAACAGTGTACAACAGTCTTCTATTTGATAAATGGGTTTCAACCAGCACAACAGAAAGACAAGCAATCCCACCCACTTTGCACTCGTGTCTTCTGTCCATACATCCAGTGGATGTGCAGGGCACTGCTGTTTTGGGAAAAGGCACTTCATTACAGAGAAAATAAAACCAAACACGTATTTTCTTCTTTTGACAACTTTCTCTAATGCAGAAAGTCACTGAGCATTGGCAGCTCAAAACTGGACACACGTTTACAATGTAAAATGCAAGCTTGGTGGCGTGGTGGTGTAGTGGTCAGCAAATTCATCCAGCTGGTTCTGGCGATGGATGGATTAGGCCATGTGGACTTTCAGATTTCCTTTTTTGTCTTAAGAAAAAATTTGTTCAAATGTTATTAACTTCTGAATTATAATTATATTTTTCTTCTGTTCATCAATACATAAAAGAGTAATAAAACAATTCTAGTAAATGTTTCTGTAAAAAGTGAGCTAGAACATTTTAAATGGGAGGGGCAGTTGTCTGCTGAGTGGACGGCCATTGTGTTATTTTCAAATCATCATCTTTAATAATACTAATTCTGACTTTAAGATTTGGGAGGCAAGTGATGAGGTAAAGCTATTTGCTGTATCTCCACCTCTGCTGTAAAATAACAGAACTTTTGATTCACTTTTGCAATTGTTTTTCTGCCTTCATTTTTTCATAATAGGTCCATTTAATGTTTTGCTCCATTTAATCATTTTCATTTTTTGTTTTACTGTAAGGATGCCTAATTTATGACAAAAGTTAATACTTGCTATGTTTCCATTGAGTATGAAATTAGCACAATTTGGATTTGCAATAATAAATTTACCTTATGGAAACACCACAATTTATAAAAAGAATTGCATTTATTGAAAACATTTTTGCACTTGGAGCAGGTGTTTTAGGCTTATAGAAATAGTCAAATTTTTGTCAAAACTGCAACAGAAAAACTTTTTCGATTATAATAAGTCCCATGACCAACAATCCGAAGCCACACCATGTCATTTGGAATTGTTGGATCCACAGCTCCTCTGAAAAAATCAACAACCACAGAACTGTATTTTTTAAACAGGTTTACTTTTGTCTTTTATTATAATCTTTGACTCGTTGCTTCCTGTAGACTTTTTATCATAAATATTAACATGATAAAATATCATGTTTTATCTGTATGTATTTATTGCACTATTATGGTGTTTTTGTAATGTCCATGCAAACTCAGGTCATCATGAATTAGAAGTTGTTCTCAATACATGGATAAATAAAGGTTCAACAACAATTTCCAGAATTCACTTCATCCATGCCCTCTCCATTGCCTGAAGTGCAGACGTCTCCTTTGATAAATGATGATGAATGCTAGTGCTGTGGCCGAAATTTGAATGCATCTTCTGTGAATCAAAGTATTGTTCACATCTGTTGTAGTATTTTTAAATGACTTATCGCATGAGTTGGTTTGTGCTTATTTGATTAAATAGAAACAGTGTAAATGCAAAATTGAGGTTTTTTTCAACATTTCTAGAATTTCAATGAAGTTTTGCACATATGTGTGATGGAAAAGCAGCTATTGTCCTTTTGTTTTAAAAAAAAATAAAAATATGTTTACTTAATTTAAACTTAAAAATCTTCCTTTTATGAACTTGGAAATCGCACAATCAGAACTTCAGTCAAATTCTGCAAAAAATTCTTCCGCAGATGAAAATTTACAGTGTGTTGAAATTTTAGTATAAATAACACTGTGAAATGCAGCTTAATAAACAAGTGACAAAGCAGAACTCAGCTATTTTCAGAGCAGAAATGTTACAATTTGCCTACAATCATGTTAAACGTTATTATAACACAATCTCTTTGAAATAATAGTTGGAGCGATTTCAGGCTGGTGTTCACAGGTCAGATCAGACCTGAGGGGATGTACTTTAAACCCATTATAGCACATTATGGTTGGATGAGAATTGTTCCACGTGCTTTTTCAGCGTGCTCAACAACAGCATTACACGTCCCAGCAGACCATTAGGATTCCATTTTACACCAGGCTGCAAATAATCACTTTTGCTTTGTTGATCTTCTGTTTTTCAAAGAATCAATCTTTAAGACGTTAGCTTAGTTTGGCCATCAGAAAGCTTTACATTATTAAAGAATTGCAGACACCTTGGCAGTATTTATACACCGAATGCACAACCTGTTTTCTGCTGCAATAAAGCTTTTAAATTATGATGTTTAAAACAGAGACTTTTTCTGTTAACACACCTGTTCACCCTTGCAGATATCAAAGACAGCTGAAAAATAAACTCCTTGTAAACAAGAACTTTATTATCTTCTTGGATTCGTTTTGACATTTAGTCATTTTAATGGCACAATAAATTTGTACAAAAACTACACAGAAATCTTTTTTGCAAGCTTGTTTTTTCAAATAAAGTGCTTTATGGGTATGTAATGTGTGCAAACCACAAATAGACAAAGAACCACAATCAAAGTCATTGACTCAGGCAGAAGGAAGATGAAGAAGAAGCCATAAGATTATTAATGTCAGGAACAGTGTGCAATCTGTATAGTTGTGTGGTATTCCAGCTCCACCTAACAGCTAATAAAGGAAAGGTTATATAGTGAAAGGACAGGTGAAAAGGATCTGACATAATCAATCACATCTGACCAAACATATGACAGGAAATGTCAATTAAATTTTTTTTTTTTTTTTTTAAAGATATCATGCTTAACTCTGTAACTGTATGAAAATTAAATTTGTTTCCTTTGAA
This sequence comes from Oryzias javanicus, assembly GCA_003999625.1. Lineage (NCBI taxonomy): Eukaryota > Metazoa > Chordata > Actinopteri > Beloniformes > Adrianichthyidae > Oryzias > Oryzias javanicus. The sequence continues at coordinate 10,040,143 of CM012441.1, read as the reverse complement.
CAATATCAAACATTTATGGTCAGAATATGTGAACAAATTCCTCTTACCAAAACTCGCTGTATACGTTGCAGTGTTTTTAAAAGATCATGCCAAATCCACTTTTTGAGCTTTTAAATTTGTTATAATGTTAATTCCTAACAAACAGCCCCAAAAGCGGTATTTTGATCCATTCATGCATTTCTGAGCTTTTCTCTGAGAACCTGCACTCTGAGCACCATCCATAAAACAAGTGATTCCCCACATTGTGATGTAGACAAGTGAGAACAGCCCCTTCCAGGAAGAGTCTGTGCTGCCAGCACTACCCTCAGGCTAACACAAATACACACTTTCTCCATTATCAGGAAAAGGGTTTCATTTTATATGCACAATACTGTATATCTTCCAATAATGATTTGTCTTATTTCTAATAATAGCCAGGTCTAACAGGTGCTCGTTACTGTTGTTAGACAGTTATGATATTTTTGGGGTGGATCCAGATAATGGCGCAAGCAGATATGGAGAAAGTGGCTGCAGAAAAAGGAGCAGCAAGAGAACAGATGTCCTGGAGGAGGTACAAAGAAAGTATCTGACGAATTAGAAGAATTGGTTTCAATATGGATCATTGAACAAAGATGGAAAGGTGCGCATGTCTCCAGCAAAATGATCCATATGAAAATGAAGGGCCTTTTTGATACGGAGATTTGATGATGCTTCAAAGAGAAAAACGTTTACAGCCAGTTCGAATCATAAGATAAGCCAACATTTCAGTAAATCCTGAAATGTTCCTCTGGTGTTGTAGTTGGTGTCATCTTTGCAAAAGTTCAGATGTAGTTTATTTGGTGGGCAAAATGGAGACACGCTGCTGAGGCTGGTTCTAGGATGACATTGTGAAATGGGCGGTGCCCACAAGGAGAGAAAGGCGGAGCCTCAGAGATAAAGTCATCTTATTTCCAGGAACAAAAGACCTTGCAAACATATCTCATATTTAATAAAAAAAAAAAAAAAAACGTTATTTAGTGTGCCAAATTTCATATATTATCAAATATATGGATAAAGTTTACTCTGAAAGCTTCAAGAAAAACACAGTATAGGCCCTTTAAATTATGTATGAGTTTGAACAAAATTCAAAATGAATTCACTATTCATTTTCAAAAAAAAAAAGAAAAATAAGACCGTGTTTAAATAAAGAAAGTTACTCAAAAAAAATTAATGATTTTGAGACTTTGGAGCATTTTATCAGAACCAGCTAAAAAACTTTGAAAAATTCCATTTTATTGTAATCCAAAAACTCAGTTTAATTCCACAAGAACATCAATGATCTTCTGGGCCAGAGACTGAAGAATTGGAAGAGTTTAAACTCTAAGGAAAGCGTTGTGTTGGCACAAGTGCTGTCTTCATGAAAGTTGGACACCAAGCAGTCAACTCTGTAACTGTTTATTCTTTTGCTCCTTGGTTTGAGTTCATGTTGAGATAGTTTCTGATGTCTTCCTCGAGATTCATTTTTCAATATTCATCCATTAATGAAAATATCATTAAAATGTCATATTGGCACAAAAATACTCAGAAGTATCCGAAGAAGTGTTTATTACTCTAATAACTGTAATCATAAACTCTAAAACCAAGTTGATGGAGGTTGGACAAAGAGCCTTTTTAGGAACAGTATTTGGAGGAACCGACTTTTCAAATTTCCCATTTAAAAAGAAAAAGCCACTAGAGAAGCCAAAGAATAAAGAATGAGAGAGAGAGAGAGACCAACACAAATACAGACAGCACAGATGCATGTTTAAGGCTTTTGTAAATGATTCAAAAGTTCCTTTTCTGAAATTAGTTGCTCATTTGGGGATTTTAATTCAGTTTAATATCATAATTGATAACAAAAACAGTGACTGATCTGGAGCTCAGCTTGGTGCAGCCAAAGCTCTCTCTGTGCAACTGTCAACCACCTCCAAACCCAGCCAGGCTGTTTAACACACATGAATCATTATTTTTTAATCAAATCTTCTAATCAGATCATAAAAATTCAGTGTCATCTTTTTGGGTCGCCGGTCAAAACTAACAGTAATTAATAGGCATTGTAATAGACACTAAATAAGACTTTTGGCTTCTATCACAGTAACATTTGGCACTTAAAATTTCAGTGAAGGTGATTATCTTGGAGAGACGTCGGCTTCGGCAGTAAAGCTGAAATAATCGACTGAGTGGATCAAAGCGGTCCCAGAGGGGCAAAAGCAATCCTGATGTGACAGAAATCAGTGCATTCACTCAATGTTGACATTCTGCAAACAGTCTTTCTTCTTTAGGTCTTCTTCAGCACTAACACATAAAAACCTGTAACTGAGTAAAGCTCACCAACAAATGTATCCATCACTTTAGAAAAATCAAATTAAATTTTAGGTTGAAATCAGCAGATCCCTTTTAAATATGAGCAATATGTCTCAAACGTTAATGAGTTTGATCATGATCTTTTAGTCCTGGCCTTCGCACTGTGTTAGAATCTGCACTAGAGATGTTTCTCTCTGAAAACAACTAAATTTAAAAAAGGAAACAGCAACAGCTGTTTTGTATTTTTGCCTTGGTAGCTGCAGTCATGCTCGGGCAGTGGCGTTGAAAAACCCTGTCAGCGCGGACATTCGAGCCTCAGTCTGCGCAGACATGGCTGTAAAACAGCTTGTCAACACCATACGGTTAAATGTCAGGACACATCTGAATCACACCGCCGCTCTGGCTCCCATTTGCTGACGCCACAGATGTAATAAGGAAACGCGAGAAAAGGTTAATTTTAGAGGACAACAATACATTTTGGATTGGAAATATAAAGAGTAAAAATTCATTTCAAAACAGATCAAAAATGTAAAAATTTTATTTTTGTTTAAAGACTCCCTTCAAGGAAAATTGTGTTCTTTTGGTGTTTTTAGCTATTTTTGCCTCATTTTTCTTAGGATGGAGAGCAAAAACTGAAACTGTTAAAAATGGCATTTATGAGTGAGCAGATGGAAATAATGGTGTTTGAAAAAGATGGTATTTGTGACATAAGGGAGGGCCACATGCTCCCTGCTCTGCTCCATTCTGATACATCCACTTGTAGATGACTACATTCATGTACGTCTTTGTTTTCCTGGTCTGAGCTGGAATCTTCCTCAAATCTGTAAATATTTATGTTGGACGCCTAATGCTGGGTTACAAAGTATGGAGAGAAAACAGACATGGAAGAGTTCGATTGCAAAGGCTCTGCAGGGAAAGTGCAGCCCAAAGGGAGCGATGAGAATAGAGAAACTTTAGTGTTGAGTGTTTTAAAAACCCATATTTATTTTTCATTTTATTTATCTGAGATGTCTGTTTAAGAAAGTGGGAAAATGTCAAGTTCTTACTGGAGTAATATTAAGGAATATTATTCACAATCAAAGTTTAAAGATAAGAAAATTGATGACCCTGCATTATAGCAGCATTTAAGCGCATCACTTATGCACAAATCTTGAAAAGAGTCTCAAATCAGAAATGTACATTGTGAGATTAGCCCCTACTAACCTATGCATGTCCATTGATAAAGAAGAAAGTGATAAAAAGACTTCATTGGAATTTATTTCTTTTAATAAAAGTTGGATCAATCTCTGGGTCTCAGGACATTCAAAGACAAAGGACTATAAAATAAAGTTCTCTTATATGTTGAAGACAGGCTTCGTTCGGCTCCAGGGCAATACTTCTTAGGAGAGAAGAACCCCTAAAATCCTAAACACCTTAAATGATCATCTTCATTGAACTTACATCTTGACTGGTCAGTGTCCATGGTCCTGCTCCTGCCAGCAAGGTCATTTATGGCTTTGTTTATCAGTGGAGAAGTACTGATTAGGTTCCTTGAACCACCAATCTGACTGGTTTCAACTGCTCTGCAACTCTGTGTGGGTTACTGTAACAATGTCTTCATCGATGTGTTGATAACAAAAAAAAAGAGTAACATATTATAAAAGTATTAAAAAAGCTTCATGTATAAAAACCCTTCAACATAAATGCAGTTTTGTGTGCAAAACAAACAGTTCATGTGTAATTTTTCTAAAGACTTTTGTGTAGTTAGTTTCAAGCTGTATTTTTTTTTATTTGTAATATTTGTACGTCTGCACAAAATGTATTGTAAGAGTTACAAATCAAGAATTATGCATGCACAAATTGGTGCGAGTCTATTTTCTCTCCATATAAGAGAGCTCTCTTTAATGGGGAGGGGAAAGGGGGGCGGAGTTGCTCTGCACTAACGGTCCAGTCTACATCTCAGAGGCAAATTTCTAATGGGGCTATACAGAAACTATGTCAGAGAAAATGACACTTTTAATTGTTTTTTTTTTTGCTAAAACAGCAAAATCATAATTAAAAGACCATTGGGAACGTTTTTAGAATATATCAAAAGATGATTGGAGCATTTAAACAAAGCATATTTTGACATTAATCACTGGTTTTGGGTCATTGTTATGACATATTAGCCATTGTTCTACCTATCAGTTTCCTTTGAACAAGTGACTTGACTTTAGCGTGTGACGATAAAAAATGTGGAATGAGAAACCCCTTCCATGCTCATTACAAAAGTCAGCCGTTTTACTTAAGGACGATTAAAGCTGCCATTATCTGAAATGTCCTTTTGGCTATTGAGAAAATGTAATTGCCGACATCATGAATACACTTAAAGACTTAAAGCAGCCTGATACAGACAAGAACAAATATCTGGAACCTTTTCTTCGTCTTTCTACCAGTTTGGAAACAGGGGTGGGAACAGAAAGATAATTACTGCTTGAGAACTTTACAGGTTTATTGCTGCTAAGTGCTGCTAATGATCAACATCTGACAGATCAGCAGGTGAGCAGATCTGTGTTAGAACAAAGGATTTATCATTGGTTGAAGGAAAAAAAATTGCTCTTTCATCTCAGGCTCTACGCTAGCATGTTGAAGACAAGTTTGGACAAACAATTAGTATTAATTAGCACATAGTGCATCGCGTGATTTACACAAAAAGGGAAATTAACCAGGATTTAAAAGCTGTAAATCTGAGTAAGGGTCTGAAAAAGGAGACAGATTTCAGATACAGTAAGAGGTAAAAAACCTCAAGCTTGTTAAAATGCTGTGAAAACTGATGTTTCCAAAGGGAGAACTGCTTGGGAGGGGGTCACCCCCAGAATTTTCTTGGCTGCCCCTACCACCTCACAGGGGATAAATGCTGGACTACTGATGCAGGATCAGTTTGACATTTTCAGCTATTGCAGTCACACTAAACTGAGTCCAGAGAAACTGATGTTAAACCCAAAAGAACAGAAGCACAAGGAGCATCTGAAAAGAACGTCTGTGCGGTCAGATTGGCTTTTCTGTCTAACTTTTGCATCCGTCTCAAATGCAGCAGCTTGGGTTAGGGTTTGCGGGTATGCAAAACATTTTACTGGCAGCTTATTTAAGCACCATGTAACATCACTTTTGTCAAGTAGTTTGTGTACATAACACACATTTTTATTAATGTTTGATTAAAGATCCATGCCACTGAAAATTGAATTTTTGTGTGTTTTTAACTTGTTCCCATGGCATTTGAGGACACATATTGGGAAAATTATGCTTAAATGTATTGAAGTTGTTGTGGATCGGGAGCAGATGAAAAATCGTGCTTGAAAACCTTTTTAGTTTTGATGCAGGAACTACAATCGACAGGCACAAACTCCCAATTCCGCTCCATTCTGATGGATCCACTTGCAGACGACTACATCCATGTACATCTTTATTTTCCTCATACGAGTTGATATCTGGCTCCAAACTGTACGGCTGAGTCGCTCCAATACTGCTTACCATTTTCTGGATAATATTAAGTCGGGGTGTGAGGGGCTGTAAGCTAGCAGGAGAGCACGTAAACAGATGAATGACAGTGAGTGAGGGTTGTTCTGGCCACAATTCAGTGGTGAATTCCTGATGAATACTTGTCACCATGCAGAAACTATGTCCTAAAAACAACAGGTTTTTTTGGCTAAAAATTGAGTTATAATTCATAAAAAATAGACACAGTGAATAGTTTTATAAAAGAACAAAAGATGATCGAAGTGGGAATGTTAAAGAGTGGCAACAGGTTAAACATCTGCATAACACACTACCAACACTGGTTATTTATTATACTTTTGGCCACCAAAAACTAAAACAGCTCCTTCTTCAAGAGTTATCTGGACGATTGAGTGGCAAAACAAACTCAACCAAAACCATTGTCATTAGACAAAAAAATGCTGTGTATGAGACGGTCTATTTTAACTATTCGAGAAGATGTCGCATTTATCCATAGCCAATGAAGAGGGTCGTTTTATTCAAATTTTAAGTCTCTTTATTGTGATTATAAAGTTACAATAACATGTTAAATAGACAGAAATTGGAGTGAGTCTTTAAATAGGAATTTAAGCTGGAAAACAACTTTGTGACATTTTTCTTTTTCCTATAACTTTCTTTTTTTCTCCCAAATGTATGAAACACATCACACAGAGATTTCAGCATAGGGAAAATCTTTGAAGACCTAAAGGCACAGGCGGATTTCGTGTGCCCGTTGTTTCTCAGCTCTCTGTGTTCCTCCTGAAGTCATGGGACACGGCGACAAAGTCAGACTGACTGATGATTCTTCATGCTGCAGCGCTGATGCTACACTCATTTCCCTGTTTCCATGTTAGCCTGTAAAATATGGAGAACAGTGGAGTCTGCATCTTACTCACCGTAAACCCACAATCTTCACGTTTTGGTAGCAACTGCTTCTTTCCTGGCTTTGGCAGCTATACTCTCACTCTGCAAAGCTGCTGCTGCTGCTGCTGTCCCACAAAATCATTCTTGTACGTGCCAATTTATTTCATGATTGCCTCTTGTACATCTGAGTTTGGCCTAAAGGTTAACATCGATTAGGAGTGGCCCACACTTAAATTAATTCAGTTTTTTTTTTCCCTCCTCAGCCATGCCCTGTTCCCGGAGCTGTTCCTGAACCACTGGAGCCAATTAATGTCCAAACAGATGTGCAACGCCGAGAGCTAAGCTGCGCCGCAGGGTCAAGCAGCCTAATTCCAATCTCCTCGACAGAATTACATTTCCGCCATTATTTTCCTATACCTGCTGACCTGCTCTCAGGTCATGAAGGAGCTGACAGCTTTTGCAAAGTCACATGTAGTGACTGCTCTGGAATAACTCCACATGACCCAGAAGAGTTTGAGCTTCTGGTTACATTTTCCACTTTGTGGAGATTATACCGAGAAATGTGAAATGCTTACGTATAGGACAAGCGGCATCAAGTTCATAAATGTGGTTATTTTTTAGTACACTTCCATGTCCTTCTACACATTTTATTCTGACTCCTGTTTGTGGAGGATGGTCCCGGATATGCAAACACAGAGAAATGAAATACCTGAGGCAAAAGTGGGACTTAACACTTGAAAGTGGAAAGCATTACTTATGCATTAGATAGTTCTTTGAAGAACCCCAAACATGCACATTTCCGACCTCCTTCCCCCAAAATAATACAGATATAATCAATTATTCATTTGTAAATGTTTATTTCACTTCAAAAACAAGCATGGTAGAGACCTTGATGTTGCATCCCTCACTCATAAAGCTCTTGCTGGAAGTTTCTGCTTTTATTTTGAAACTAACCACAGTGTAGACTAAATAAACAGCCATTACAGAGAAATCTACACAGCCAGCATAAGTTCTTCGTTTTATCGAGGTGATCCCTAAAGGAGAAAACAGAAGATCTCTGACAGAAGACTTTTTAATTGGTCTAAAGTGGAGTGCATTGTTGTAATGGCTCTGACAGAAATAACTTCTTCTTTAGATTTAATGGTTTACATTATTTAAGAATAAAATCGAATAAGTAAACTTCTGAAAAACACAAACAAAATAAAGTCAAATAAACTTTTGTTAATTATATTTTTAAATGTCTGAAGTGAAATCTTGCCAAATGTTCATCTAAAAACCAAACGCAGTTATCATCAGTATGACCAACGCACAAAACCATAAACATATATCACACAAGAAGCGCCACTGCTGACGACGTCTTGATGTACCGCGCAGAAAAATGAAGACGTCTGTGCCTGAAAGTATGGATGAAAGCCCCGGTGCCGTCTGCATTTACATTCCTGTTACTTTGATGTCCTTACCACTGCACCATCCTGAGTAGCATCTTTTTTAGTTTTTCAAGTTCCGTTCGTTTTAATAATTTTATTGCTAAAGGCAGCAGCAGGAGAAGAAAAATAAATCTGCAGCTGAAGGTCATAATTAAGCTTAATCCCCAATTCTGAATGTACAGCAACTCGATTGTGCTTAGTCTAGTGCATATAGGGGTAAAATAACCAAGTGCTCTGGAAGAAACTCAAAACTTTGCAACCACAATCCTTTAGCATGTGGCCTGCTGATTGTCATTTACGTTAGCATGTAGCTCCCAGCGCCGGGAAAATACATAGCACACAGACACAACCCTGTTTTTGATCCAGGCTGGAGACCGGGACTGACAGACCCAGACACTGGCCCCCTGTGGCTGCATAATTAGGCAATAGCGTGAAGGGTCTTCCTGTGGGAAACATCACGTACACCAGCACTTCTTACATGCAACCAAAGGAAAGTGAAGGATTACTCAGACTCAAAGAAAAGGCGATGCTGGTCTCATGCAGCTCTGCAGGGCACTTAGAGCGCACCAAGCAAATAAGAACTGTACTGCAGTGGCATGGCAGCTGTGACAGATGAACCACATCTTTGAGGATTTGTTGTTAGGATTATGAAATGGAGAGAATATATCGATTACAGTTAAAAACAGATTAAATCGCACGTGTTTAATTCTTGTCCTGCATTCAGACTCTTCTTTGTTCCAGCTCTCCACTGTCAGTATTATCCCCTAATTTCACAATCTTTAACTAGTCACAAACCAATCATTTTGGAATAAATGAAGTTTGGCTGAGGTAAACTTTTAGGAAATAACCTCAAGAATCCTTTATGGCCAAATACAACAATATTTTTTTCTTGCTGCCTCTTGCCGAAAAAAAGTTTTTGTGAAAAACAAACAAGCTATGGTGCAGTTAAGAGGTGTTCAATGTTTAGTCTGTAGACAGAACAAAAGCTAAACACTGAAAAAGTGCATGTCAAGATCTTAAGTGAATAATAATAAAAAAGACTTGACCCTCCTGTTATGTTCTGGGTCAAATTGACACATTTTTAAATTGAAACATCTAAAAGAAATAGAAGTATTTTTCCACTTTGAAACTTCTTCTTCTTGACTTTAACATATGAAATAAAAATGGTTCAGTTACTCCATTTGCTATTTAAATAGAAACAAACATCAGTGCTGTTCCTAAGAATCAAATAGAAGAGGGTAAATGTTGCAGAGAGGACCCATTCAAATTCCTCCCAAATAATGTGAGAGATGGATGAACTGTTTCCTTTTTTGCTGGTAAAGATGGAATTAAAACATTTTTAATATTTCCTTACTTCTCAAGGGGTTGGTGAAATCCCCTTAGGAAACTTTTGTTCTACTTTTCTTGTACTTAAATTATTATGGCTAAATTGGAAAGTTTCCCCAAGAGAATCTGGCTACAGAGACAAAATATGGTGCCGGAAAATGAATAGCCGGATGTCCATCCCCCTGCCGGAGCTGGCCACAACAAAAACATCATTTTAAGATTCTACCTTTTATTCCTTTTTTCTCTCTTTTATCAACCTTTTTGCCGTTTTTTTTTTTTTTTTTTTTTGTAACATTCTCTGTCACAGAGAAAAAAAAAAGGCTTTTTGTGACTCTGATCAGCTGATTCATGGAGAAAAAAATCATCATCTTAGCGGCTAAGATCAGCTTATTCACAGTGAAAAAAACAATTACAGTTTATACATATTCAAAGGCGTAAAAGCTGTTTTTTAAAGTTTTTAAAATATCATTTTAAAAAGGTCTCCTAAACTTCAGGAAATTTCCGCTTATGCAACTGGCTAAATTGCGATTATGATTTCCGCTTCCAGCTACATGTGGATTCTGACACGTGACCCCAGAGGCCTCTCAGTTTCCCAGTCAAAGCACATTGTTTATAGCCAAGAAATAGCATCATAAACTGATTGAAGTCCAGAATCTTTGAGCAGTTATAAGTTGGATTTCTGGTGGATTAAGATCCTTTTCTAGCATATCAATCAACGTTCTTGATCTTGAAGGAATAAACAGTTGAGGGGTAAATTATCATTCTAATCTGTGATGTCCTTTTACATAAACCTCTCTTAGTCTGCAGTCACATATCCCAAAATGCCCCCGTGCTGCCATCCCACTGCCACTGTCTAATTGTTAGAAATCGTACAGTAGCAGCGTGGGAACTCAACGAGGGCTGCTGACATGTGCCGGGGGCCCGGTGATGACCAGAATTAAATCTAGCAAAGCCGCCCACCATCAGTCCAAACTGGGAGATGGCACTGTATGGCATCATCATGGTGTTGATAAAACAGAGACCTGATACCTGCATATTGATGAATTGTGTTTGATGCTGAGAAGATTACAAAGAAGACACAAGATTGTGGTTTTCTGGAGGCATGTTGCCAAAAAATGTGTACATTTATAAATTGACAAGATTAAAATGTATGCCCAAAATCTGAGTAGCGAACGACCAGTGTCGCTGAGTGACCTGCTTCTTATAGCGTATATCCTTGGGTTACCGGCCGCTCGGTGGCACTTGATATGAACGGATGCCATTCAGACACATTTACACTTATGTGTAAATGTTGGGCAGCTGAAGGTCATCTTTCCCGACACGTGACTGCATCAATACACAATCACTTTAAAAAAAAAAAAACAGGGTGGTGGCATGAAATCTTTAAGATTTGCTTCCCCATCACACAGTTGCAGTTGTATTTGTGACTGTAACATTTGATTTATTGGGATAAACGCCTTCTAAAAAATATTTTTTGTGTCAATCGAAAAAATGTTTGTCTAGACTTCTGGAAAAATGAGAGATGGTGTTTTTGTCAATGTGAGAGAAGATCCTGAGTGATTTTTGTTCCACAGTGTCTCTCTCCTTGATAAATCCTTCGATGTGAATCTATTATAGTTTAATCTTTTTTTATTAAATTGTGAAATCAGTTCTTTTTACTTTGCTTTGTTTTTTACCTGACTGATTGTTGTGTTCTTGGAGTCATTTTGGTCAGTCAGTCAGTCCGGGAAATGTTTACCACTGTTCTAACTTTTAAGTAGTATTACAACTCTTCTTGTTTTCCATACATCCTACTTTGTTCTGTCAACCACACATTTATCTATTATTCATTTTTATGTGAAAATCACAGTCATGTTAGATGGAGGAATAGCACCTAAGTACCAGAGGTAGAAGTTAAAGTGACTCAGGCGGCCATAACGAGGCTATTTCAGTGGGCCAGACGGTTCATTTTCTCTGTGAATGTTTCGTTCCACTATTCATCTCTGACAAATAAATTGTATTTGAGCTGGATCTTCTTAGGGCTAAAATGGAGTCCCTCCTCTGCAATGTTAAATGACCTCTGGAACAATCTGATTATGATGGCTGTCAGACAGACAGATTTATCACAGAGGAGGAGTGGTGTAACGGATATGAGTGCAGCCCTGGTGACAGGAGAAAAAGACTGTGGGAGTGAGGGATGAGGGATGGGGAGGTGGAAGCAGGGAAGAGCAGACTCTAACTTTAGCCATGTAATCCATTTAAATGCGTTATATGATAAATACATGAAAAATGGCTCATTTTTCTTTTGCCCTACTGAGTATCTTTTAAAGAAGCAGGGCACTTTAGGTAGCAAAAACTTTGAGAGGTGTTTGAATTAGAAGTTTTGACATGCATCAATTTAGCCAATTTCCCCGCTAATGCCGTATTGATTAAATTTCCGCCTCGTCCAGCTTAATGAAAGTGGATGTGTTTTCTTTAGCTCCAGCTTGTAAGGACAGGCAGGGTCAACACCTCAGCAGAAACAGCTCTGAAAAGTTCAACACAATAGGAAAACAGCAAAACAAGCTTTTTTTTTTTCTTCTAAATGTCACCACTGAGGCTTAACTCCCCCATATTCAGAGTGTCTTCCTGTCCCCGCTGTCAGCACTTGGCTGAACTCGGAGGTTCCACGCACAATGGAAATACAAGAAAGATTGTCCTCTGTGACATTTGTTTGGAGACCTGTGCGCTGTCTGAAGCCTCTCTGCGATGGATGGAGGACGCGCGTTAACCGCGCCGCTGATGGAGACCTCAGCCGAGCAACAAGTGCTGACATTATTCTTCTGCCTGCACCTCTCCATCAATCATGTTTTCCAAGTGCTTCCAGAGACACTGAGGAGGACAGAGGTGAGCCGAGAAGAGGAAGTGTGTGGGAGCTAAGGACAGCTTATCTGTCTGAAAGTGCAGCAGGATAGGAAAAATAATTTGACTGCTCCTGACAGAGCTCTCACTCTGACTTTCTCCAACACGGGTGGCTGTCAGGCCAGACAATACCAGCAGATTCATTTGCTTCTGCTGCGTCACAGAGAACTGAGGAAAACTGAAGAAAGAAGACTTATCAGAGCCGTCAATGTGTCACTTATCACATGAGGACAGCATGTGTTGTTGTAGTTTTCAGCTTCATGCAGCACCTCAGAATAATGCCTGGAATAAAAGGAGGTTTTACTCTGTCGCAAACACAAAAGACCACAAATATTGTGTCAACCACGAACACTGAAGCAGCAGGAAAATATAACACATATGTCCACAAATTGCATTTTTTAGTCCGATTAGTGATATAATCTAAAAGCATCATAAAGATACGAATAAATTCTGCTTTTCTCAACTCTGTTGAACTTAAACAATTGTTTATGCTGGACCATGAAACCTGCCTGCATGGGTTAACCAATAAGTCAGTTCAAGAAGTATTTTGTAATTAATTTAAGAAGACAGTTGTGAGATTAAATTGTTTTTTTTCTTTGCCTTATTCTGTTTTTAAGAATATGAATCTTTGGTGAAGATGGCAGCCCTTCTCTGTCCACTAAATGAATAATTGCTGCCCCCATGTCGACCATTTTTGATTAGTCTGAGGAAATCAACAGAGATCATTACTACCTAACTTTCAAAATGTTCACTGGTTACAAAACAACAAATTACTTTTCCATGAAAGTCGAATTCGTGTAATTTGATGTTAACTCTTCAAAAGGTTTTTTGGAAAACATATTTAAAAAACACCTGTGAAGTTGACTGTTAAAGCTACACAAATAAAATGTCTTAAGAGTCACGAAGCCGTGACTCAACATCAACAAGTTACCTGGATAAACAAAAGCCTTTATCAACTTCTAAGAAGTTCTAAACAACAGTAACATTCAGCTCTTCCATTTATGTCAGTAATACATGATTTAATACACAAAGCAAATTGTCAAACAGAAAAATATTGGTAAAAAGGTGAATATTTATTTATTTTTTGTTATGACAGTAGGCTAATTCTGTATGCGTAAAGACCCACTACAATAAAAATGGTTTTTAGCATGCTCTTGATGCATTTTTCTTATGAATGACATATGCATGCTAAGGTGTTTAAAAATAATTTTCTGAGTATTTCTTTGATTCTGAGCAGATGAAAAAATGCTTTTTAAAAAAAGTTTGTAGATGTGATGTTATATCTTCAGTCAGCAGACCACAAGCTCCCCCCTCCGCTCCATTCTGATGCATCCACTTGCAGACAAATAGATCCACGTACGTCTTTGTTTTCCTCGCCTGAGCTGGCATCTGACCCAAAATTGTATGGCTGGATTGCTCTGATATTGCTCACCATTTTTGTTGGTGTTGTGAGAATCCATGACTTTATGGAGATCCAACCCATTTCTTTGAAAACTGCTCAGGAGCATGCACAGTCAGAATATTAATAATGAGATCTTCGCTTATAAGTTGGCTCACTACATGAGTTTCTGTTGTTGTACGAAACCAAACCATTTCCTTTAAGGCTATTGGGAGAGATTGCTGAGGAGTTAACATATCCAGAAGTAAGAATCAACAATTACCCACAAGACACACATAAAAGCACACGCACACACACGCACACACACACACATATACACAAGAGAGAGAGATTTCTCCCCTCAAAGAACTCTTATATCATCAACAATCTTTTTATGTTTACTGATCACATATTTTGGGCTGTTTACTCGTTCTGTCAGACGCTGCAGTGAACACATCACTCAAGCATAAAAACAGCTTTTTAATGAACGTGCATCTCTGCAAAGGTAAATGCTACATACCTTCATCTGGTTGCTTTTCTTCAACAAAATATTCAGCTCTTGTATTGATTTTTTTGTAAGTGTTTAAATGAATGTAATTTAAGCACTTGATCACTGAGGTGAGATTTAACATTGATTTCCAACAAATTGCCCTTCGTAATTGCATGTTTTGAATTGGCTACGGTGACATTTCAACATTTTTGTTTCATATTATGAAACAAAAATCACTTTGTTGTGCTTTAAAGCCTATGTTTAAGTGTGTGAATCGACCAGCCACTTTACATTTGGACAGCAACCTTGTCATTTCTCATGTCTTGCAGTGAGAGGTTCAAATTTGAAGGAAATTGGGATGTCGCCATCCTGGCCCCTCTTTATATTTACCTGCAGTCATGCGAAAAGAGACAAAAAAAAAAACGATTTCTTCTTTTAAAACTGGTATTTTTTGTGCAGCATGTTATGTAGTGATAACTTACCCCTATGGTGTTCGATATGATTTTATTAGTCTCACCAATCAGTTTAGGACATTTTTCTACTGCAAGAAGCTGCAGGCAATACACTTAACATGCACACAACCTGCAGAAAAAAATCATGTTGTGAAGGGATAGGGAATGCATTTGTTAAAAATACATCAGCAGCAGATGACATCCTGACGGGACTCATTCTTCTCCACTTACAACCGTCATCTCCATCACAGATTTTGTTTTGTTTTCGTTTTTTTTTGTCCCCCTGAATTAACGCTGTTTGAGCACACCAGAGTTCAAACATGGCCTATAAAAGACTGGCAAACCTCCAATGCTGTAACCCTCCTTTGTCTAACAGTATCTGGGATAGGCTCCAGCAACCACGTGAATCAAGCTGGTTCAGAAAATGGAAGGATAGATGGAGTTTAAATGCAATGCTATATTGTTACAGGGGAGGGATGCAAAAAGCTTATCTCTTGTGACGATCAGCTTGTGAATTTTGTCAGTTTTAGTTGTAAAAGCCACCCAGGGAAAATGTTTTGACAATTCCTATTATACAATATGAACATGTTTGAGACATAAAAGGCACTGGACAAAGCTCCACTCCACAAGTTTTCTATATTACTTATTTAATCCTGTCAATGTTATTGCGTTAACGCATCGTTAAGGAACACAGTTTACTAAAATAACAAAAAACCTGTGTCCTGAAATGAAGATCAAATAATTAGTGAGATAGTAAAACAAAAAGACAAACCAAAACGGAGTTGGAACCATGGCCAAATTAAACTAAGTCAGGGAGACTGCCGACCCAGCCATGGCGACCGTCGGAGTCAGCAGCTCCCTGCTAAGGGCTGCCAAGAAAACTACCTAAAGAAAATGAATTAAACAAAGCCCGCAAATCAGAACTACCACGGTCCAACCCAAACTAACACAACAAAACCCAGCAATCTAAGATTGCTGAGGACAAAAAAGGAGTAAAAGACAGTGATGTGACGCTCTGTACCGAGGCTTCGAGGCTTTTGCGAAGCGTGTATCGAGGCTTGCTTCATCTGGGGGAGGAGTTGAAAATGATCACATCTGAAGCTTCACTACCTGGCCGTACCACATGACTGATACATGAAGGGGTTTAGACTGCGTCGCGAGTCTAGACAGCTGCATGAATCTCCAGTCAGTTAGTCTTATGAGATTTTAGGGAAAATGTTGTTTTTGAATAAAATAAATCAAAATTTCTCATAAACAATAATCACTGACCATATCTCAGTTTTATCAAATTGCGATCATTATCCTCAGTGGTTCTTTATTAATCGCGAGAGTAATGTTCTAAAAATAACCAATGATAGACAATATCCTTGAAAGATTCAACTTTATTCAAAATACAGGTAATTATGGATGTCCTATGGCTGTAAAGCTCACGTGACTGATTCATGAGGTGGTTCATTCAGCAGGATCCATTCATAATGTGGATGTTTGATGTGGGGCTTGGAGATAGTGTGGACAGATTGTGGAAATTTAGTATTATTGTGTGAATGCATTCAATGCATTCACACTATTGTTTTTCACCTATTTACGTTTTCTTCCGCACGTTTTTTGACACGTAAAAACTCAAGCACACTTCATGCAATTTATGCAATCTTGGTATCAAAACGTTTGTCTCATTAAGGACATTACTGCTTGTATTTTTGGTTTTCGCAAATTTTACGGTTTTCGCGATTTCGCGCAATTTTTAGCCCCATGTTAACTGCAATGGGAAAATTTTTCAAAATCATTATAAAAATTCTGCAACTTTGAAACTAGCAATATTACGGTGTCCACACTTCTGCAAATTTAGTACCATTCATCCTGTATTTTAGGTATTCTCAAATGTAAGCTTTTTTTACCGCAAATTGAGCCAATTACTAGCATCCATGGAAAAATGGAATGTGATTTTATCAAATCCTTTAGAAACTTTATGCACTTTTACAACTTATGAAACAGTGGTATCAATACGTTCAGCTTGTCCAGGACATTCGTGCTTGTACTTTTGAAATTCGTACACTTAACGATTTTAATGCAATCTATGCTCGTTTACTAGCCTCATTGACAATTAATGGACATTTTTAAAATCGTTATAAAACTTTGTACACTTTTTAAACTTGTGCAATATTGGTATCAAAACGATCAGCTCGTTGAGAAAATTATGGCTAGTATTTTTGGTTTTCGCAAATTTTACGGTTTTTGTGATTTTGCGCAGTTTATGCTAATTTTTAGCCCTATGTTAAGTCAATGGGAACATTTTTCAAATAGTTATAAAACTTTCTGCATTTATGCTTTTTCGGCTAATTTGGCAACTTTTGAGTTTTTTTGGGATAATTTTGAGTTAAGCTAACATATTAGCAACTTTGTGCTAATTCAGGGTTAAGCTAGCATATTAGCAACGTGTAGCTTTTTGGCTAATTTGGCAACTTTTTAGGGTATTTTGGGCTAATTTGGAGTTAAGCTAACATATTAGCAACATGTTAGATTTTTTGGCTAATTTGGCAACTTTTGAGGTTTCTTTGGGCTAATTTGGAGTTAAGCTAACATATTAGCAACGTGTAGCTTTTTTGGCTAATTTGGCAACTTTTTAGGGTATTTTGGGCTAATTTGGAGTTAAGCTAACATATTAGCAACGTGTTAGCTTTTTCGGCTAATTTGGCAACTTTTGAGTTTTTTTTTGGGATAATTTTGAGTTAAGCTAACATATTAGCAACTTTGTGCTAATTCAGGGTTAAGCTAGCATATTAGCAACGTGTTAGCTTTTTTGGCTAATTTGGCAACTTTTGAGGTTTTTTGGGCTAATTTGGAGTTAAGCTAACATATTAGCAACATGTTAGATTTTTTGGCTAATTTGGCAACTTTTGAGGTTTCTTTGGGCTAATCTTAAAGAAAAATCTTTTGCATCTTCAGCAACCACATTCTGCAAAATGCATTCACACATGCATTATCGGAGGTAATGCACTTTTCTAGTTAGTATTATCATTATAGAAAAAAATATATATATATTTATCTGTCCTTTAAACACACTGGCCCGGCTTGATCTCAGTGTTATAAAAATGGGATTAGTGTCCAAACCCAAACCTCCCTCATACGGCTAAGACTCTGAGCCACGTTGGTACTGGTACTATATAAAGACGCAGATTTTGGTGTTTTGTTCCAGACATGTCAGTTACTTATTTTCTATTCAGTTTTTCTATATCCTTGCCAATCATTTGAGTTTTCCAGTGATTGTGGGCAGGCTCATATAGGATTGGGCAGGGTCATTAGGGTGCACGAGGCTTTATTTCAAATGGTTGAAGCCATTCAAAGTGAACGGTGAAATCTGTGTTTACTTCTGCCGGTGTAAAGGTGGAGATGCAGAACTGCAGTGCCTGTCAGAATAAAGCATCTTAAGCACATGTAACCTGTGTGCTCTCCTTGACCCTGAGACACTGCTTTATCACACTTTTGTTTTGGAAAAACTTGGATTTTTATTTTTATATTATTTTTCATCTCTGAAGTACCTGTTCCATTCTTTAGTGACCTACACCAGTCAATTTAATCATCAATATTTGTTTATATCTCACTTTTCATATTTGGTAACATAAAAAGTTCTGTGCACCAGGAAAAATATTGTAAAACAAGCAAATTAGTTTATAGAAAGGGCCTCCCCAATCCACACACAACCCCACACTTTTAAAGTACTGGCACCAATTAAATCTAATTCCATCCCTACTGTCACCTCAATTTAACTGATCATTTTCATAATTCCCAAATTTGTCTATTAAAATGGTTTTTTTCACACTTCAAATTGCCACACTTCAAATTCAAGTGATTTTTTTGTGTCCACTAGATGTCCTCCTAGAGCGCATGAAGCTTCATGAAGCATTGCACTGCAAAGTTCAGTCCGTGAAGCTCTCAACTTTCTCGTCCGAGCTGAAGTCCACCTCAAAACAAAACTATAAACATTTTTGTGGAGCAGCTGTGATGATTTAAGCTAGCGAGACACGGAGCCACCATAATCAGAAGGGGGGGGGTCCAGGACAGATCAGCCCCCCAGCTCTGCTCAGCTCCAAAAGCCAGAAAAGAATTGATTCTACAAAGTTTGTTAGCAAATTTGTAAACACACTGAGCTGGACTAGTTTTTTTCCCACATGAAATTTAGACATAACTGCAAGATTCCCATTTAGCTTGAGCTTTAAACTAAGTTTTAAGGATTGACGGCATCCATGCCGACAAAGATGAAGGAATCCAAACAAATGTTTTCAACTTAAAAACGTATTATAGGAATATTCAGGATCTGAATCCACACGGGGGGAATTTGTGATATCCTGGAAATAATCTGAAAGCAGAGAGAAATATAGAAAAATAAAAATAAATAGGTTTCTGATAAACAGACAGCATTGAGAAACAAATGTAACGAACTCCTTCCTGCACAGCAAGAGTTGGAAGATAACTAAGCATGTTCATAGTCAGACATGCAACTAACATTCTCAAATTGACAGGAAATACATTTCTGAGTAAATAGAAATGATTTCTGATGTTTGATGTTGATGACATTTTCATTGTACCATGTATAACAATAAGTGAGTTCTGTTCTATTCCAAAAATAAACACATCTAGATGTTGCGCTGATGTTGCACTTGCTTCCATCTTTTCAAAGAGAGAGAGCTTGGTCAAAAATAGGGATGGGCAGAAGGGGCCACTGCTGTGACAGAAATCCCAAACTAACAGGGAAAAAATAAGTAAACAAAAAAAAAGACAAAAAATGCAAGGATTGCCAGACTGATGAGCAAATAGACCTAAAAAGGAAAAAAAAAACAGATAAACGAAGGCTCAACAAAGCACAAACTTTGTCACGCTTGTGCCTGTCCCTAGCCCGGTTATTGCAGAAGTTAATGTCAGGAAAATATTGAAAATAAAATCTATAAGACATAAAGTGGATCAAAGGAGAAGCTAAATATATGGATAGATGAACTGAAATGACAACACTATGGTTTTCTAAGGATTTTAGGGGTTCAGAGGGATATGATTCCTTAAACTGTCACCCCTCCCACCCATAGTTTGGCTGGCTAAATCCGTGCCTGAAAGAGTGGTTTGTTTTTTTTATATGTAATGTTATTCAGAAATGTATGAAAAATATCAGAGCATAGAAAACATTTCTACTTGAATCTTTACAATAATGGTGGTAGCATCATTCCAAAAACACCTCATTCCCAAAAATCCTTCATAAAAATTTTAAAATTGTTTACATGTGTGATGAAGAGGCAGTGGCATGTGGATCCATGTGCACACAGGGTTTAATGGAGAAAGCAGGCTGAGGCAAGACGAGGTCAAAATACAGGCAATGGTCAGGACACAGAGGGAAGCAGGGAGATGAGGAGGAGGCAGGAAGGAGTCAGAAACCAGAGACAGACATAAGAATAAACTGCTCAGAGAGGATTGTGTGGCAATGCAAGACTTCACACTGAGGTGGTGACAGTAGGCAGACTACATACACTGGTGGTGATGAGGTAAATGGAAAACAGCTGAGGAGATCCGGCAGAGGGAGTGATTGCTGACGGGGAGAGGGAGTGCAGGGTCAGAACTCAGGTGAGCGCTCCCTCTGGTGGTTGGAGAGGGAAGCAGCAGGTTGATCCATGACAACATGCAGGAATAAATTGCACTTTTATTTTTTTAGGACTCTCAGCTAATTATGATTCATTGAATAACAAACAGCAGTTCTTAAAGAACATTATGCATGTTAAATTGATCATTTTTAATTGCATGCGTTTGTGCACATTCAATGAATGCTACACAGAGTGTAGAATGAGAACAAGGACCAGGTTGTTCGAGGAAAAAATGTGAAGGACTGCATTACTTTGAGATGTACAACATTCTATCAAGAACACTCAAGCAGGATTTTCATTAAACGCAAAAGTGCAGAATGATTTCTCACTGGTCCATATTTCAAATGCAAAAATTTTTGTTAAGTTTGCATTTTTTAATGCCCAAACCTTCATAGGAAGCTTGTATTATGTGTCATGGGCCTATCATAAACCTTTAGTCCACCCAGCCTTTTGTGTATGGCTTCACATAACACAAAAAGGATTCATTTCTATGAGATTGTATTTGCACGTTTAAAACATTCAAGATCAAGGTGACTATTTGATCCTTTTCTGAAGGTTTTATTGTGGCAAAAGCTCTATTTTTTTTCCCTAAGAACAGAGAGATTGCTGACAAAGTTCTTGCCCTGTGCAGCGCTACGATCAATACGATAAATTGCAATTCAAAAGTGAGAGCCGGTGTGAAACTCTGCTCACTTTGCCCTTCTAGAAACAATTTTTCTGGAAAAGAAAAACCTGCCTGTTAAGTTCAAAAGCATATCTGCAAGAAGAGTAATTTCACAGGCTGACACCAGGTGTCCAGCACGTCTTCAGACAGAGGGAGTTAGAGCAGCTCAGCGGGAGCGATGACTCCTGTAAAGTGTGATGATTGCTGTAAAACAGAAAAAACTCAGATAAAAGAAGCTTTATTTTCAAATCGCAGTTGAACAGTTAAACAAAAATATGACTTCCAGCAAGTGAGTACAGCTTCTTGAGAACTTATGAGTTCCTGAATCAGAGAACTTTTGCAAAGAAAAGTCAGATTTTTACAAGTCCATATAATTTACCCTGATTGTCTCCTCTGGGAGTTCGTTTTGTAGATACTGAGCGAATCCTGAGTAGTTTATCATACGAGAATCCCAGGCCCATTCCCTGTAGACATACCTTTCACTACAGTTGAGTTGCACAAACCTAAACAATGAACAGGAGCAATTACTGAAGCATTACACCACAAACAGAGAAGAGTGTTTTCTAAGTGGCTTTCCATGCTCTCGCTTCAGGATCAACTCCAGCTTGCAAATAAAAATAGTTGTTGTTTAAGGTGGAACTGCTGCTCATTATCACATTTTTATCCTAAGCAACTGCTGCTTCCTCCATGAAAACAAAACATTACTCCGAGTTGACCCCAAAACATTCAAATAAAGCTGCCAGCTGATTATCATTTGTTTCTGTTCAGGCACTTGAACAAATATTCCTACTCTGTTCAGCCACTCGTGAGAAGAGAAAATATCACACAGCGCCACTAGACACCAGTCACACAGTAAACCTGACTGCATTCGCTCTGCTTTGCATAGATAGACCTGCTGTTTTTAAGAGACTGTTAATTAATCTGCACTTATCTGATGAGCGTAGCCATAAACAAGCAGCATTTAACTCTGACTGATTTAAATTCCACGATAAACAGAATCTGGTATAACTATAACAACTGGACAAGAAAGTGATGAGCAAGCAAGAAAATGTGGCCTAATACTTTATCTCACCAGTGCCTGTCACCTTGTTTGTGTGCTTGTGATCCGTTATGATTTGGTGTAAAGTGAACTTCATGTCGAGTATTGAATAAATTCTGTAAGTTTCAAGACATGAAGAGTTTAGGGACAACAGTAGCCAGAGAATGTGTGTTTTTATCCATATGATTTACTGCATAGGAAATTTTATTGATGATTCAAAACAAAGTAAATCTGATTTGGAAAACGAAAAGGAATTAAAAATATAAAGTGGTGAATTATGATTTAAAATGATTTAGTAAAGAAGGATTAGATTTTTTAAAAAAGGAGATAACTGTTAGTTGTTATTGTCTTACATTACTTATCTTTGCCAAGTTAATTCATTTTTTTTATTTTAAGAGCAAAAAGTATAAAAGGTGAAACGACAAGAATTATTAAATAGAAAAACAATGTGTTGTTAAAAAAGATAAATGTATGCTGGGATCACCCTGAGCGCATTTTACTCGTCATCAAGCATAATGTTAACCAGCCCTGCGCTGAGTTTAGTGAGTTCCACCATTTACTCCAGGAGCTGCACTTTGATGAAGAGCGCCTATTTCTGATTATCCCCGACCCAGTTTGATGTCCCGATGTCCCGCATTGGTGCACGGATCACCCACCAGGACACCAACCATAGGCACTCCTTTCCACCGTACTGGCAGCATGTGTAGCATTAAAATCACTGGTCACTGGATAAATGCAACAACAATGTATGGAATCAGACATTGATCACATATTCATCCCCTTGCAGGTATCTAGTTACTGGGGACTCGTACAACACCATAGCCAGCAGCTTTCGTGTTGGTGTCTCAACAGTCGCCAAAATAATCCTTGAAATGACGACTGGAGTTCATGGCTGTTCCTTACTCCGAAGATTGGAGGTCCCTTGCCGAGGGATTCCATTAATGGTGGAACTTCCCAAACTGCTGTGGTGCTGTGGACTGGAAGCACGTTGTCATAAGGAGGATGGCCATTGACGTTACAGGGTGATAGATGTTGAGGACCACAGCAGAACTGGTGCAGCTGCAGTCCACAGTGCCGGCTGTTTCGGCATGTGGGTGGAGTCAGGCCTGAGGTCATGGAGTGTGTGAAAACAACACGTGTGCTACATAATTTCTTCAGGTCCTCTGACATTGATGCACCTGTGGAAGAGGCTGCCACCACTGTGGAGGGGGCCACCTTGGGGATGCCTTGAAACATACACATCCTCCAGAAAGACCATTGTTGTGGGGGACACCTTCATGGCCTGCTTCACAGCAGAGGGAGCAGTGTCCTGGCAGCCTACAGATTAATCTCTAACATCATCCGAGGACTGGTCAACTAAGGTTCGTTTAAAAGCCACCACATACCATTCAGAGCATCCATTCATTAATCATTTGTGTGAATGAGCTATATTTGCTGTTTATGTCTTTTGCGTGGTTTTCTATACACACAAATGTGACTTAAATGTGTCTTTGTATGTTCTGCATTTTTAATCAGTACATTTTATTATTTCTGTGATGACTTTCTCCTTTATTGTTCACAATCTATGCTTGAAATGAAATATATCAATGAATCAAAAATCATCACATTTAATTGGCATATTTACTTCTGTATTACTCAAAACTTAAACTTACTTATTCCCACCTCCTCCGAGACACTGCGCCATGAATGCTCCCTTATAGTTTTATTTTGACATGTATTTATTCGTGTGTCTTATAGCTCAGGATGCACGCATACGGCTACAATCAACTTGTCATCCATTGATGTTAACTAGCAATACCAGGTGGCGCTTCTGTTTTTTGAAGCAGGGACCAACACACGTCACTCCCAAATCTGAGATCACGACTGCTAACAGTGCTGCGATTATGTGTTAAAATGTTTGTGTTAAATGGGTTGGAACATTTAGCACGGGCTCAATGTGTGCCCGATTAGTACGTAAAGCTTGTGATCTGACATAAAAACTTGGGTAGCAACGCGCGCTCCAGACGCAGAAGACAGGAACTCTAGTGTGCGCGTATTTGCATTGACTTTTTATTATTGTAAGTTATTGAAAGTGGCCACTTGATTGCGCGCCAATGTGTAAGCATCTTGAGTTACAACCCACCATTATAGCAGTATAACCTGTCAACAAGAGGCGTTGTGTTAACAGAGCAAGTTTAAAAAAAAGCTGCCCGTCGTTGAGACGCAGCTCCTGCAGTAGATGCCTCCCTATGCAGGGAGAGTCTCTGATCTCATGAACCTAGACATGGACACATCGTTTCCTACATACACTTTTCTAAACAAATGAACTTGATCCCTCAGCATTATCCGTGTCTTCAATGCATTGTCAATGAGATATACAGTCAACGCTTCCATGTAGCAATGATGCTAGCAGTAGTTCCCCACATGTCAAATTTATGAACACATTTTTGGATAAGTGTCCAGAAGTTAATTTGGCAGGTGTTGAAGAAAGGTTGCAAACGTGAATTCGACAAGCAAATTGCATTTGGTGTGAACACAGCGTTAAAAATTAAAGACACAGTAAATGTGATTTAAACATTTCAGATATATCTTGTTATTATTGTTTGCTTGCAGCTAAAGTTTATTTTATTTGCAATACCCTTACACAACACTGCAAACTCCTACTTTAACAACACTCATGATTAAAAAAGAGAGAACATCAGGAACTGTCACATGCCTTCTCGCAGAACTGGGAAACAAATTAAGATTCACGACTTTGAACTCTGTTTTTCTAGCTTCAACAAGTTTATATAAATTAGATCAGATGAATAATGAAACGGTGTTATTAACCCAAACACATAACAAATGAGTTCCCAAAAATAAAACTTAAATACTTCTATTAGTTTTTGGTGACCATTTCAATTCATATGACATTGATGTCGACAAGAAAAGTTGTTATTTAAAAGCTGTCAGTTTCCTAACATGTAAAGCTATATTAATGAGTGTTTATCATTTTTTAAATATTGCTAACATCCGTCTTCTTTAAACAAGGTCAGATCATTCATACTGAGTTAATTACAATAACCCCTCGTTTTATTATTTAAGGCATTCATCCTTTTTCTGTATTTACCACTCAACATAAGTTTGTATCACACATCAGTGGCTTTGAATGCCACGGATATCAAAACACTGACTGAAGGAGAACAGAATGGAGCTTCTTTCAGTTCTGGAAAGGATCATAGCAGAGAGAAAAAAAAAAAAATCACACTCCGTTCACAGTATTTTAAAGAAAGAAATGAAATGTCAGCTCGAAATGTTTTGAGCTTGTCATGTTTAGCCTTGGCCCTGGATATTAGTCATTTTTATTTTTTTTTTAATCTGATTTAAAGAACATCAAGTTTCATTGTTTCAGTGCACCTATTGTAGACTCTGTGGCTCTTTGACCTCAATCCTTTAAAGCTCCAGCAGGAATGCCATTGAGCCACTGTATATGTCAAATCCGCACATGAAAGCTTCCATGTTTACCCCTTGGATGTCTCTGGAGTTGCAGCAGCGCTAAAAGGGATTCGGTTCTTATCTTTGCTGAGGAGGAACAGTGAATGAAAGCCGATGGGTTTTGGGTTGATGTGGCTGCCATGCTGGGAAAACTCACAGGATGGTTCATTATCTTTTTAGTTCACGCACTTCAAGATGACTTTGATGAGTAATTAATGTGATGGAATTTATGAAGAAAAATCATACATTAAAAATATTCAAAACTGACAACAGAACCTCTTTATTCTTCATGAAAAGCACAATATTTAGAGAGTGTCGAGCAAAATTTTAAAGTGGCCAATGTAGGGTGAATATTTAATTTGCATAGTGAAATGATGGGCACAAGCTCAAAGTTAAAACTGTGTTTGCTTCCTGAAACTGGGCTGTGGGGACTTCGATGTGGGATTTCTAGCGTGGAGGATTCACTGTGAGCCAAAAACTGGGAGGTTTGAGATGAAAGATCAGTGAATTGCAGGAAGTTGCAGCATTAAAGGAAGAGCTCACGATAATTCAGGTCCTTTAAGTAATAAGCTCTAACAAGACACTGCTGAGCTGCATTGGGACAGCCACTCTAGATTAATTAATTTATCATTTATGATAACACAAAAATAAAAAAAAGAAAAATATCTCACTTCCATTTTCAGTCTGTGAAGCCAAGGCCAACAGTTTCTGCTCAAAGAAAAGTACAGAAAATTTCTCCAGAATACCTCTATGATATTATAACAAAAAAATAATATTCCTGGTGGTTGTTTATCAGGCTTTAGTCAAGTTTTAAACTTTTACCAAGGTTTCTTCTTAATTAGCCTCACAAAATTCCATAAAAATAATGTTCACACAAGTCAGAATAGTTCAAGATGTTCCTATAGTGCATTTGTTTTAGGCCTGCAATCTATTTGGGAAATTATACCCTGATATCTTAGGAACAAAAATAAATTATAACTTTTTTTTTTAATCTACTTTACTGTGCAGATGTAGAGGAATGAAAAAAATGATCTACACTATTTTTTGCACACAGGTTTATTGTGCTTGGTATTGGGGATCAAGTCCTACTGAAAGCACTGGCATATACATAAACTGAAACGTGGCTTCAAAAATCCAAAACTACAAACTAAACCACAGCAAACATTCATATTTTGTATCCTAACTGTGTAAAGAGATACTAAAAAGGTGGGGATACGCAGAAAACCAGAAGATGCCACAGCTGAAACCATGAACTTAAATACATAGAGGGGGAGACTGATTAAATGAAATAGCTGTGGATGATTGCAACTCAAACCTGGTGATGTTTTACCAGAACAGGAACTAAATCCAAAGCTACTCCACATAAAAATAAAATGAACTAAACCTGAGTAAAACAAGCTCAGAAAACAAAATAAGTTCCACTGTTTTGGCATTTCATTATACTTTGACATTATCTTCTGATGTCTAAGGAAACTTTAGGTGTGAAGTTAATTTCACTTAATATATTTTTACAGTTCACATTTTGTAAAAATAGGTAGCCTAAAACTGGGAAAGATTACAACTCTTGAGAAGAAAATCAATAAGTATATTTTGTTAGTTTTTCCAAACAAAAACTCCTAGAATCTTCTTCTTTTCCTTTCGGCTTTTCCCTTCAGAGGTCACCACAGCGAATCAGCTTCCTCCATCTAAGTCTCTCTTCAGCATCCTCTACTCTAACACCAGCCACCTTTATGTCTTCATTCACTGCATCCATAAACCTCCTCTTTGGTCTTCCTCTAGAGCAATGATTCTTAACCTGGGTTCGATCGAACCCCAGGGGTTCGATGGGTTGATCTCAGGGGTTCGGCAGTAGGGTTGGGCACCGAAGTTCGGTTCCAATTAGGAACCGTTATGATTTATGCGCTTCTGCCAAAACGGAAAGAAGCTGCTGCAAACGGTGCAGCATGTCGGTGTCAAATTTCACTTGTTTGTGGACATGTCAATCATCTCTACTCACATCAGTAGTATGAAATCCCAGCCAGTCTCTTTTATTTTCCTACAATTGTGGGCGGGCTCAGATAAAGTCGCTGACTAGGCGAAAACGCGCGTTCGCGCAACTCTTCCATGTGTGTCTGCATATCACAGTTTGACAAGTGCTGCATCACATTTGCCAATCAGGAACTCATGGGCTCGTGATGTTTTCACGGACCCGATCATCGGACAGAATATTGATCCTAGGCGAGTGTTTTTGATTGTTTGTTCTGCGGCGGTGTTGTGTACATGAGTTCGCGCCATCTCCCGTTAAGGAAGGTATTAATGTTCTAGGGATCTGCAGTCAAGGAGTTGTTTTGTCTATTCATGTCAGAAACTAAACCAGAGAAAACCTGAAGACGCGTCATCCTCCTTTATTCGAACACAACGCCGAGAAACGGGCGAGGCGCTCAAGGACCAGAGGAACGTGGGATACGCCCGTTACACTCGCTCCATACGCTGGGAGACATAATTACTGCTTAGGGCGCAAAGCTGGAAGCCCGGAGTGACTCCCCGGCCCAAGCGCTGGGAGCGCAAGCACCCAGCTTGGCTCTCCTGCACTGTGATGTTATATTAGTTTTCGTCGAAACGATAATAAAAAGTCCCCAATATAAAAAGATTTTCACCAAAGAGGGGTTCGGTGAATGCGCATATGAAACTGGTGGGGTCGGTACCTCCAACAAGGTTAAGAACCACTGCACTAGACCTCTTGCCTGCAGCTCTACTCAGCATGCTTCTACCAATATCTTCACTGTCTCTCCTCTGAACATGTCCAAACCAGTTCAGTCTGGCCTCTCTGACTTTATTTCCAAAACCTCTAGCATGTGCTGTCCCTCTGATGGATTCATTCCTGATCCTATCCATCCTGATAAAAAAATACATACCTTGAACGTAAAAAAAAAAAAACCTGTAATTCATTATTAATTCTCATTTTAAAAATGTATCTGCTTTAGAACCATAGATAGTTGCTTTAATCGATCACTTTCTAACCCAAGAATGATTTAGTCCAGATTTAATGCCAAAAATGTTTCTCTTGGTCTTTCACCTTTAGATTTATCAATATGATGAGACATGTAACGACATGGAGGTTTATTCAATAAAGAGTATGACATGTCATATTTGGAGGTCTTTATTAAAATCCTTTATTATTTTCTATTAAAAATAAACTTTTCAAACCTATTTAAAGTCACTAAACAGCTTCTAACAACCTGAACAACTAAATACTGTTTCTGCTTTTATCATTCTCTTTTCTCAATCTACTCTTTAAAGTTCCAATCCAACCATATTTTTTTTATATTGTAAAATCAGTCTCAGTCTTTAATTGTGATGGTGCAGCTTTTAGCTGAAAACGAAAAGCAGTTGTTTTTTAAGACACACTTTTGAACAATAGTAGTGGCTTATTAGAAATACAATTCTAGTTTGTGGGTGGGACTTTTGACACAGACCAACCAGCCCCCTCAACCTCCCCGTCATAGAGCCATGTTTGCTCGTTCCCTCGTGAGTTTATAGCTTCAAGCTAACATTAACGGGGCCAAAATTACTACAAGCAATAATGGATAAATCCAGTCAAACAGTTTTGCGGCAGAACCACAATTCATTGCAGCACCAGTGTTGAACGCTCATCATTTCTCACTCACCTAAATGTTTTTGTTTTGTTTTTTTTGGTTATAGAACAGAAGATCAGTTCTACACCTCGCAGAGTTCTTGCGGGTATGAGTACTTTGTGTATTTAAAGCGTTGAATGTTGTTCTTTGCTCTGCTCAGGTGTTCAGAGGATAAGGTTAGTCCACACTATACAACTATTTTGTCACCAGTAGGTCGAACTTGTTCCTAGTGCATATTAGACTCCAGTCAAGATGCCCTTCGTCAGGAGTTCTGTTTGTAATTTTAATAAACAGAATTTCTAGACCCAGCCAGGAGCAAAGAAAGTCTGGTTTGAGGACGGCAGGATTTCCTCTCTACTTTTGGTAGATGATATTGTCCTACTGCTTCATCAATCCAGGATCTTCTATGTGTACAGGGGTGCTTAGCAGTCAGGTGTTAAGTGACTGGCCATTCCTTCTGAACAATCTGAAAAGTTAACATTTCTTTTGCAATTTAATGTTTTGTCCATTTATTAATCAATTCATATTTTTGACCAGAAAAAAGAAAACATGCAGACAAAACACTTGATATCACTCGAGGTTAATTTCTGCAACACATTATACTCTGAAAGCTTTTTTTCATGTTTCTTCTGTTAATTCTCATAAATATTCATGATTGAACACATAAACTGCAGTGTCGAACAAAGCATCTGTGAGCTGAAGCTGTGAAAGTGATTTATATTTAATTAGAAAGCATGTGCTTGAGGATCAGATTAAATGATTCTTAACTGTTTTTCTCTAATTAATTTGATTTGGATTTTGTAAAGAAACATCTAATCAATTAACAATCCACCTGACAAATGTTATTGATAGCCAAGGGACAGAGGTGTGTGGAGCGACTAAAGCAGGAAACATAAAATGATTCAATTAGGTTTCATGTTGTTCAATTAAAATGATTAATTATTTTTTAGTATTTTTTCATCACATCACTGACATCATTTAAATTTAGATAAATTATACATTGATTGAAATTTATGAAAAGCCACAGTAGAAATTGTGTTTTCATCCATTTTTTTGAACATTGATACAAACTGAGCAGCAATATATCAGCGTTTTTTGTAAAATCTGCAGTTGAGTTCCAGAAATGTCTTCATGGTAAATCAGACTTCCCATATCAGAGTGACCATGCACGCACTGTGCTTATTAGGTCTTTTTCACAATGATATTTTGACATGTCATAAAAGTGGTAAAAGAGACAAAATCTCAGCAGTTCTTTCCCGGTAGAATCAGAGGCCTGTACATTTTATCATAGGTGTGCCTCAACTATGAGAGACAAAATGAGAAAAAAAAATCCAGAAAATCTCATTGTCTGATTTTTAAAGAATTTTTTTGTAAATTATGGTGTAAATGAGGAGTTTTTGGGCGATAACAAAATTTAGGCCCAATCTAAAGTCTTCCTTCTCGCTAGCCCTTGTCCCTTCCCCTTCCCCTTCACTTGGCCCTCCAAACGGAGAGTTATGGAAAACTTGTCTAGTATTTCAAAAGTCACTTTTATTGATGAATAGGGCTTGGAATTACTGGGTACCTCACGATACAATGTGATATGCGATACATGGCTCACGATATCGATAATATCGCGATACTGTGATAATTGGCCAAAATCATCTCTAATAATTAACATTATATTACAGAACACAATTTTTTTGAGAAAAGATATCCCCATTTATTTTTTTAGCTTAAACTCAATCATAATAAACAACTTGTGTCTTATTTTGTGAAACAAATTATAGACACTTTTGTGCAACATTAATGAAATCAGTGATACTATGTCTTTGACAAGCTTTGACACCAACTGAATTGGAATTATCTGTGATATGCAATGTTAACAATAGTAAACATGATCAACAGTGTCACTGTTTAGTGCAGGATTGTTGTAAGCAAAATAACAAAAATTAAATAATTCAAGTGGCGACAGCTATCTACCTCCAAAGAAATGTTACACCAAAGGATGATGAATGTAACATTTTATAGCCTCTCTCAAGTGTTACCAAATTTTTTGTGCACTTTTCTCACACTTCAAAAGGGCTGAGCATCCAAAATTGAAGGCTGATTTACTCTCACTGCCACTTGAGATTATTCTTCCAATCTATATTTATTCTCCATTTGGTCAATCAGCAGTCAATAGGTAAAAACCCTCAAACACACATAATAATGGCAATTAATATTTACAAATTCAAATTATATTACAGATTAGCAATAAAAGACTTTAATCAATAATAATTTATATAATTTCAAGGGCTTCAAATAACTAGTAACCTCCCTAATTTTACTATTCCCCTATTTTAATTACATGTTTTTAAGTTCATACATCAAATCCTACATTTTTGCATCAAGAAAGACTTTAAAATCACATCAGCAAAAAGTATTACATTCATTTGAAAACTTCACACCATAATTTTACACTGTAATTGCATGAAAACTAAAATTCTGACCGGAACCTAGAGTGTAAATAAATAATTGCAAAGCGCGCCTAGTTCCCACAGCACACCGATCAAACAGGAAATAAGCGATTGCGGCCACTCTAGCACTCAGACAAAGTCACTTCTTACGCACAGGTAGGCATGCTTTACACAAGCGCTGCCGAGTCTGTATCTCGCCAGTGCTTTTTGCCGAATGAAGTGCGTGTCACCATTAAATGTCTGACGCAGCGCGCCCAGTTGCTCAAGAGTTCAATATCACGTGACTGAAATGCTCAGCACAACAGCCTCTTCAAATGTAAATACAAGATCGATACTTGGTGAGAACCCATTGAGACTCAAATATGCTAAATATTGCGATATATCGCAATATCGATATTATGGCACACCCCTATTGATAATCGTCATCAATAATCGCCAGTTTGCTAGGTTTAGTGTAGAGCTTCCAGAACTTGAACTTACGTACATGACAGCAGCGGTTTTATAATTTTTAAAAGGTCATTCTACAACAAAAAGTCATCTAGCATTTAAAAGTAAACTTCTGTGGTTCAGAGTTCACCCATGAGAAGAAAAGTGCTTCTCCGCTCGTACAGTTTAGCCTCGCGGGGGAGGACTTTGTATCCCTGCGTTTGGAGGGTCGGATTTTATAAATACATTTCCTGGACACACACTTAAACTCCCCCTTCAAATGGAGGGGAAGGGAGAAGAGTTTGGATCAGGCCTTAATCTCAATACTTTTTTTATATACCATTTTTTGGCAATGACAGCGGTCAAATGTTTCTGTTAGTCTTCACAAGGTCTTCTTCTTCTAGAAAAAGGTGTAATACTAAAGCACGATCGCCCCCTATTGGGCAAGCGGAAATGTCCTCCAGGAGAAGCAGAACAATGTTTACAATGTTAATGATCAGAACATTTCTGTTTGAGCTTCTCCTTTTGAGAATCCATGTAACAGTGTATGTTATTAACAATCTCATTATTTCACTAATACATTTTACAGTATGTGAACTGTATCAGATCAAAATAAATATCTTCTAAAAATATAGTATTTTATTAATGTATTTCTAAACAAATGTGAATAAATGTCTAAACACAAAATTCAATTGCATTGAAGAATTGAAAGAATAAAAAAAAAAATCTGAATTAAATTGATTCAGGCTCTTGTGAATTGAATCGAATCGTTTCTGGAAATTATAATTGATACCAGATGTGTCCTCCTGCTAAAGCCAACACATGTGCAGGCCTGGTAAGAATGTCTAATGGTCAGATAAATCCAAAATAGAACTTTTTGGAAAGAACGCTACTATTTGTGTTTTTAGGAGAAAGTATGCTGTGTTGCATCCAAGGAGCACATACTCTACTGTAATGTATGGGGTGGAAACATCAAGCTTTGGGACTCTTTTTTTTTGCATGGGGATCTGTGTGAAAGGAAAGAATGAATGGGGCCATGCATGGTCGGAATTTAAGTGAAAACACCAATGCTCTATGGGAGATCTGGATGGAAGAATGGACCAAAATAACAGCAACAGTTAGTGAAGACCACATGAGGAAAACACCTGTGTTTTAGACCACAAATGGTTCATTTAAAAATGTTATATTTAAGAGTTTGACAAATTCACGCCTGTAAGTTTATAAAGATGTTGATTTAGTCAGCAATGTATGTTTAGGTCAATTGAGTGTTAGCATTAGCTGTCCTATGGAAAGTCCCATTATACGTTAGCATCAAGCTAGCGGACTTTAGCTTCATGTGATGAATCAATTATTGATCTACTAAGCTTAAATCAATTCAAATCGATTAATTAATTTTATTAATCCAGCCCTGAATCTGGGACTGCAGGGTTTGAGTCCCTGGCGTCATGTTTACTGATGGTAGCCTTTATTACTTTGGTCCCAGCTCTCTGTAGGTCATTTACTAGGTCCTCCCATGTGGTTCTGGGATTTTTGCTCACTGTTTTTGAGATCATTTTGACCCCACGGGTGAGATCTTAAGGGGATCCCCAGATGGAAGGAGATTGTAAGTGGTCGTCTTGCATGTCTTCCATTTCCTATTAATTGCTCCCACAGTTGATTTATTCACACCAAGCTCCTTAACTGTTGCAGATTCAGTCTTTCCATCCTGGTGCAGTTTAACAAAGTTCTTTCTGGTGTTCTTATACAGTTCTATGGTCTTGACCACAGTGCAGTTTGGAGCATGACTGTTTGTGGACACGTGTCTTAGATATAGATAACCAGTTCAAACAGGTGCAATTAATACAGGTAACAGATGATCATCTTATGGCAGAATTTACTGCTTTGTGAGAGCCAGAAAACTTGCTTGTTTGTAGATGTTCCTTAAAAATATTTAAAAATCAGATAATGTGATTTTTTTTTTTTCATTTTGTCTCTCACAGTTGAGGTATACTTGTGATGAAAATTACTCTCATCTTTTCAAGTGGGAGAACTTGCACAATTGATGGTTGAATAAAAGCCTTTTTCTCCATTCTATTGACTTTGTTTTCTTCAATAAATAGCAAGGCCACTGTGGGTCAGTATTTGCTACTAACAGCAATGCAGAAGAAGCACTGCTACATCGGACTCAGCAGAATGGTTCCAGAGCAACGCAGAGGACAAGGAATTCAATGGATTTAGTGATTGCAAGTTATATAAAGAGTTTATCTGACTAGTTAGCATGTTCTTTATGTTTACATTATATGAATAATTGTTCATGTTTTGCTATACTACTAGATTGCTCCTTTGTTTCATGAAGCTAAATAAGTATCAATGAGTTAAGGTTGTGAAGTGTACATAAATTCAATCAATTATTTTTATCTATTCTGTTATTAAGATTTGTCTTTCAACATGAAATATCCCTTCTTGCTCCTCAAAATACGACTTGAATTCCTACATCACTCAAATGAGTTTTCTTCTTGATTATGTATTTTATGGCTGCTGCAACTTATTCTCCGGAGCGAAATACAAAACCTAGGTTTTCTCTAAACTAGGTTTAATTTAAGAATAACTTTCGATTTCAAGAAAATATAACATTTTACTGGCCTTTATAGAGGGAACTGTATAGTGTTGCAGTAATTAGTTTCTATGTGCAGTTTGCATGTTTTTCCTGCACATTCATGGGCTTTCACCTGGCACTCCAGTGTACTCCAGGAGTCCAAGAAAACATCTTTATGGTTTGATTTGTGAATCAAAATTGCCTCTAGGTGTGTATGCGAGTATGGGTGCCCTGTAACAGACTGGTAGATTATCTGTTCAGAATGTACCCCACCTTCACCCAACAATGCACAAATGTGTCTCCAGCAGCCCGGTGACCCCGAGATTAAACGGGCTCTGAAAATTAATGGATGCATGATCTTTATCCAGTCCGTGTTCTGATATGCGCATTAAAATATGTGACTTTTTATGCAATAAAATATCTTCCAGGTTTTCAGATTTTCATATCTTTGCAAAATGTCATATAAGAGGTTAAGTGGTAGTAGGTCAAAAAGATTGGAAAGACATCCTGGTAAGTTTCTTAAACAACCCAACACATTTTCTGCTCATATTTTTAGCTTCATCAATAATTCTATTTTGTTGGCTCCCTGTGTTTGCATCTAATCAAGCCTGCTTGTATTGTCATGCAGTGTGCAGGAATTTTGTCTTTAGGCATTTTCTTAGTTTGTTGAACTTCAAACGGAATTCATTTTTGCTGTAAAGTAAACTGAAATAATGTTTTACCTACAGGATTGCCTCAAACAGCCCAGAACAATCATAAGTCAAATTGCTTTGTTGTTTTCTGTTGGGGGTGCAGGTGGGGGTCATTTTTATGCTATAGTGAAAAAAATTCCTGATTAGATCCAACACGATTGCTGGGTTTTCATATACCAGACATGAAATCATGCTATTCTGCCGTCAGTATAATTGCAACTCAACATGAACAGTGTTTTGATGACACTTGCTAATTACTATCATCAAGCCTGAAACCAGCGCTTCCAGAATATTTTTCTGAGCTCACACCAGGGGTTTTGTGGCCAATCCACAACACAAAATTCCACACAAAATCTCTTCAACAAAGCGCTGGCTCCAGCCTGTGGCTGCATACGACCTGTTTGAAAGGTAGCACTGAGAATATAACTGTTAAAAAATAACACCTCATCAGACAGGGTTCCTCTGTTAATTTGCTTCATGCAAATAAACACAACAGTGGCTTTACGTTCCATCACAGGATGTGTCAAATGTGAGGATAAAGTTTCACACTCTCAGGTGTGTAACAACGCGGAGAACCTTGACTTGTGTTTGGACAGCATGTGATCTTTGGAAGAATTCAAAGGAAATCAACAAATGAACTGTAGACATTAGATGGAAGTCTTGGTTTCCTCCAATGTTGATGGAATTTTAAAAAGTGTGCACAGGAAATATTCTGTGAAAGTGCGAGTACTGTCTGCACAATGTAGGTATCCAGTGAGCGTGACTACAAAAATTATTAAGCCAGAAATCGGATTTTGGGCAGGCGACTAAAAAATTATAATTGGACACTTTGATGTGATTACAATTGGAAATCCTTGCTCATCTTCAAATTTCTTCACACACCGTCTTTTTCAAATTGTAAATTGCATTTACTCAGGACCGATTCATATATATTATATATATTGATTTAATTATGTTGTTTCCAACTAAAAACCACTAGAAGGCACTGTCAGTGTGTTTCAGTATTTGCTACAGGCAACAACGCAGAAGAAAAAGTGGCATCTAAAACAAAAATGGTGGAGAGTTTAATCATTCTCCTCCTAAACTTTATGATATTTTTTCTTATTTGCATCAAGACATTATTATTATTAAAAATGCGTCTGTCACTGCCGGATCACAAAAGCCACAGAGCGGCCACCGGCTGATTTTGCTGAAAAAACTTGCATTGAGGTTGCGTCGCGGTGGCATGTTGACATATGTTACCGTAACCTAAGGAGATACAGTGTTCCCCCGCTTATTCGCAATTTGTATTTGAGGTTTCACGTATTTGCAGATTTTTTTTTCCAGTTACGTGACTCCTCCAGTCCGTCACAAAAACTCAAGACACTTTCATGTAACTTTTGCTTCCAAAGGTGCTGCGGGAATTTTCCAGGAGGGAAGCGCAGTTGAAGAACACCCACGCCGTCCTCTGCACACACACACAGGGAGTATGCATGGAGAAATGGCATCAGCTGACTCAGAAGTGGACAAAATTTCCTGATAATCTCGTAGGATAATTATCATCCAGAACAGGCATTTCTTATGGATGAAACTGACAGATTATAGAAAGAGATACCGTCTCACACTAAACTGATGAAAGAGGAATCACAAATGCAGAACACAAAAAACACAAAAACACTCCTCATGTCTATTTTTTGGTTAAAAATAACAGGGTTTTTTTTTACAATACTCCAGTGTTCTTTAAGAAATGTTTTCACAGCATGGTCAGAAGTATTTTTGAGGAGTATGGATCGGTGTGTGTGTGTAAGGGTCTCCGTATTAGCATCGTGTTTCCGGAGGTCTCCAATCCCTAATAATGGGGGGAATATTGTATGGTTAATACTTTCATGCTATGACAGTAGTTTCTTTGATGGGAACATGAAGTTTATGAGCACCTTTTTGGACAAACGTGCATAAAATTTTACGTGTATCAAAAAACAGGCAGCTGAAGTAAATTTCAGTGCAAAATACTTCAGGAACATTAAACTTTTCTCCCAAAAGTGCGACTTATGCATTACTTTTTTCTTCTTTATTATGTTTTTTTGGGGGCTGCTGTGGCTTACACTCTGGAACAACTTAAAGTCCAAAAAATGTGATATCCTGAAAGTGTAGTTACCTGTGAACCAACACTTGTAACTTACAGTGGAATGCCAAACAAACAAAAATATGATTTAATCTCAATTTATTTATCTGGGTTTCTTCTTCTTGAAGACACACATACCCCCACCCCACACCCTACATATATGTTGTACTGCAGGCAGTGTTTTTTGTGTTTAGTGTTCACTACATTGTGTCTCCCTTTTGTTTGTTATTTTAGAGAAGAACCATCTCAAACCCTCAGAGAATTTAACTGTCTGCAGCTCTTTCAAAGTCTCCAGAAAGGTTTTGCTCTCCGTTCTCAGTCAGTTCTTCTCTTTGCTCTTGGCTGCTCCATCTCTCTCTGTGTGAGTAAATGAATTCCCCCCCTGATGGTAGAGGATGTGATGTGAGAGCAGCGATCGGGCCACTTTAATCTTAGAGATCCATCCTGTGGGTTTGTGTCCCGCCTCGTCTTTTTTTTGTTCAAACAGGGAACTTCCTCTCCACGGCGACATGGGTTACAGCACAGGCATTCACTCCGTGCCCGTCTCATCTCGTTGCAATCCATCGACCACCTTTCATGCTCTGGCTGTACTTATTTCTCCTCATGTAGCCACATTTTAAAAGAAAGCACTCAAGAGCCTTTTCATTTGACAAAATATCACATTGGACAGAATTCTTTCTTCCCTGATCTGATGAGGAACTCAAACAGTCAACACACCATCTTGACATGCCTTTTATTGTCTGTAAAGCAGGGAAACAATGACATTATTTCTGGTATGAAGTGGAAAAAACCTTTTTTCCCATCCCTCTGAAAAATAATATCAGTGTGGATCTGTGGATAAATGAAGAAACACAATTGCAGAACACAAGTAAAATCCCTTCAGCTGTGAATTGATGTTCTCAGGCATTTGCAACTGGATAAAAGATCATTTTGACCAAAATAACAATCTGTTTGTCAAAATTAAAAAGAACTACTATGAAGACAAGTCCCAGATTTCTAGTTCTATTCCCTACTTCAAAATCTAAGGCTTGAATGAACCAAACTTTTTGAAGTTCTCAACGTCAATATACAGTAATGCACTGAGTCAAAAACACATTCACATGGAATCATAATTTTTGTTTTGTGAGAACAGTATCTGTGGTCACTTGCAGTTTATGATAATATTTGATTTTTTCTGGGTTTTTTTTATTTTTATTTCATTGTGAGAAATAAGAGCTGAGATCATTTTGAGTTTCACTCATCTGAGCTTATCTTGCTTTGATCTGATCTTCTCGTTTAATTCATGTTCATTTCAATATTCATTACTTGTAAATTTAAACCCTTTCTAAATTTCCTGAGCATTTTTTATAATATGAATGGGAATAGAAAGTGGCTACTCTTATGAAGTTGGGAATAAGAAAGGACTATGTATTTCTTTTAATCACACTGCAGCCCCTGCCATCCTCTCACATTTTGTCACCAACAAGACATGGGTTGTATCTTATTTTTGTTGCAAAATCTAGAGGCAAAATTATGAACAGCTTTAAAAAAAAAAAAAGTTCTCAATGTCTAATGTATTTGTGCTTTTGTAACAGTTATTTTATAGTGACCAAAATGTACCATTGTATTTTATTTTTTGTGCTACTTTTGGACTCTAATCTTTTTCATTTGCCACCTGCTGCAGCATTATGTAGCCAAAGATGTGTTTTAACTTTGGTCATAACAAGAAGTCTCTGTGAACAGTTTAGAATGTGTTTAATTACAATGAATCCTGTCCTGTGTAGCAGATTCATATTCCCAGGCTTCAAAATGCTACACATTTGACTATTCTTTGACCTACGGAGCGTACACCTACTCACTTTGATGTTTGATAGCAACAGGGTTATTGAAAGAAGCATTCATAAGAAGTTCCTTTTCATTAAAGCAAAGTGTTTAGGAGAAGAGACGCACCAGATGTTCTTGAACCCAGACTGACTACAGGCAGGAGAGTTCTCTTTAACACTGCCGATAGCATAAAGGATTTATGTCCTTCCTTTTGGTTTGAACAGCTTCCATAATTCCTTGACAAACATTAAAGGCCCCTTCAGTATTAATGTGATGTTGAATTAACATTTTTCTCAGTCAGAGAACTAATCATGCAAGCTAATGATAATAATTATCACACCTACATTGAAAGTTATTATATTTTTTGCTTGAAGCCAAAAGTGTTATTATAATAGAGCCCATTAACTGTGTGGACTCTGTGTACTGGACTATGGAAGGGAAATCATCTTCCTCATCTACAAAATAATTGTGTTTTTAATTGTATTTTGTCAAGTTTTTTGTTTTGCAATGCAACATATTTGCATAATTGCAGTCGCAACTCCATCTGATAAAACCACCATTATAAAACTGAGTGAAACATAATTCAGGACCTTCAGACAAAGGAGGTGGAGCATTAATTAGGATACCCTTAATTTTGTTGTGTGAACTCTCATTTTAACTGATGCCCTCCGTAAAGCAGATAGACAACAAACAATGAACAATAAACAAACTCTCCATGAGGTATTTTGCATCTTATCAGTCATTCTGAGAGCAACACATTTATGTTAGTTAGATCCTGCCTTTCAGACATGCAAAACATAGTAATAAAATAGAAGCTACAATCTTTTTTATTTGTTTAATTAATCCCATTTCATCTGCTACAGTGATTTATTTACTAATCTCAGGGTTTTTCGCCTCTACAAGAGGAGCAGAAATTGCATATTCATTGATGGCAAATGTGGAACATGAATTGTGTGTTTGCTGGTTGGTTAAGAGAAGTTTTTTAACTCATGCTCTCAATTTTGCACACGCATTATGCTCAAAAGTATTACAAGAAAATGTAAAAAATATGAATAAATGTAAAACGAGATTAAAAAGGGACGCTTCAAAAATTGAGGGTCAGACTTCAGTAGGGGGGTGACGATTAATTGACTTAATCGATAAAACAATTTAAACACTCCCTCCACCTAAACCAGATTGATCTGTCAGAGGCAACTTGTTAATTGAATTGACTTATTGAATTGATTTTAGAGTTATTCTGAAAAATCGTTTTTAAACAATCGATCATGTTCATGATAATTGGTTTACTTTGATATATGTACTGTTAAGACAATAAAGAGTATATACAAACTATTAATAAAAAATGAATAGGAAGAAGCTTATAAATCTTATAAATAGAAAATTTGCATTACCTGTGATAGCGCTCGTGTGAATGTTTTTTGCTGAGAGTATGGTCACTGAAGATGCTGAAGCTTTTTGCTGAAAATGGCGATGCAATCGACTTTACTTGCAGCAGGGATTTGCTGAAAATGCAAAAGCTATTTCAAAAATGTTACAAAATGCAAAAAAGACTGGAATTTGTTTCTAAAAAACTATTAAAGAGCGATGACCTTGAACAAAATTTCTAAAAATGTTGTGTTAAAGTAGTTTAAAAATCCCTAATGCATGCCAATTTTGCAAAAATATATTGTGTGTCACTTACATATGAGCAAAAGTCAAAATTAGCCCAAAAATCTTAATTGCTGAATTATCCAAAAGGAAAAAGCTATAGCTCATTGCTTACGCACTAGCTAAACTTCAAAATAGCCTAAAATTCCTCAGTAAACTAAACTAAGCCTGTTTCTAAAAGACTAAATTAGCCAATAAAAACCTCAGTGGATGACCAATTATCTAAAAAGCTTTCACATTTCTTCAATAACAGCTAAAGTCTAAAATAGCTTAAAAATCCCCAGTAAACTAAATTAACCAAAAACGTTAGCATGTTGCTAAAATATCAGCTAAACTCCACATTTTTTTTGAAAATTACTATAAAATATGAAAACATAGCTCATGAATAAATTTAGAGGTGTTGGTAATCTACTTAAAATGTTGAAATTTGAAGACTTTTTCATTCATTTCCTTTGTGGCATATTTTTCTCAATATTTCAAAAACTATAAGATTTATAAAAACATGAGTTCAAAACAAAACCATCAAAGTCAAAAGCCATTATCATTTACTCTCACAATTAAACTGTCAACCAACCAAAAACCTCAACAAACAAATAGGCAAACCCCAAAGACATATATTATAATAGAGAATGCTGGCTCCCAAACATGTCACAAGACCACAATTAATCCAAGACGAGCCCCCAATTTCTGCTACATCTGTTTTTGTGTCTAGGAGGATCTAGAAGAGCATAACATAAAAGTATAATTTTTATGTTATGCTCCTCAGATCCACAAAAAAAGGCTCAAAACAGTCCAATGTGTGGAAACACTGAATTTGGCAAAGACGAGTTACCATACAGTGTGGCACAATGTTCTAGTAATGTATTATTTTGATCAGGAAAAACATCAGTGGCCTGAACCTCATGGAAACAAAAATGTGAACAGATTTGACATTATTTCTTGTTTATTTGTTTGTTTATCCACATGTTTAATTTTCACTTGATTATTTTACAAGGTGTACAAGAAATCTGGAAAACTTCACCGCTCAGTACCAGGTATTTATGGGTCACACTGGTTGAAGTTTTGACTAAAGATGTCCTTGATCGGCTTTAGGTCAGTAAATCAGATCAAACCAGAATTGAACCACTGAATTGTATTGCCAACCACAAAATTGTGATGTGAATTTTTTAAAATTTAACTTGGAGAATGAATATGTTGTAAAACTGTTCAACAATTAGTCAATTGAGTCCGGATTGAAAACGTATGACTCATGTTTAACACAGTTGTCCAGATTTAAGGGAAACTGTCAACATTCTGTAAAAAAAAATCCACAATATTAAAATGTCTGATGCACACTATGAACATTCCTCAGTCAGCAGGGTTAAGTTTATAGCCTCAGGGTTTCACATAAACATCTCTTTTCTCCCTTCAATTAGCTTTACCTCTACACAGCTGAGAGAAGCAAACAAATCTCCCAGACGTCAGTGGAATTACCAGATGAGAGGAAAATCCACTGCAGCGTATTGGCCTCAATGGAGAAGGAGATCACTATCACATCATGATTCCTGATGAAGTGGATGAGAAAGGGAGACAACCTTTTCTAATGTGGGCTCAACCTGATTAAACTGAACATGCAGATGTAAATTTTTCAAGCAAATATGGAGATAAATGAGGTCTGAAGAGCCCCATTAGAAGAAAATCTCAGTGTGAAAGAGAGCAGAGAAGTGTCTTACATTCCAATATGTGTAAAAGATTTCAACATCTTTATCATTTTCCTCCAGCTAAAGCTCTTATGTTAAACTATTTCATCAGAGCTTTTTCAACTATCACTTTAGTAATATCTAAGTCAAATCTCATATATAAGTATATATTTTTAATATTTTTTGCTAAATATTAGGCTATAGGGAACAATCTTCTAAGCATAGAGAAATAATTAATGAGAAAGCTCATGTAAAATTCAAAATGGTTCAACATTAAAGGTTATCGGTGATGGGATTAGTTTGTGCATCCAGGAGTAGCAAACAGCATTTGTGGGGAGTTAACAAGATTTTTAATTTTTTTGTACATTTGTAAAGATTCTTAGTCTCCTCGTGTGAATCACAGGTTCTCACTCCAATGTCACTTGAACTATTAATGTTAAAAAAAAAATAAACTCATCATGGATATCTCACTTAGTTTAAAATCCATAAGTTTAAAAAAAATGCTGCTTTTCAAAGGTTGAAGTTTAAAACTAAATTGTAACTAATTGGAGGAAAAATGCTAACATGAAAAGTGAAAACATGCTGAGCAGAAACTAGAAAAACAGAAATAAAGACTGTACCAAAATAGTAAAAAATAAAAAACAGTGTCTTTAGGTCAAATGTGAAGTAAGACAGAGGTGCAGGCATTTTAAACGCTAAGAAACAGAACACTGTGAAAGAAAATTTAATTTCTTTATGCTTGAGATTATTTTTGGAAAAACTCGCCTCAAACAAGCAGCAGCTTTAAGTGTCAAGTATGATGTTTTACTATATTTTGTGGTCTGAAAGACTCAATTTAGCTAATAAATTTGTTGTGAAGCTTTAGTACAATTCAATAAGGAATATCTACCTCATTTCCTGGTACGCTTGGTTGTCATGCCGTTCGACACATGATCACTATTAGGCTTTCACGTTGAACCAATAGCTAAATAGCTCATCTTCTTCTCAGCTAATCATGATCAACTTTTGCCTTTAATTTACTGAATGGTTGTCTCCTGCATTCTATCTCGATCGCCATCTCTCCCCCACCCCGTTTTCCACCTGGAGCGATGCTTTTGGATTGGTCTGGCCTCTAACAACTATCAGTGTCTATAGGCTCTGGGGTTCATACATTCAGTTCAAT
This sequence comes from Oryzias javanicus, assembly GCA_003999625.1. Lineage (NCBI taxonomy): Eukaryota > Metazoa > Chordata > Actinopteri > Beloniformes > Adrianichthyidae > Oryzias > Oryzias javanicus. The sequence goes on along the minus strand of CM012441.1, from coordinate 9,996,619 downwards.
TCTCATTCATTGTCTGAGTTCATCCCAAGCATGCAAGGCGTCATCAGCAAGAGTATGGACTTTATCTGTAACTCTAATAAATCTTTCTTTGTATTGCTTGTCTCTCCTTAGTAAATTACTGCCTTTCTCCAGTTTGAAACAGTTAGAATAATTGGCTGTATATGAGAACTGGACCAAGCGAGAGTGATGTCATCTGTTAAAAATGGCTTACTTATGGCTCCAACCCAATGATATCAGTTCAGTCACTATTTTTTTTTGCTTAGTAATAAAAAATGATCTTAGCAAAAGAAATAAATGTCAACATTGGATTTAAACATTGAATAATAATATCATCTGTAATGGCTTCTCGTGAGTACACTAAAGCATTTTTAACATACAAACCATGTTTTTGGCAAAGTTATGGTAAAGTAAACGTCAGCAAAAAACCCTTTGAGAGGAGAGTTGAAAGGGAGGATTTTTTTTCCCCGTAAGTTGAATCAAAATAACCAAGTTCCCATCACTAATTCTGACTGAGAGTTGCTGTTTATTTCTCTATAGAAGTCTATGAGGTATCTGCTTGTTGAGGCGGATACTTCCTAATTGAAACGTGACAGGGCAGAGGTCACTCTGTCCAGTTCTCATATACACTCAATGATTACAATAGTGCTTGTGTTTAGTTAGTACTTTAGTGACTCAACTCCAAGTTGATGGAGTTGCAGAGAAAAAGTCCATAACTAAAAGTATTAAGAGTGAGGCTGCAGGTGACAGACGAACAGATATTTGTATCTGGTGGTTTGTCGTGTGATTTTGGCATGCAGAAAATGCTTTGTGACTACTTAGGTATTTATAGCACTAATAAAGTGGCAACAACTTTTATCCAAAATGTGATGAAGAGGAATTTCTCTTTTCATTAGCTGCAACATTGTGATGCATGTGAAAAGGGTTACTTCTTTGTTTTCACAAAGCAGTTTTCCTCCAAACTCAATTCGTCCCAATAATGGCCAAGTTCATATTATCATGACAAGTGCATCATATTCATCAAATGAACATCAGTCGGGCAGTTCATCGTTGCAGCGAGATGCACAGAGGAGGGGGGGAAAACAATAATGTTTCTGAGCTCTAAATTGTGTTTGCTGATAGCGCTGCTGCTTGGCTGGCTGTTGATGGATATCACTTTCCATGCCGCTCCCTGGGTCGGCGTGTGAAGCAGTGCCTTTTGAAATGAACGATTGTGTAATGCTCTGCTTAAACTAGTTCAGCGTGGCTTCATCTGTCATCTGCGGCGCTGCCAGCGGGGAGCAGCAACGCTCCCATGTTTGCCAGTCGCAATAAGGTTACAAAGAGAACTGCTGTCTGCGAGCTCGCTCTGCTGCGCAGTGCACAGGGCCAGAAACGACTTTCTTCACATGTCCCGAACACGTGAACCCTCTCCACGTCAGTGCAGCAGCTATTTCAGAAGCCGCCACCCAGCAAAACATTCCCCACAAGAGGTTCTTGCTTGGGGACAAAAAGTCAGACACGAATGCATGAACTCCTCTAAAGGGGCTCTAAAGCCCCTAAACTTTTCAAATGTTACATAAAACACGGCTTCTGAGTCTGCAAAATCAAATTCTCTCCAAGACAGCTTTAGTTTGTTCCTTTGTGCTCCGGTTTCAGGGTAATTTTTGCTTTGCAGCTCGATTTTTCTGCAGCATAGTTTATTTACACCTGTCACCTCTTCAGGCTGGGATTGCATGTGTGTGTGAGTCGGCGTGTTTGTGTGTGAACACGTGCTGGGGAGGAAACTGTTGGCACTGAGAGCAAACTATTATTACCAGTTAATTTAAGTCTGACTCTGGAGCCGCTGCTGCCACTGGAAAGCATTTCCCACAGCTGAAAGGGCAGAGCTGACCTCAGCAGATCTCAGACACATCTTAGCAGAGATTTCTGAAAGCACTTTCAAGTGACTTTTCTTCACAGTGCTATTGTCTATGAACTTAAAGGAAACAGTTTGAAGTGCTTCCAGGATGCAGCTGCTTTTCTCCCAGTTTCTGCCAGCCGTGTGTGAAGCCAAAGCTTTGGGGAGAAATCAAGAGAAATCGTTGGCTGTGGGAAAATGGCAATAATTGAAAATGATGTGGCCCATTGGATGATGATGAACAAAGGAATAAATAAAATAAATAGCCTGTGTATATTATAGATGCCCAAGAAATGTGGGTTTATTAACCACAATTGATTTGATTCTCTTTGGGCTTGTTCTTTGGCCTGTTTTTTTCAACAACAGACAAAGAAAAACGTCATAAAAATAAAGTATTGACGGTTAATCGTGTGGAAATGAAAGTGGTTAAAAACATCGGATGATGGCTTTGATGAGAAATGTATTGATCCGAAGCGTCAGAAATATTAAGTAAAAAGGAAACAGACAGTTCTTGATAATTGAGCAGACCGTTATGGTTTTTTTTTTGTTTCTTTTTTTGTGCAGACAGTTATGGTTAAGTGCAGGACTGACACATGGGAAATCAGGATCTGATTCCCTGGAGGTTTTATGAGCTTAATTCAGTGTGGGTCCTTAGCAAGACAATGGAAGTGCCTAGCTCTTGGTCTCCCCGTGCCGGTCCCCAGCCTGCAAAAGGAGACCAAAACTTTCTGCCAAACCGAATGTGCGGATCAGTGAAAATTGATTGGCTGTGGCGACCCCCTGAGGGGATATGTCAAAAGGAGAACAGCAGTGCTGCTGGTAAAAGCTGGAGCTGTAACCCTCAGACTAAAGAGTGGAAATCTCAGAATGTCAAGAGCAAACAGCTCATTTCTGAGTGAAACTCGTGGTTCTAAGAGTGTGGCAGCAGAGCAGAGGCTGAGAGACCAGCCAAATGAAAAGATGCAGTGAAAAGCACAATTGTAGCACAATTGTAATTTTTGTAGGTTGAGCAGTAAAGTCAACGGCGGGAGTTGAAAGTTCTTCACTATTTTTATGTCTGACTCGCCCTGAGCTTCAGGTAATCTCAGATTCTACCACCAGGCTCAAGGTGTCCATGATCTAACTAATAAACATCTATTGTAAATGTTAAATAGACATCTCAGAGAACTCGGATTTGTTACTCTAGTCTAGTAGAAGTATACCCATAGCTTTCTGAAAGATATCTCCATACCAGTATGGGGAGGTAATAAGTATGTGATCCCATGATGATTTTGTGGGTTTGTCCTCTTAGAAATAAACTGACTGTTATTATAATCATTGATTCATTTAAACAATGAGAGATAGAAAATCACAAAAAAAATTGACTTCAAGGAATATAAGTAAATATATATGTATTTGACTGAGGGAAATAAGTAATCAAATTATTGTTGTAATGCAATTATTTTTTCTGGAATTACTTGTGACCTATAATTGATTATATAGATAATTTTATTTTAATCACATTTTCTTAACCTAATAATTGATGGGAAAGCCTCAATTTTAGGTATTTTGATCAAAATTTGCAACATAGTGGTGCAAAAGAAGATCAAAATATAGCTAAAAAATTGCTTTATTAAGTTTTTTATTATAACAAACTTAATGTTTTGAGTCATTATCCTGTTAGATCCATCAATGACCCTTCCATTTTTTCTGTTTGAAATTCCCTTTTGTGAGACTTTGATGTTACTGTCCTGCAAGTAGTTTGAAGTTTATCTTGAATTAAGTCATGGCTCTGTCAGACACAGAAAGATGAGCCCTGAGTGGCACCTGTTTGATTACATTACTGTCAAAAAGAGATTACTCATTTTTGTTAGTTAATTAGAGCTAAATCAGTGTTTTTTTTTTTTTTTTTTTGTAAAAGAGCAAAGAGAAAAGCAGTCTGAGCTGTGTAACCAGACTGCAATGAGATGCTTCAAAACGCTCTCTGCTTTTGCCTATTTATTATTTCAGAGAGAGTTATTAGAAAATCTTTCAGGGACATGTTTTTGCACACTGCTGCACAGTACATGAAGGGGGTCATTCTGCATCAGTACAGTAGAGATATGTCAGTGATTAGTATAATAGATCTTCAAATCTGCACTAAGATCCAACAGTTGGCAAAGTTTCTTTTACAGGATGAGGTGACAGACAGCTCTCTGCCTAGACGGTCCTCAACAACTTTCATGCAGCCTTTATTTGTTCTGTTTGAAGGAAGCCTGATAGAAATACCTTTAACTTTGAGAAGTTTTGGTGCTGGTTTCAACAAGATGTGCACTAAAACTGCTAGAGGACGATCATGTTCCAAAATTCTTCCTGGTAAGAATGCTTTCCTAATTTCTGCCTTGAACAGGCTACATCTTGAGGTGAAGTCACTGTGACAGTACTGGACAGAATTTCAATGCTTGGAGATGTGAGAGATGAAATCCTCCAACCAAAGGCAATCCCACGTCTCCAGTCTGGGGTTGAACTCGATGCTCCAAGATGACAAAGCTGACATCAACAGAGCGGAATTCATCAGAGACTCCAGCCGCTTCAGATGTGGCAGCATTAGAAGGGAATAAACAGACTTTCCAAGAGAATTTGACTTTGTAAAAATCACAGTTAAAAGCAAAGATACAAGCAAACATTGAAAATCTAATTTTACCTAACACAATTGACAACAATTTGGCCCCAAAACTTTGATGTTGGACCACCAACACATCCAACAACTGTTTTGATTAAATCTATCCAAGCAAGATCCACAAGATAAAAGCCACTGATAGTTCGTTTCCACCAAGTTGTCCAGACCGGACTGGACTTTTGAGCGTTTCCATTACAAAATGGACCCGTTAAGCAGGACCGACTGGTAACATTTCTGGTCCCCCATTGGATGTTGATCCATTGAAAAATGGAATGGACCTGTGAAGCTGGAGCTTCTGTCGTCGTACAATGTAACCCATTGATTGGCGGAAAGGTTTTACAACAACAGGAAACGTCTGACCAGCGCTCCTCACGACTCAAGATCCAAACTGAAAGTTTTCTCCTCTTTTTTGGCTCTATTCTTCTTCACCGCCTACATTTTTCTTGCAAAGAATATTAATAAACACAGTATTTTACATTATTTGCAGTCAGTTGGGGACCAGAGACACACGGAGACACACACACGCTGTTTCTGTCTCACCTCCACGGCCGAAGAATGTCTCTTACCGATCCATACTCATCAAAAACACTTCTGACCAGGCTTAGTAAAACATTTATTGAAGAATATTGGACTATTGCTTAGAAAATAAAGATTTTTTTTCTTCTTTTTAATTCAAAACAACAAGTGGTTCTGCAGCATAGAGGCCGGCTTCATCCATAATAAACCCCTGCTCCGTACTATAATGATCCTCCGCTGTTATCTCTCTCATTATAATCTCACCGTTCTGACGCACAGGTACATCATCGGTCTACACCCCGCATATATGCTCTGATTGTCCAACGCTCAATGGAACTGCTCACTTAAATTGCCAGGAACATTCTAAACCAGCGAAGAGGGGACTGGTCTGGTCCGGACCGCTCAGTGGAAACGAGGCAGTGCCTTTGGAGGGATTTGGCCTCAGTCTTCTAAGCAGGAACCACTTGGAGGTATGGTCTTGCTTCATTATTTTATAGTTGGTTATTTTAATTAGATGAATCCAAAAAATACAACTATTTTAAGGAATACAGCATTAATTGTGTGTTTTCTCTTCAGTTTCTCTTTTGTGTGTGTGTGTGTTTAACAACATAAAAAGGAGAGTACTCAACATGTTCCTTCTTACTAATGGCCATAATAAATTCTCAAGTACTTTTAGAAACTCCTCATGAGAACCCTTGATCTGGTGTCATTACCATAAAGTTAATATCAGGAAAATGTTTGAAAAAGCAGCTGGCATGTACAAGTATCACATGTTTTTCAGCCATAAATTATATGTCCAAATCAACACAAATGAGACACTACCAACTAAAAATAATCTGTAAACAGGTGGGCTGTGGGCAGTGTGAATATTAATTAGGAGTATTTACAACACAGTGGGAGATGCAATGACCTGCCTGACCCTTAAGTAAGACGTACCATTGGATGAAGTCATTAATGTGGAAATGAAACGTATCAACAATATAGATGTTGAATTCATTAATGAAATCCTGTTTATTTCCACTGTTGCGTGAGCTGCTTGTGTAAGAAGTCAGGAGCATTAAGAGGAACAATTAAAAGAAGGCTCAAGGTAAGAGAGGAAGGCAAACCTGGAAGAAGATAATGTTCTCAACCAAAGCAGCGAGTATCTGCTAGATTTCAAGGAACAGAGCGATCCCTGCTTCTTCTGGCTTTGTTGTCCTGAAGTCAAACTGGATTCACAGATTTGCACATTACAGAAAAAGACTACATTGCTTCCTTTAACTTTCTGCAATCATTTTTTTGGTTGTGTGTTTTCATACTGTTGAACAATATAAGGAAGACAAGCATCATTGAAAATATTCATAATATTTCAAAAATTTTCCTTCAACTTTACAGAAAAACTTTATTTAAACATTTTTACAGGTTAAACAAATAAGTCAAGCTTTTCTAACATTTGAATCTGAACAGTATAGTAGTCTTTCTTTATTTTAGATATTGAGCTTTGATGTTGTAAATCAACTCTGCAGAAACTGTGTCCAAGAAAACAGCGTTTTTGATTTTTGCCAAAAATGGCATCATTGTAATTAAAAGATAACTGAAGTGGGTCTTTAGATATGCAGCATCACCACATGCAGGTCATGACCGGTTCTGTCCAATTAAAGGAATAAAGCCCATTCAATCAGATTTTAACCACACCTGCTCCACATTTGCAGTCTTGCGCTCAGCTCCCCAGTCTCATTTTAGGACACTGTTGTTTTGATGGGGCCATTCTCTCAGAATAAATGATCGTACTCCACAGAATGGGAATGCCTCAGCTCCTCCTACATCATCAACATGTTCCTCTGGTGCAGCACTTTTTGTGTCTCATAAATGGGAAGACCATCTCCATTTGCACTTTTTCTGCCCTCTCAGTACATAATTACATACTCGCGAGCTCTCAGTAGTACCGCCCATCTCATTATCCTCTATGAAGCCATGTGAGGCTCTGCTTTCATCTCGCGAAACAGGCTTATTAGGGGTTCATGATCTGTGCAAATCACAAACTTTCTCCCATACAGAGAATCCTGCACTCCAACAATGACAGCTCACCCCTCTTTAGGTATCTGGGGATAGCTCTAAATGTATGAAATGTAAACCCTCCATGTTTCTCTTACCATCCCAGTATCACTGCCCTCACTTCATACTGCTTTAAACCCTGTTTGGTCCGGTCTGTGTCCAGAATATGTTCGTCCTTCAGAAAGCATCACGCCAACCATTCTTCAAGAAACTACTTCTGTCCGTCATGATGACAAAGCAAAACCTGAAATGTAACCAAGATGTGAGAAAACCTTATGAACCCAAGACACAGATGAAAGAAAAAGGTGTCGAGACGGAAAACCGGGTAAAAGTAACTAAACCCCAGAGCACAAAAACACTGATTATTTCAAACAGCTCCAGATGAACAACACCTCAACCCAGGTGTTAACCATGTAAACAACTTCCATCACGGGTGGATACGAGGTGTCTGCATACAAAAAACTGGCAAATATGTACGGTGTGATTAAAGTTGTAGACAACTCAGTAAACCTATTGACCAAAAAATGTTTATGCACATCTTTTTATAGACATGGTGTGAGTGAAAAGTCGTAGCGAGCACTTAAACAGTACGCAAGTTAGTTTAAATTGTCTCAGTTTCTTCTCTGGTGGTTTGTCCCACCAGCCTTGTGTCGAGTAGTTTTTCCTGCTGTCTTTGCTCATTTTCAGGCCTCATGTTCTCCTTCCTCACAGAGACCTTGTAAAATTTATGTCATTAGTTAAATTTATGTCAAAATTAGACTGTCATTGTCCATGGCGAAATGGATGCAGGTGTTATCTGCGGTATTAACATGCTTCATCGCGTGGACAGGTCACTTTAAATAGAAAATAAAAGTTTTATTTTAACAGCACAACGAAAGTTCTCATTTTGAAACCTGGACCTTGGAACCTCTCCTGCTTTTCACAGCGACATGGACGCATCAATGGCCTCGCGTGCATTGCAGAGACAAGGATGTCAGACTCAGAAAGGACAGAGTCAAAATAAACATTTCAATTGTGTAACAGCCCCAAATATTTATACATTTATTTTGATGTTTTTATTGTCTGATTGCTGAAAGCAATCAGAGTATGTTATCCACCTTCTTTATTATATTTTATTATTCTTTTTGTCTGATTGCTGAAAGCAATCAGAGTATGTTGTTGTACAACTTTATTATAGTTTATTATTATTATTATTCCGCCGCATTTTTGGCGCGCTTCTCCTCGTAGTCAAAAGCAGTTATAAAGATGGAATCAAAAGTACTTTGTAAAGCTCTATTGTGAGAAGTGTGCTTGTATTGTTATAGCCATTTGACTTATGGTTGATTTTATATAATATTTTTATGAATTATTTTTCCCATTGACTTAACATTGTGAGCACTTTTAATGCTTTATTCTTCAAAAATACTAAAGATAATTTCATGAAACTTTCCAATATCATAGGGTATAGTAACTACACGTTCTCTTAAAAATTGCAGCTCAATGCTGCTCTATAGCGCCACGGGTGATCGTTTTAGTAAGCAGTTTGTTTTTGGCCTCTATCTCGAATACCGTAAGTCAGAAATTTGTGCTTTCTTTTCGTGTTGTGTTCCTGGATGGTAATAAACTTTTTCAAATTTGGACCATTAAATTCTGGTTTTTTTTTTTTTTGGCGTCTAGATTTTTCGCTATTTGCGATTTTTCGTAAAACACGTTTTTGGCTCCCTATTCAACAAAGTTTCATCAAACTCGACAAAATTTGGTACACACCCTGTTTAGAGTACCCCGAATTCAATGGTACCACTCAATTGGCGATTCCTTTTACCGTTTTTGAAAAACGTTAATGCTA